>JAUCMS010000031.1:17219641-17253327 GCA_032357445.1 Enteromius radiatus | reverse complement strand
TATGTAAAGAAAAACTTTTATTTTGGTTGCGATTAATCGCGATTAATCATTGCCCAGCACTAATATATATATATAAAACTCAGGAATTTAAACAACTAGTCAGTGATTACACTCATTTAAGTTTTACAAACTAATATTCGAATAGATTCAGTGAAGGATTTGTGTTTTTTATCTTTTTATTTCATTCGATACAAAGAGCAAACTTGCAGTTTGGGTAAAATGTGATCCTGGTGATTCACTCTGCCATTGAAAGGCGATAAAGGAAACACTGATGCACAGAAGTGTTTTTATCGGGGTACATCTGTATGTGCTCGCCTGACAATGTTCACTTAGATGCAAGAATTTGTGTCTGTGCACATTTATGAGTGTGCAGGAGAGACAGAAGCAATTAATGAAGTGCTGTGAAGTGGATAAAAAGGTTCAAAACCCTCTTTCAAAAAATGTGCTAGAAACGTTAATAAAGTACAATGGAGTGTGGCTTGATGAGAAGCTTTTCTTTCTAAGCTTAAGATAGAGAAGGAATTGGACACAGCCTGTCTCCCAAACAAATGTCAAGACTTCATGTCATCCTCGCCAGTGACAGTAATTTTCATGCTTTAGGAGCAGGATTAAAAGTTGACTCATGGAATAAAGCAGCTCTCACACATTTTGAATAGATGTGGTATAAAGCTAATTTAAAAACAAAGGCCTCTGCTGTATGGGATCTCATCATGACTAATTACGAGGGATAATTTGAAATGCCTTTGGAAAACGAAGCCCTAGTAAATGTAAAGCAGTTTAATTAGGCCAAATTGATCAGAATCAAGAGGACTGCTAAAAGCATAGCTGTCACAATGAGGTAACCTGTACAGAATCTGCAAAACTAACAGCTAGGTGTTAAAGCTATCCATTATTATAGAAATGGAGTAAATCACATTTTTAAGGGATTTTTTTTTTTTTTTATGTTGGACATACTTTTTTTTTCTCCTTTCCTTTTATTTTATAAGGCTTAAATAAACTGGGTGTGTTAAATTATGCAATTACAGTCCTTAAAATGTATTTTCTGTATGTTTTTGAAAATAGGGTGGCTTATTAAAATTGTTCATATTCAGTGATTGGTAGCATTTTATCTCTAACATAGAATTCGTTTAATAAAATACATGAAACATCAAAACTGTTTCACACAAATGACAGACAAAGACTGGATGTAATGTACAAAGCAAGCATTTATGTTGTTGAATACCCATATATTAAGTCATGTCATTTTATTTTCTCTTTTTGATTCGGTAGTTTTATTTTTGGCAATGGGAGTTTATAACAGACCTGCCAAGCATTTTTCCCTCAAAGAAAAAAATGCAAAAAAATTGCATTTAGTTGTCAGTAGTGATGGGTCATTCTTGAACGATTTGTTCATTTTGAACGAATCTTTAATGTGACTCGGGAAGAACGAGTCGTCTCGTGGTAGTGATTCGTTCAGTCGTGCATGCTATAGTTTCTGTATTGGAATGATTGATTCACCCGTTTCGAGTCTTCTGGTTTTTCGAGTCGTTCGTTCATCACGTCACAGCCCCATAAGCTTAACCAACGTAGTCTGAGCCGGAAAAATAATTGATTAGTTCATCTCTCGAGTCTTCAGGTTCGAGTCGTTCGTTCTTTTGTCACGTGACCACTTGGCACTTACCTGTTCAGTACCTCAGTCAAATACTAATGTAAAATTCCATTTGTTGTATGTTGGATCATATTTAGAAATGATCATAAAATTATCAAAAATATCTAAAACACATTTTCTTATAAATAATCAGTAAACAAACGCTAGGCTATGTAATAAAATAATCCAAGTTTGTAACGTTTTAAATTAGTAACTAATTTCTATATCCAGTGCTGTCACGTCACATAACATAAGAATGAACAACTCGAAAGACTCAAGAGACGAACTAATCGATTCTGTTTCCCGCTCAGGCTGCATAGGTTAAGCTTATGGTGCTGTCACGTGATGAATGAACGACTCAAATCCAAAAACTTGAGGTGAGCGAATCATAGATTAAAGACCCAGGTAAACAATTAATTAATATTTTCTGTTACTTACAGAAATCAGCTTTAAACAGAGTCACATATATCTGATGCAATGAAGCGACTCCCCCTTTCTCTAGCTCCAAATTAAATCTGTTAGAATTTAAAAAACAAAATTATCTGACTTTTGTGGCTACAGTTTTATTATTATATAAAGTGGCAATTATTTTAAATCTTTGCATTAACATTACATTTAAATATAGATAAATATGCATACAGTAGATGCATAGTCATATTTTCTTTCTGCCGCCTTCTCAAACTTTTGCTGCTCCAAACGAGTTTATTACTGCCTTGTAAATTCATTTAAATTGATTTTTAATAACATTTTCAGCAGAAAGTGAATTGCGCTGACTCTGAGGGAATCCGATTGACACTTTGCTGATGCTTTCCACGTTTTTGTGTGATTAGCTGTGATAAAAGACATCATCAAAATAGTCCATCTGTCATCATCGTTCAATCTAAATTTTATGAAGTGATGAGAATACTTGCTGTGAGCTTTATGAGAATTTTACCATTTTATTTGAGAAAACTAGCATCATATCATACTGTATACACACATAAACTTTACTACAGCAACCTGTCAAAATAATTTGTACAGTATAATGTCTTTACATATTCCATTTATTGTCAAATTTAAATAAAGAAATTATGAAAATAATTATTACAACTACATTAACCACTTAATTGTAAAAAAAATAAAAATACAATTATTATTAAAACTTTTAAAGGAATAAGCACAGTTTTGTTTTGTTTTTTTAACCGTTTGTTAATTTTAACATTAAACCTGTTTGCCAAAAAACTAATTTTCATTTGATTAAAATTTAATAAAAGTTTATGCGGTCTGTTGGGCCATTTCCTGCCGTGGACCGCCAGGGTCTTTTCTTTCCATTGCCCAGCTGGGGCCTTTCACCACTGGGGTCAGTCGCTGCATTTTCCTGCTGTAACATATTAACTCATTAAGGGAAATACATCTAAATAATTACTATTAATTATGATTAATTGCAATTATTTCTATTAGCTGCCAGTAGTAACTTTAACAGAATTACCATAAACTAATCTGTTCATTCAGTAAACATATAGTGTAAGTTCATATAGATTCTATTTTCATGACCACAGGAAAAATACCTTCTTACAGTATCACTGCATTAGAGCATGTAGCAAGGGTCGAAATTGTAAAGGGACATTTATTTGCAAGGCAGAATCAGAAACTCATATAATTTGTGCAAAAGTCAGTTAACTCGCATAACTGAACACACCTGTATAATACTCACACAAAGGTGAAAGTGCAAAGAAGGCATAAGGGTAAACCATTAGGAAAAGCAAAAATTTAAGTTATGAAAAGAGAGTCAGTTGATCACCTGTAAAACCATCAGTGCCATTCATAATGGGTTCCATAACTTATACTAAGCCTCTGTTTCGTTTAGTTATATGTACAATACTTGCCTCATTGGTGAGGTCCTGATGGTTCCAAGGTTTTGGGATGGCAATCATGTTCTTTCTGGTTTGAAGAGTGATGAATTCCAAAAAGATGTCCTGATTCTGGTGATTGGTAGATGAAAGAAAAGCTGGGATAGAGATCTGTTGCGATCTGTGGATCTTGGGTAAATAGAAAATACAAGACCGCAAAGGTCTGGCTCAGAACTTAGGTGTTGCCGTGAAACAAATTTTTCTCATCTTAGTGTCTCAAAAGACTGCAGATGTGGCTGCATCGGCTCCGGGGGCTCGGTCAGGAGACCAGAGAGAACGGTGAGGTTCTGGCATCCAGAAAAGTAAAATGAGACCGCAGGTCCCTGCCGTAGGGCCTTTTGAAACATGTTGAGGTCACACCTCTTGTCGATCAAAGAACCAATTGTGTGTTGATAATTTGGAGGGAAGTTTAATGACTCTTTGTTTCTAAGCATGGTAATTTGCATATGCGCTGGATTGGAGATTGATATACAAATTAGAAGAGATTCTTAAAATATTGAATGCTGCAAAGATATCAGCAAATTACATACACTGTCAATTAGATCATCTGAAGACGAGTCCTTAGATACCAAACACGAAATGTGTTGACATTATAAGGTGAGATTAGCTAGTGATCTATCCTAAACATGCATAAAACAGTATACCCTACACAAGATGATATACAAACACAGTAACAATATACACTATGACCTGAAGGATATGTGTTCACTCAAAGACTCAAAGGAAAAGTCCATTGTCTTTTCCACAGGGAGAACTAGTTGCTTTGTTCACATTCCTTTAAGCAATAAACCGGTTTTATCAGTCGGTTGCCATGGAATCAGATGTCTGTTTTGCCTTCCTGAGGTGTTAGCTGGCTTTCGGGGGAAGGGCTCAGACACTCATAGTTGCAGTTTGAGTTACATCTTGGGTTGGTGAAAGCGGTATTAATGATTAAAGGTATTAATGGCCAAGGCCATTCCTACTATCCAGCCTATTGTGGCTTCTGCCGGCCTATCGTGGCCTCTATAATTGTCCATCCTACCTTGACCTCTTGCGCTGTGCTGTGAATTAATATTTAATCAAAAAAATGAAAAATATGTTTTAATACTTATTTTATTTGCTTTAACATTCAGTTTTCTCATTGTGTTATAGGATGTGTTGGAAATAGTTCAACTGGTGGGTATATTCTTCTTTTTCTTTTATGGAGGTAGGCTCCGCTCCTGCTTTCATCTTAGGCAGTACTAGCTGGAATCTACGACTACAGATTCAGCTACAGATGGGGTGTCATGAAGCTGAGAGATGAAGAGGCGTTTGGATTTAAGTGCAAGCTGATTTATTGACACACAGAGCATAGACAGACAGGCAGGGTCATCACCGGCAAACATCAATGGAGAAGGCTGAGCAAAGTCCATTTTGTAGGACGTGCGGGTAGCGAACAGTGTCTAGGGGAGCAAAGCAAGAGCGGTAATCCGGGGGCAGGCGTTGTCGAAAACAATAATCCAAATCAAAGAGACAAGGAACGAGAACACGAATGAAACACGGAACAGGTTGAAAGTACAATGAACCGTGCATACACTCAGACAGCCGGGGCTTTTATGCAGGAGGGAGTCATGGCAACCCACAAGGTGGGTGGAGACAACAGTTTCATAATACAAGTCCGGGGAGCGCAACAGAGACAAACACACAAAGTCAGGGAGCTGGAGTGCCATCTGGCGGCTTTTGCAGGCCACCCCAGCTGGAGTGTGACATAGCCCCTCCTTTAAGGAGCGGCTTCCAGACGCTCCAGACTTTGGAGCTGGAGGGAACGCCTACCGATGGTGGAGAAGTCCACTTGAGCATTGCCGGCAGAGTAGACGCCCACCATGGCAGAGCTGACGGTGGCGAAGCCCACCAGGGTTGACCAGACAGCAGAAACGCCCACCAGGGTGGCGCAGATGGCAGAGAAGCCCACCTGGGCGGCGTAGACGGCAGAGACGCCCTCCTGGGTAGACCAGACAGCAGAAACGCCTACCAAGGTGGTGCAGACAGCGGAGAAGCCCACCTGTAGACGGCAGAGGAGATGCCCACCAAGGCGGAGCTGACAGTGGCAAAGCCCACCTGGGTGGACCAGACAACAGAGAAGCCCCCCAGAGCGGAGCAAAGGACTGAACTGCACAGAAGAGCAGAGATACGTTAGTGGTCTGACCGGACCGACTCGGAGGCTGTGCAGCCATAAGCGGAGCCCCTGGGGATTCCATAACCGAGGTAAACAGGGTTGTGCAGTCACCAGCTGAACCTCTGGAGAGTCCACTGACCTCCCCGGAGGGTGTGCAGCCACTGGCGGAACCTCAGGAGACCAACATTTCTGATGGTTCCTTGGACCGTGATTCAGGGCAAGGACCCGACAGATGCGGACTGGAAACCGTGAGGATATGTGACAGCTCACCAGGCTGAGAAACCGGGACCGACAGGGCAAAATACGGCTCCTCGGACCACGATACGGGGCTGTTACTGATGGGTTAGGAACCGCAAGGATTTTTGACAGCTCTCCTGGCTGTGAAACAGGGACCGACTGGACATGACACGGCCCCTTGTACTGTGCTACGGGACAGAGACCCGTTACTAATTGGCTAGACATTGTGAGGGCCTTCGACAGCTCTACTGGCTGTGAAACCGGGATCGACAGTTCAGGTGGCTCAGGCCATGGCAGATCAGGGAGATCAACCGACTCTGGGGTTTCGGGACATGGCAGATGTGAATCATCGGCAGGCTCAGGAGTGCAGTGAACGGCCCACACACAAAAGCACAAACTGACCACGCTGAAAGAGCGAGAGCAGGTGTGACAGCGACACCAGTGTTAAATCCTACCAGCGAGGCGATGAGACTTGAACATCATCAAAAATATATGAATTGATTTGAAAAGGGCTGTCCACGCTGGCCAGCCATCAAACCTGACTGAACTGGAGAAAGTTTGCAAAGAAGAATGGTTCAAAATATCTGTGGGCAGAATTCAAGAACTTCTCACTGGCCAGACTACTGCATTGCAAGTTTCAGAGAAGGTGGTGGTAGACAGTCTGCTCTGTTCTCTGCCCCTATGCCCTTAGTGAAGGAGCACCTAACCAAATCTCAATGGGTCCAACAGTGAGTGTACAAATGACCAGCTCAGGCATGTGAATTTCACCTGGGAGACAGGGTGTTGATATGAATTCCAAATGCTGCTTGTAAACTTCTTGCATCCTGGTAGGGACCCAGCACACAAACCAACCGGCAGCATTTGCCATAAATGAGCCAGCTGAGGTGGTTCTGGGAAACCACTTTCAGCAGCTCAGAAGAAATAACTGGAAGCCCTGGTAAGCAGTTCTTCAACTGTGTTTTGTTAAATTCAACACTGGGGACACTGGCAGTAAGGCTCATGAACATTGTGCACACAAAGTCTATGCCGCAGCCTGCATCGATGTGGTAATTCAGTCAGACCACTGGAAAGACTACCTAGAATGGTTATAGAATGTCTTGATGGAGCTTTGGAGGGCTGCATTAATGGCCAACCTAAATAAGTGTCACCTTGGACTCTCAGAGGCATCGTATCTAGGGTACAGCATTGGCCAAGGTCTCATCAAGTCACAAGAGCAGAAAGTAGAGGCAGTGAGATATTTTAACTCACCTACCACCAATCCAGGGGACAGGATCCAATTACCAGGAGGTGGAGTCTGGAAACAGGAGCCACCTGAGAACCATCAGGAGACAGAGCAAAAATGACATACAATTATTACTATGTACAGTTTGGTAGTTATATTGGTAGGCACATGTCCCTGGGGTCTCCCCTAATTCTATGCCCCAGGTTTAGTATTTGTCATGTGATAGCATAGCATACTGTATTTGTTGCTCATTGTATACTGTTTCATTCTGCGTCCGAAATAGCTTACTTCCCTACTATATAGTACCTGAAAAACAGTATGCAAGTATGCGAGTAGTATGTCTGATATTCGAAATTCAGTAGTCGAGAAGTACCCGGACAACCTACTGCTTCCGTTCAAATTCTATAGTAGGCATACCATGGACACTTTCCTATCCCATGAGGCTCCGGGAGAAGAGGCATCATATTCGAAAAATGGCGGAAAGTTGAGACGCAGCTCATTTCAAGTACCTCAGGAAAAAAAAACTTTGTTTATTGTGATTAAATTACACTTGTTTAACACAATCTAAATAAACCGATGACCTATTGAAAGTTTTTGCGCTGTTGTGACGAAGCATGACACGTGATAACATCAATATGGCGAATGTAGTACACCCGAATTCCATTTATACTACCCACATTCATACTATATAGAACGTACTTTTTAACGGTCTGGTAGTACATACAATTTTAAATGTAGTACCTACTTAAGCAGTATTTGATTTCGGATGCAGCAACACTATTCTTTAAAAAATAGGCAGTGTGCACTGTGTACTGGGCAGTAAGCAGCAAGTATGCCATTTTGAACACGTTTTATTTTTGTTGAGAACTCCCGAGATTCATGAGTTTGGGGTAGGACTACCTGTTTGTCCTTAGAATAGCAGACAGGGGGATTGTTGAAAATTTGTTTGAAAACGGTGCCTAATTTACAGTTCTGTTTGCTGCCTCTAGTGGTTCAGAAATTATACACTTAAGCGCCACATCATCAGAAATCTTATTCAGTCCAAACACTTCAACATAATTGTCAGTATTAGGTAACCAAATGATCAGTTTCTGCTTCTGACGTTAGTGAAAGCAAGTGCAACGGTGTTGTGGATTAGTGTATAAGTCAATGATGATTTTGCCCTGCTGGAAGCTTTATAAAGCTGATGAGCTGGATGATCTCGCAAACCTCCTACGTGTGTGTAGCAGCATATACATTTATCAGTTTGTGTTTATTGGGAATAAAACCAATTAGCCTAAGGCCGTTCTCTGCATTTGAGCTGTAGGAATGCTTTATATATCCAACATTTTTGTTTAAAGGACCTTAAAGCATCTTTGAATTTTTATTTTATTTTTTTCATTATCAGTCTTTATGTGTGTAATCTATAATAAAAGTTGGAATTTGATATTGTTATAAATAATTTGGATGCTCCTGTATCTTGATGTTTGGTCAATTCCGTACTCAAATGTGATGTAATTGAATGTTTACGAAGGCTGATATACTTTTGACACATAATATTGGATTAGGATTAGCCTTAATTCAACAGCATTCCACTTGGTTCCATATGGCCTGTTTGACATCACGACACTCTTAGGAAACCCAATTGTGGTTGCAGCATTAAATAGGGACAGCATTTATTTGTGCGTGTGAGGGTGCGTACACATTGTCACTCATCATGGCTGCCTTCTGCTGACACTGGAAATTGTGCTTATGGGGGCTTTGTCTTGTAGGTCAAATTATCCTCCAATTCATCCAGCACAGGCTGAACTCTATCTCCAGGGGATGGGATCAGGCCAGGGCCTGCATCCTTCGCATTAAGCCATCTCACTTATATAAGGCAAGCTCATATGAACTCAGTCACCAGCACCCCTGCCTCCAATATCCCTATAACATAGCATGCATATTGATTGCAGATTGTGCATTTGAGAGACTCTTTTCCCCCCATATCCAGGAGAAGCTGGGGAATCATGTTACTCTGCAGCTGATTAGAAAGCTCATGCATAGGAAATTATGCGTCCAGCGCCTCTCCTTCTCCTCCATCTGCCCGCAGTGCAGGTGAAAACAATTTACACATCGGCGGCCTAATGGATACATTCATGGGGAGTGGTGAGAGAAAGGAGGAAAGAGACGGGAGAGTGAATGTGAGCGGCCGTAATGGACCAGGCCAATGCAGGCCAGCAGCCTTGGTTAGACGGACGCCACAGATAGCAGCGTATCGGATAACATCTAATCGTGAGGTTGCAGGCTAATGAGTGTGGTCATGCCCTGTCAGCGCTAGCTTTTGGCCTGCACTAAAGATACTCGTAAACAATTCGGCTGTGTGCGCTTCAAACGCGCCTGTAATGTGTTGATTCAGCAGGTAATGAGCTGCTCCCAGAATCAATACCCTCCTCTCGGCACCCTGGCCGGCCCCGCAGTCACAGGGCACAGCTAGCAGGGTTCAATGTTGCACCCCTCCTCCCTTCATGACCTCTCTCATTGCGGTAAGGACGGCGCACTGTCTGAAGAGGACCATTCTCATATTGCGGAAGGCGCCCGAGTGTCAGAACTTTCATTCGCAGGCGAGCAAATGAACAGGCAGCCACCGCATGCTAATGAGGCACAGGCTATTTTCCACCTTTTTTATCTGCACATTATGCTCTTGACTCTGGAGAAGGTGGGAATTAGGTTGGACCTTAGTGTCAGGCTGCCTGATGGCTGCGCTCAGAAAAACTGGTAATTGAAGCCGATGGCTGCTACGGAGGAGGTCTGAATTTGGAAATAAACAGTTTCAAGCATCGCACGTCATTTCTGGAGAGATGGCAGGGGAATGGAAATGAGCTGTCTGGATTTAATGTGCTCGCACAGCAGGGAAAAAGGGGGGCGTCTTTGTGGATGACAATTCCACTCATTAGGACTTCAATGCAGCCATAATGACAGGGAGCCTGGGACGCTGTATTCAAAGAGGGCAATTAGGGGACGTCCTCCAAACTGTAAATTTAGACGCTATGAAAAAAATCTTTACGTTGCTGTTATTTGACTTTGCCAGATACATCTAATGGCTGTGAAATGGAGGGCGAGATGTAGATAGGTGGCCTCCCACTGAGATTTATCTCTCTTTTTTTTTAAATCTGCTCTGGAACTTTGTTTATCATTATTGCTTGTTTATTAGCATAATGGGAAGTGGACCAATTATTTCTCCTCTTGTTGGCAAAGTGACTCATTTGTGTTTGTTTCTCTGCTCATTTTCTGTCAGGCCTGTGAGAACATCTTTATCTGTTTCTACTTGAGCGAGTGTCTGTTTGTGAGCATGCACATGTCAGCTTTTAGTTTTTTGGGGTTTTTTTTGCATGCTACCATTCTTGCTATTTACACCTGTTATGTAACATTGCACAGAATTAAGAACGCCAATTGACGTTTCAGAATGAGACCAATTTACAAGTACACTACTATTTGCCTTGCAACAGTTCTGAGAGGTAAACATATTTGGCTTTTTGTTGTGCTATGGATACGTGACCTTTATTTTGGAGAATCTAAACCAATTTGGAGAGATTGAGCTTCATTCCATCACCATTTAGCTGTTGCATTGGTCTCACCTTAGGGACACCTCTCTGTTCCTCTTTCCATTTCCACCGGATTACTGGCAACAATACATTTCAGCAGTGCAAACTTTTTCTCTCTTCAAATCCCACTCCCTTTCGCCAAAAAGGAGCTCGTCTTATGTTCTTTTCATATTTGATTTCCATGAGTCGAATGAGCACGCTCCGATTATCCTGGCGGTCAGAGCTCTCTTTCGGGGGGTGTTTCTGTTTTCTAGACGAGGACCTGTCGATCAATCCCCAAATTGACTTGGGTCCGTTAATCTCTGTTGCTTTTTAATGCAGTGTGTCAGAGCGGCGACCTGGGCCTGATTGTAATTCAGGCACAAAACCTTGATGTGCTGGAAGAGACTGCAGGGGTTTTCTCAGCTGGAGGAGCCTGCATGCTCATGAATAAAACAGGGGCTTACCAGTTCTCCTGAGCACCGAGCCCCGTCCGGTCTGTTTTTATGGTGCTTGGTTGGAACAATATCACTCCCCATTCCAGCAGAGAGAGAAGGATTTTTGTGCAGTCTAGTGCTGGAGCAGTAATTTTATAGAATCAGCATGTATTTGGGGGCTCATCTTTGTGAATTAAAAAAAAAAAAAGCAACACTTTACATTTGTTAGCCTTAATATACAGATATTATAAACAGGAAATGCCTTTGTTTGATTTGATTTGATTTTTTGTTTATTGTTATGATGCTTAAAATGAACATTATACACGTTTAAAGGGTTACTGTATTGATACCATTGTGAAACATGCAGGGTGCCATGTTCTAATGTCACCATGCCCTTTCACTGATTAGATTTGCTGTCTTGTAACCATTTTTAAGTGTCAAAAAACCGAAAGCTCTCTAAACTAGCATATCTTACAGGCTTACTGACTTCCTTCTCCTCTTCAGTGAAGTGTTGGAGCACAATTAGTCATGAGTGGCATGACGTTCCTCGCAAGTCCTGTTTGCAGACTCATTACCAGACCCTGCTGGTGTCTTGGAGGCTGAGAGGAAGTCAAACAAAGCGGCACTCATATTTCTCCAGTTCTCTGTGGCGTTGAGCAGGCCCCGGCCTAGCGGCAGCGCAGAGTAATAGAGGGCTGTGAAAGGAAAACCCCAGCTGCCCTCTTACTGCCTCACACCCACACACACATCGAAGACTGGATAGGGACTGGAGCAGTTTTGTTCAGAATCTCCAGCGGTACATGCGGTCTTTATTTGATATTTCAGACTTACCTGTTTTCATGAAGTCAGCCTTATCTAGATTTTTCTGCTATGTAAACATCATTAATCCACCGGTATTTATTAAAATATCAAGCCCCAAGCAGTGAAGAGTCCAACTTCAAAGATGGAAAGGAGCTGAAAGACCCAGCTGTTCGTAAATTCTGGCGCGTACTTGGTCTACAGTGTTTATGCTCTTTCTTTGCTCATATGCATATGAAACTCTATAGAGACATGAACAATGTCACAGACTGATTTGTCTTATCAGTATTATGAATTTCAAGACTTATATATTCATATTTCATAACTTCTACCTAGAATTTTTTTTCTCTCTCTGTACATGTGTGTGCATATTTTGTATCGAAGCATGGAATGAACCAGTGTAATGTTGTGTTCAAATGTTTACTTTTCAATTCCACAACTTTCTCTCCATGCAGCCTTCTTTCTCATATCAATGCATTGGCCTGTATGTCACTGCTCTGCTTGACAGAGGGTATCAAAGTGAAATGAAAGCACCGCCAGCCGCCACCCTGTATGGGTCCCTCGATCTTCCATATTTATCAGTGTGTAGAGAAATCAGAGGTCTTTTTTTCAGGTCCTGCAGGAAGGGCTGCTATGCCCGTCCACACAGGTCTGAGAGGAGTCAGTCATCCATGTGGGCGATTTTTTTTATTTTTTTCTCTCAGCTCAGAAGGTTCAAGGCTATGTCAGCAGCTACGTAAGACGTGGTGGTTTTCAACCCTAAACTAATGTCAGAGACAGTTAAATAGAGAGAGTCAGGTCAATTGCAAATTCTTGGAAATGTTGTAAGATACATTATACTAAATAAATAAATGTAAAATAATAATACAAGAAAGTTATTTATTTGATCTATGAAGAAATTACACATATTCCCAAAGTTGTTCAACCTTATGTGCGATGTGATAAATGTTAGCCGATGTCTGCCTTGTACCTGACACAATCAGACACCGCTTCAGCCAGCTAAGCGCAATCACACAATCTGGAGGCAAAATAGCTGGTATTTCCCCTCACTTGCACAAGTCTGATGACTGCTCTGAGTAGTCATTAACCAGTCATATTGATGAGCTTTGCGTAATCCATCAGCTTTGTTTTTTTATTTATTTACTATCTGAAACATAATTAGTGATTATGTAATATGCTGGCTCTTGGTGCTGTGATTGCTGTCCAGTGTTTGAAAGGGTACAGTTCTTAGTCAATTAGAGACTGATTAGTGCATAGCAAATCCACTTAATTCTAAATATGTTAATTAACAGTCTATGCACTCATACTAGTGGTTAAAAGCACTAGTAACCTCATGCAAGCTTCAAATGTGCTACTCTCTAAATTGCTTGCAGTACGTTTCTTTGAAAGGCTATATTTAATTAAATGGCATGTACTGTAGCCAGTTGGAGGGCTAATGGAAGTTATATTGTATGTAACAGATATGCTGGAGAATCGCTTGACTATCATTAATGGATACAATTTGACTTTACCCCTTTCCTTGCTTGTTTAATTTTTCTTTTTTATTTTCTTTTAATCTGTAAAAAGAAAAGACTATATTTAGTCATTTTAAAATGTAATTAGAAAAAAATGATGAAGCTATACATGGAGTGTGCTAATGTACCAATGAGATGGTATGAAAGTTTCATATTAAAAAATGTGTTTAATTTCTTGCCTGTGAAATGACATCTTTCTGTGTGAAGAGAAATGCATAAGGACCACTCCACCTCATTATTTTCTGAAAAGGTACAGAATGTAGCATCCGTTTGCAAGCCATATCAGTGGGTAAAGTAACTTGAATGTCTGTTATGCTGTTATAAAATTGCGTCAGAATGCAATAATTAGCCTGCTGAGTATCTCTGAAATGTTAACCAAAATTTAATAGTATCTTAAGTAAAAACATTCAAGTAGAAGAGGATAAAGAAAAGATACAAACGGAGAAAAAAACAATTTATCAGCACTTTGTGTATCACAACAGAGCCATCTAGTGTTTTCATTGCTGGAGGCAATTGAGTCCTGAGAATCTTTAGCTCTCTGTTGTTCACTTTTTAAGATTATTCATGAAAAAGCAAAAAAGTGTTTTTGCATGAGACCATTTTTCTGAATATAGATACACACCATTTTAAAACAGGCCTTTTACTTTACAGGAGTAAAATTTCTTTAGAAAATTAACATTTAATTTATATAAGCTATAGAAAATGATATAATTTCATAAAATGGAATAATGTAAAGTGGTGGCTACTACCACTTTATTTTGTTAATATATTAATAAATCACTAGAAATTTAAGAATTGAATACATATAACTATAATAAATTAATTTGAAATTGAAGCATTTGGTATTTGTTTATCATTAAATATTTTCAGTCATTGTCCTTATTTCCACCTGTAAATATATTTGTTTAGATTCTGATTTTCCAGCATTTGCAAGTGCAAGTGTTTCAAAAATTGGTTAAGGGTGCCCCCACCTGGCCACAAGTCTGTTCTGTATCTGACTTATTAAACACTGAGGACTGAGAGACGGTTAGGTTTTGTTCATGTGCACACACACATCGCTGTGTATGGTTTGCTTTTCATGTTAAATCAAACATATTTTTTAAATACAAAAAATAGAAAAATAAATACATGGTATCATATTTTTATAAATTATAATATTTTTTTAGAAGCTGTAAATTTTCTTCAATTTTTCATTTTATGTTTTTTTTTGTAATGGGAGCTCTCATCCTTTAGGACTGTAAGTTACAAAGAAATAAATATAGAAAGCAACAGTTGTTTTGGGCAGACAGTGTTTAAAGAAAGGAGCATGCTTACTGTGCTTTCATTTGAAGCCCAGCTCCTGAGCCATTTTCTTTGAGCACAGGGCTATTCTGTTCATCAGTATGGAAGTCTATTAGGTGAGGCGAAATCGCACTGATGGACACTGAGCACCAGGAATCAGCTGCTCAATAAAGGCTCCTAATTGCTTAGCAACAGTGTTGCAGACCTCTCATTTGAGATCAAGAGTTTACTGGACTGAAGACTTCGCTTTGGAGAAATAGAGCTTGCGCCATTAGATAAGACAGGGGAAATGGGCTATATCTACATCCTTAGCCCCCTCCCTCTCTCTCTCTCTCTCTCAGAACAGCCCTCCACCCCCGCACCTCAGCATGATGATTGTGTTACCTTTCAACTGGCTGATGTATTCAGTTCACTAGATTATTCTCTGTCATCTCAGTTAATTGAATTCTGTCCATCACATTTGGATGATTTTGCATTTGCATAAAGGTTAGAGTGGTGAAGAGTGTCAAACTTCAATTTAGACAATGTCAGTCAAATAAATATACCACTGTATCTGCCCAGGCTGGGTATTTATGGATTCTGACAGGAATTCAAATATCACTGCCTGCATTCTCATGGATGGGAACACTCATATGCATGTAAATATAAATACGAAAATGCAGCTTGAGCTGGCATGTGTTATGGTTTGGGGGTGTGTGTGTGTGTGTGTGTGTGTGTGTGTGGATGGGAGGCGATGCCATTAGTCCTAGTCATCTACTCCTGTTGGCTTTCTGTAGCAGAATGAATGGGCACGGTCGTCCTGCATTTTAGACTATACCACTCAAGTATTTTTAAGCTTCCAAACCACAAAGAACCATGGGGGAAATGCTCGGGCCATATTCTGGGGTCAAGACACACTACCTGAATCATCGCCATGTTTTTAAGTGTGGTAGGCTCTGATTTCCACACTTTTTTCCCGCTCCACGTCATGCTTTTAACCAGTATTTCCTTTAGATAGTAGGACAACAAAAGCGACATACCTAATGATGCGAGATACTGCGCTGTAAATGAGAGTGAGAACGAAATGTGTCAAGCAGCTTCACCGTCTGCAGAGAAGATCTGATGCATTACTCAATATCCAATTCATTTGTACGTCTTTACCGGCAATTTTCATATTAGCCCGCCATTGGAGCGAGCGTCTGTTTCGATTCGGTGTGTGGTATCTGCAAGGCTACGAAACCGCAGGCACTGGCAGCAGAGCCAGAATAAGTATGTGTCAGTTAGTCAATAAAGAGGAGCCTGAGACGGAAGGACGATTAGAGCTCTTATCTCCTTTCATCGCTTTTGAATGCTGGCTGAATTGAAGGTCAATATCTTGTGCTTCTCCAGAGCTGAGCAGGTGTCTAGAGAGCATGAATTCACTCTGTTATGGTGCATCACTGTGCCTCTTGGAGTAGCCAGAGCTTGCTAAAAAAAGAAACAAGGAACGGCCAAAGAAATGATCCCACATAGGGGAAAAAAAAAAACAAACTTTAACAACACTTTAATAAGCAGTTTAGCGGAAAAAAGGTAGCGAGGCTGTTTGCTCTGTGTCTCTGGCAGGCTCATCGTATGAGTTCCAGTCAATTGTGCGGGAAATGCAGCTTCTCTTCTGAGAGTTAAGATGATGTGTTCTCTACTCTTTCACTACGGGTAATTGAGAGAAAGAGACAAGTGAGAGACGGTAAGGGTGGTATCGATGAAGCAGACTCGATCATCTGCGAGCTTGCTTAGAGCTGAGATGGAGAAGAATTTGCCGGCAGTCGCTAAATTAAAGCCCGCTAATGCAAAGGCTGCGGGCACAAAGGCGATGGCATTCCATTCTCAATGGACCATCTGTTTGGAGACATTTTCAAGGCTGTGCGTTATTGATTACATCGCCGTTTCTCGCGTAAACACGCCATGACAACAGACCAGGAAGGCTGTGGAATCCAAGGCATATTCAGCTGCGGTTATTTTTGCACATTTCTATTCTGTGCTCAGCTATTAAAATGTGAGCGCTGACCCTTTATGCTCTCGAGTGTCACAATGGATGGAATATGCGATGGACAAAGGCAAATATTCCTGGTGCAGAGGACCTCTTTCGGACTGTTTGTGGAAGAGCTTAGAGGCCTGTTCAAATGAAAAAGCCACACAACCCACTGGATCAGCCCAGGGACACTTGAGTGGTGGCACAAGAGTGTTTGTGTGTGGTGTTCATGTGGAGTTTGGGTTTGGCTCGAGGGTCTTGTACCCCCCCGAGTGTCCTCTCATCTAGAATACGACACTCTTAGATGTCGCGGTGGATAGGCCTTTGCTTTTATCACAAAAGAATAACATACAAACAACAGAACAATAGACATAGTCATTTAGTGAATATGTATCAAATGGTTTTGTATTCATAATAATATTTATTCAATTGAGATGGAGCAAAAAAAAATATCTGAATATTTAATTCATTAGCACAGAATAAAAGTTGTTCATTATTGCGTTCTTATGTTTAATGTCAAAGATATGTAAAAACATTTTACAGAAATAGGTTCTGATTGGTTCATTTTGTTGCTGTTGATTTTATTTTGGAATAAAAATAAATATGTTAATGCAGTTTTGTGGTGTCTAACCAATTCAAAAGTTGCACAGTCATTCAACAGCTGTTTTATCTTCAACAATAACACGGAATTGGAAGATTTCTGATTTGCTTATTATTATTTCAATATGCAATATGAAAGATCTTCTGAGTTCCTAACAAAGCCGTACTTCATCTTGAACTTCATACATGAACTCTCTCTTTTTACCCTATATTGAAGTGATATCAAAGTGACCTTGATAAACAAGGTTTTTAGAAATCAATCAAATTTGTTCTTTAATTCACCCTTTTTTTGTCTTTTCTCTTATTCAGACTCTCTTCAGAGATTTATTGAGCTTTGGTTTAGAGTCACATGCTTTTTCAGATTTATTTATTTTTTTTTTTTACTTCAAGAAAACACTGTAGTACAATAGGACTAAAAGAAAACAATGAGCCAACTGAGAAATCTAGCAGAAATTCAGCTTTAGAACTAGCTTTCTAGATGTTACTTACAGTACATTCACATTTTATTTTTGAGAGTCATGGTTTTAAATAAAGACTATTTAATGTTGCAAGTGACACAGAGGCACCATTAAGTGATTTTTTTGAAGAATTATTTATTTTTGAGTATTTATTTGAGAATGATTGTCAAAGGAACAAAAATATAATTTTTCTGAACATGCTTATATGAACAGTAGTTTTTATACTATAATATTTTTTATTTAATTGAATTGCGTTCATTTAAATGCATAATTCAGAAGCAAAACAGTGATCTTATGAAAAAGGATACAATTTTGGACATGTACAAATGTGTAATTATTTAATGGGGATGCTGATATTTTATACTGCTGTAATTTAGGGGAAAAAATAGATAGAGTAGCATTGTGCATGTGTGTGTGTTTCTGTAAATACTGTATATATGTTGTTGTTTTAATTACTTTTTTTACTTGGAATTTGGAGTGGTGTATTAAAAGCTATGTGCCACAACTACATTTTAAAATGGTTAATGCATTACAATTAGCTACAGTCAAATAAATAAAAACCTATAATTAAATGATGCATAATTAAGACAGACTACAAATACAAGAACACAAACACACCCCGATCATCAAGAGACATGATTTTTGTTGAGAATAAATGAAACACTGCATTCTGTTCAGCAAAGGCAAAATCTCAGCCTATAGATGATCACACAAAAAAACACCAGCATCTGCTTTACGGTTTTATAGCCCACAACATATGTCCCTTCTTCGATGACAAAGCTGCCAGCATCTCTCCCGCTGTTCCCTCTCCCTAGTCCAAACACACATCTTTAGATACCTGTCAGCGTTTATTATGTTGTCCTCTGTCGCGCCGCAGATAAGGCCAGTTAAAGTTTAATGAAATTCAGCCTGGTTACGCAGGCCCGCCTTTCACAATTTGTCACAGCCTGTGTGCTGGAGACCCACTGCTCAGTAAACACAGCGCTTACATTACCAACCATTAGGGTCTAAACGGTGCGGTCCCGTGTGCAGGGCTAGCAACACAGCACACCCGCTGCTAGGGGCTGGGGCATTTCTCAGTTGCCCTGCATGTGAACGCAACTCCAGAACAAACATTTTAGACATGTGAGTGAATATTAGTTGGAAATACATTTTATTACACACCTTTCTGGAATACTTCCTTATGACTGGTCAGTTGCAGCGTTGTCCAGTCAGATATTATTGTATAATAATCACTGAACTGTCTATTTGACTGTTGTCAAAGGCAAACATTTCTCTACACAGCGATGCCCAGTGAAATCTTCTCTTTTAATAACAGTGCTGTATTTTTGATGTATTTTTTTTAATTATTAAATAGCCATATAATAACAGGGGTGACATATTTTGTTATAGTTCAAGACACATGAAGACCTTATAAAAGCAAAAAATCACTGTGTGTGTGTGTTGTATAAGACTGTGTCCTATGGTGTGACATAAAAACAAAAAGTACTTAACACACAAATAACATTTCAAAGATGTGTCTTATAAATACTACTTGCATTAAATGTCTTTTATTCTCTATTTTTCCGACATTAAATATCTAGACATTGGACAACTGGACAAACTGCTGTAGCTTGTGCATAGCACTGTGTTTTAGACAGTTCGTGCAGGTAATGTGTGTTTGTGTACAATCAATGGCCATATTGATGATAAGGTTGAGCTCAAGTGAGAATGCTGAAAATGGATGCTGCTCAGATGGCCTCGGTGAGTTGTTATCTCCAGAGATTATTAAGCTCCAGGGAAAATGACTAGCTTGTCTTAGTAAAGGGCTGAGGTCAGGCATGTTGTGTCCCCTCTCAGGCACAGGGCTTCTTATCCCTGAGTAGCCTCTGTCAATATGACAGCTGGAGCTGTCACTGGTTGGCCCTGCGGTTGTGCTAACTACTCTGTACATAAGGTTCAGTAGTGGAAACACTTCAGCAAAGCTGCATCTATGGCTGCATGATCTGGAGAGAAGTTATTGGCCTTATTTGACCCTTGTTTCCTTTCCAAAAACATAAATAAAATAAGCATTTATATTTATATATATATATATATATATATATATAAACAAATACTAAAGTATTTTTTTTAGATGTATTGACCACCTAAAATGAATCCTTATGAACTGCATTCATTTTATTATTACTTGTTTTTAGTTGCCACACCAATTACCTTGTTTTGCATTATTGAATTGTTTACTCATTTACTTAATATGAAATGATAACATTTCGTTTTGTTGTGTGATTTCTGCTGACAGCTCGTTTCCAAGAATAGGCCTGCATAATGTTAAACAAGACATATTGTGACTGACAAAAATGCACACTGTACACTGTAATCCAAATCTTCTGAATCCATACAACCGCAAGGAAGAGACCCAAATCCAAGCCTTTATTCGGTGGTCTTCATCTCTATCCCAAGCAGCACATCCTGTGACCATAAATGGCAAAAATGCAATGACTGCCACACTCGTTACAAATTCAAATGTTGGACTGCGGCTGCAATGCTAATCCTACTCCTACATATTTCTAAACTATGTTTAGGTTTGGAGGTAGGAGTAGGATTAGCGACTATAGATATAATGCTATATTGTTACCAAAATGGTTCATTTCTGCATATTTCGGTCAGTTGTTTTTTTATATCCTTTTATATTCGGTATGAAACTTGTAGGTCTAGGGGATAAGGGGTCTAAAAATCTAAATGGCTTATTAATGAAATGATAAAAAGGCATATTTACTATAAAATGGGAAGGTTTAGGTTTGGGGGTAGGTTAATTTGAGGGATCTGAAAATGCAAATCGCTTATTGATAAAATTATAAAAATCCATTGATACAAACATTTTAATTATATAAAAGGTAAAAAAGAGAGAAAAATATGTGCCATTTGTACATTTTAAACAATGACCTACATTTTAACATCAATAAAAACATTCAAAAATGTATGTTTTGTGTTTGTAAATGCTTATTATCTACGTATAAACATGAGATCAGACTGGTCACAATAATATTTAGCCAGAAACTAAGAATAATAATATTACTAATATTATTATCATTAGTAAATAAAATAATAAACAAAAAAAAGATTATTAATGTATTATTGTATTATATTTTATACTACATGTATAGAATAATATTTCTATTATAATATTTCACGTAAAAAAAAAATATATATATATATAATATATATATATACAAACTAATAAATAATTAGTTTATTAGTCACAAAAAAATAATGTGATAATATTATATTGCAATGCTAATATTTTGGTTGTATCAAATAAACTTTTATTTTGATGGAAAGCCGAAAGGAGTTCTTAAAGCTTCTTTTTTTGTTGTTGATCTTATTACAAGTATGGAAAGATGTTTGGCAAAAAGTTTGTATCACAGTATAAATCATGCAGTGAATGTATTTATTTAATTAAATTGCAGCCTCTGCTATTTGATTATTGCATGTCGTAGATTAATTATGTACGTATATCACAATTAGAAGACCATGGTGAGTGCCACTGATCAGAATTATAAAATATTTGTTTACAGTAAACTATTAAATAAGCTTTTTTTTTCTAATTTAACAAATCTAGTTCCAAAACAATAAGCAATAACCCAGCTAAAAAGAAAAATATGGAGGCTACGTGATAACAAGCACTCGGTGCACGTGTTCGTTGAATATAGATGGCACAATTACCACAAGACAAGCATCTTTTCTTTCACACATGCACAGCTAGAAATAATAAATAAGTATAATAATAATAAAAGCTAAAACCTTCATGAAACCACAAGAATAAACAAACAGCATTAAGGAGTTTTTCTCCCCGTCTGGTTTGTCCATAGCCATACAAAAAAAAAAAAAAAAAGACTCACTCGAAGCTTTGAGAGAAAATTGTCTTTCTTTCTCACACTTGCTCTCACGCGGGGGACAGGAGCCACACACATACACTCGCACGGCCAAAAGCGAGCTGCACGGCAGGCTGTAATCAGTGGCTCTATGACAGTGGGGGGAGGCAAGCTGGTGGGGGAGACAGAGGGACAGGAGTGATAACAGATTGAGCGACTCTGATAAACTCTCCTTTAATGGCTCTGCCTGTCCCCCCTCGCCTCTTTTTTTCTCCAGCACCTATTTAGTGGAGTCTTTCACTGCTGCAGGGATTAGGCTGCTGGATAAGGGCAAGTAAACATGGGCTGCTTCTCTGAGCAAGCAATGGAGAGACAGAGACAGGGAGAGATAGAGAGAGGGGAAGAAAGGGAAGGGAGGAGAGGGAGAGGGAGGGAAAGTGAGAATGCTAGAAAGAACGAGAGTTTGGTGAGAGCGAACGAAGCAGAGCAGGAGAGGAGGAAGAGGATTTTCTAGTGGATGAAATCAGTCACGGCAAAAGAGAGCGCGACTAGGAGGAAATTGTGGTTTGGAATTTTCACCTAACTTGTGTTTTCTTTTACATGATAATTGTTTTTGTTATTTTTCCATTTTTCTATTTGTTTGGTGCATTTTAGAGCTATTCTGAGGCATTGGCATATCTCCATTGGGAATATAGTTAATGCAGTTCCCCGGGGTGTCAAAAAGGAACCTAATTCTGTGTGTTTAGCGCTGGGGCATGACACACAAACCCAATCACACACAAACTCGCATGCAGACAGCAATGCAAACATGGATTACTGTGATGTCTTAATCACGGTGTGGCAGGCAGGCAGACAGACAGGTCGCGTCGTCTTTGCCGAGTTCCTAGAAAAGCATTTCAAGTACAGGATACACAGATGATGCATTTGAAGGGTTGAGATAAAGATAGCAAACTGATGGCAACCACTTAAATCATTTTGTAATTAAAGACAACACCATTACCCTTACTGCATTTTATAGTCACGATACTCACCAAACATAAAGCAAACTTTGATTGTTGATTGTGGAATAAATTGCAAAGTTATTAAAATGCACAGAATTAAGAAGGTCCTGAATGGCTGGATTATAAACTGGGCTAATCATGATATCTATTAGTTAAGCTTTTAATCAGCCACCTGCCTAATTGCATAATCAAATCAGCAACCTCTCTGAAAGAAGGTGATGCTCTTTCTAAATCTTCCCTTTGCAAAGGTGAATGTAAACCAAAAATGCATCGTCTGAGACCCATCAAGCGAGACACATGCAGGTCTGCAAATACAACACTTACACATGCATTCATCCATACATGTGTCTACATCAGCGACTGTACTGTATCTTTAGGGCAAAGTGGTAATGGCATGTTGTTTTTATTATGATTGAGTTGTCTCTCTCTTCTTTTAGGCTAATAATATCTAATATTAAAATTCAAATAAACTCAAATAAATTTGGGTTAAATCTAAAGATTCAATAATTGTTTCTGTTTTTTATGATTTATTTTTAAGAAAGGTGCAGCAATCTACTTGCAGCATCTAATTGCATTGCTAATGTTGCTAATGCAATGTAAAATGACGTATTTTTCAATATTTATAACCATATTGGTACAGTCCACCACTAAAAAAAAAAAAAAAAAATGCATACATTATGCATATACAAATCCAAAGAAAAAAAAATTTGGGGAGGCTTTAAAATTACTAGAAGAAAGTTTTTAGAACTAGTAATGCACTTGACAATGCTGTAAACTGATGACTGTATTGTGCTTCCAATACGATATTCAGGATTTGTCTCTCTGTGAACACAGTGCGGCATCAAGCTGCAATCAGCCCTCTTCAGCCGAGTCTGATTGTGGTCAGCTGCCATGAGTAGGCCTTAAACAAACACCTTGTGTGCTGTCATTGTTGGCCTGTGCGTTTCAGCACGAGGCTGGGCCACCACAGCCAAGTGTTTCAATTCCTGAAGAGCTTCCAGAAGAAATTAGTATGTAATGACCGCACTCTGCAAGAAGAAAGGCCCATTATGGCTCTCGCTGACTGTACTTGGCTTTCATTTGCAAGCTAAATGGATGCGCGCGAAGGTGAGAGTTCACTAGCCATTCAAGTATTTGGCTTTAACAGGCTCCAGCACTCTTGCTTTAATTCAAGCAGAAGGACAAGTATGAATAATCGCTCTAGATAAGACTCATCAAAACACGGTTCCAGTGCCTGCCTGCCTGCCTGCCTTTTTTTTTTTTTAATCCCCGAGCGCCTGTCTCATCTCCCTCCTCCGCGTACAAATGGTCAGTGACAAAATGTCTTTTAATTTGTGATTTGCTTGCTGTTGTTATCTGAAACAGTATGATTTTGATGGAACTTTCTGTATACTGACGTTTAGCTGGAGTATGTTGGTAGAAAATGCAAACCCCGTGAATGTAATTCAGCTAAAATGGTAAGCGATCATCGTCACCTGATGGCTCCTCCATCAGACAGCCCACACTCCCTGTAGCATATACTGTAAAGCCTTCCTAAATGATGTGTGTGTGGCCAATTTGTGGAGAATGACTGTGTAAGAGATGTCTCTTTGTTAGCCCATAATAACCAAGGACGGAATGTTTTATTTAGATACATGAGGGTGCACAGCCAAAAGCGCTAATTCGTGGCCCCGAGGGTGTTCATTTCACGTAATGTATGCACAGGCTAATTTATAACACTGTGACTAATTTCCATTTCTTGTGCTTGGAGTTGCCTTGCTAATTACAGGATTTTTTTTTCTTTGGTCATTTTTTTCTCGACTCTTCTTTCATAATTACAGCTCAGCATTCAGGGAAGGAACTGTTGCAAATGAGATGGGCTTCGCCGTGTCGGGTGACTGATGCACTCCTGCGTCCAGGTGAGCCCAAATCCCTGACAAGAGCTGGCGTTTCACCCCCCATCTGCTCCATGTGTCGCTCTTGCCGCACATCTTTGATGTGAGCCGTCTTCGCCTGTGCTACTATACCTTATCCTGTTTGCCAATGATCAGATAGAACCGCCTGTAATTAGCTGGCCGACTTTAATTAGGAAAAAGTTAACTGTTACATGAAAGCTGCCACATCTGTGATCCTACTGCTGCCTTGGCGTCAGGCTCCCAGGGGGTCCCCATCAAAGGGCTCCCTCCTGCTGCGCAGCCCCACTCTAGCATGCTCTCCTCTGCCAAATCAGGCCTGCTGATGCCAAGTGACAGAGCCGAGCGAAGATGCAGACATGAGTTAACTGTGCAAAACAAAAACAAAAAGAGAGAGGAGGACCAAGCGCATCGCTTCGGTCTTTCTTGTCTCTCGTTAGGCGAGGAACACGAGGCCGACACAAAAGGATCTGAGGCCAAACAATGTCACTTAACAAGACATCACTGGCTCATCATTAGCAATTTGCCAGGGCATAATTTGTTCCTCCCCTCACATAATAGGTATCTTGGGATGTAGTAAACGGCCTGCCGCTTGTTTCGCTGTTTATTTTTCTTGGCCCAAGTCTCAGAAGCAAACTTGCCACCTATGGCAACGAGCAGGACGGTGCTGTTGTCATTCTGTTTCACAGTTCCAGTTAAGTAAGACCTGCTTTAATTAATTCCCAGGCTCATCCTCTTTCATTTAGGTATCTATTTATCTGCTTTACTCAAGACAACAAGCGACCGCCGGGAACATCACTTGAAAGTGCAAAATGTTTGCCGAAGGAAGATTAAAAGCACCGAAAACTTACCATTTTAGACGTGGACGGCATTTTGGTCTTTGAAACCTATTACCCCTTGGGAGGAATTTTTGCGTTTGCTTTCCATGCCCTTGTCTCCCTCTCTCCCAGCCATTTTCAAGAACAGCTGCATTCTGCTATAGTCGTGTTAAATATGCTTAAATGGCTTGACGTGTATCGCTGCCATTAATCAGAAAGAGAAAGGCTTTTAATTTCATTGTGCTTGCATCCTGTTTTCCTCACAGATGGTACAGACAGGGCTCTAGAAACCAGCTCGCGCTCTGTCTGCCTGTCCCATCGCTTCCTATTCTGTGTGCCTTTTGTCATCAGCAGACATTGAGCTGCCATCTATATTCAACGAACACGTGCACCGAGGAAAAAGGCATGCCAGCTCATAACAACAACATGATGCGAAGACACAAATACATCACACGTCCTGACAAGTGCGCTTCAGATGTCAATCACTCTGAGAGGAGCTCAGGGCTTTACTTCTCACTTGCCATTAGCAGCGCTTAGCATGCTAATTAAGCTTTGCGTGCAATCTAAGATGCCACCCCATGTATTTTTGTTTTCAGCGGGGAATGTTTAAGACCTTGGGTTTGTTGCCGCCCAAGGCCACAACATTTCGGAGTTGTCTTCAGAAATGCAACTGTAGTGGTACTACATTATATCAGCAATCCAGTCAATTTCAGACCAATTGAAATTTCCTGCCCGTCTACCTCTCATCCGAGCTCAAACCCGCATTAATTTGTCAAGCTTAACAACGGTAGCATAAATTGCTAAGTCCTTCATTGTTGAGTGTGTTAAATGTACAGACATGCACCGTGTAGCACTGACATAGCGCCTCTCGGCTGGCACACTGAATGAGGAGATTGTGAAATCGATTTCCACATTGTATTTCACACCCTTTCATCAGGCATGGTTCCGCTGCCTGGAAAGCTCACAATTTCAAAAGCACTTAACATACTCTAGCCCTTTTGTTCAAGCGGCACACTACTTCTGTTGAGACATCAGTGCGAATAAAACCAAATATCAGCGTGGCTGTGACTTGAACTGAAGAACAACCAAATTAGTCCTAGTTAATGTATCTTCATTACTGTTTGTCTTTCCCCGGCACCAAAAGAATCTGACGCGCTAATGATTGTGCAGCATTAAAGCGACAGCTTCTTCTGTCACTTTGAATGTGAGACGCAAAAGCAGATTATTACAGAGATTTCTTACATTCCCTGCTGTGAACACCAGAATGACACTTAAAATATAATGATGTTTGTAACCACGCTCATTAGCACGGCTGTGTCTCTTCCGCAGAAATAATACTCCTCTTCATGGGAGCCAAACAGATTTAAAATTGCAGCAGAAGAGAAGCAGGCAGTTATTTTGAGGAAAAAATATTGAACACAGAGAACGGGCTGTCTGTTTGGTCCTGATTAGAATGCATACTTTATGAAATGCCACGTACAGTTAGAGAGGAGAATGCAGCGTTTCACGTGTGAACGTGTCATCACGTTTCCATTTCTAATGCAATGATACCGACACGTTTCAAACAACGGTGTTCGCTTAGTTTAAAGGCGGAATAAGAACACACAGCTCATAGTTAACATGTATTTTTCTCTTACAAAAGTACCACCTTAAGTACAGAGCAGAAATAGTTGCCAGTGACATGACAAAATGCGCATGCATAATAATGAAAGTTTTAATTTAATACCGAATGCAATGCTCTGTTGTTTTACGATAAGAAACTAAAACACTGCTTGCAATAGTCCCTGCATGACCTGGAAACTGTCCTGAGAGAACAAATCTCTCGAATTTTCTAAACTGAATTTGTATAAGTGTTGACAGTGATTAATAGCAGAGTACTGCAAAAAGGTTCATCTCTTTCAACAAGTGTTACAACCAATTTGTGATAGAAATCTACTTCCCTACAAAGTGCATAGTCAGGTCAGTTGACTATGCAGCAGGGTGTACAGTACACATATGGCAGTCCCTAAATGATTCTTTGTCGACACAGACATAAGAAAGTACTGATTGTGCTGTCAGTGTTAATCCGACAGCAGAGGGAAGCAGTCATTTATCTAATGACACAGTTTTCCGTGTGAATGATCAATGCCTAATGAAGAGAGGGGAAATGATGGCACCGCAAAGTACTGCTCCTTTATCAGAAACAAAAGTGAGACTTGTTCTTACTTTGTTCATAATACAGTTCAATAGAAGAATCAAAGAGTAAACAATAGCTTTTGTCATGCCATACCTCTGTAGGCACATTGTTGTTTGTTTAGTGCTAATGATAAGGGACCGTTTTGGTTAAAAGTAGCGGTTTGGTTAAACTGAGGACATTTGTGATGTTTCAAATAGTTTCTGACACTTAAAGGTGTCATTCACAGGAGTTCATCCTTTTTTCCCCCCATCTCTCTTTTAATCGTTAATCTGTGCGAAATGACAGAAGACATTTTTAAACAGCTTAAATTGTTAAAGAGGCACAGAACATAGTTAAGTGGTTCAGATACAGCTGTTAGTAGAGAGCTGGGTAGTGAATAGACAGGCACCTCTTTCAGCACTCTCCAGAACATTTAGTTTAACTCTCAATGTACTTCTGCGTGTGTCTCTTAGGTCAATTTATCTCTGCTCAGCTCTCTTGATAGGACTGAATAATACAGGAGAGAGAGGGCACCGGCACATACCTGGAGTGACCTCTGTTTGCTTCATATCTCCAAGTGCTGGAACTAGTTCTTTTCTTCAGATTGGGCATAATGGATGACTTTGTCGTGGTTTTGTTGCTGTTGGGCTGCAGCTGATGTCACTGTAAATTGGATGTGCTCATAAATAGATTGGTACAAAGGGAGCATTTGAAGACTGGTGACCATGCGAGGTCTGACCGAGGTGCCTCCTACGCAAGCACATATAGATTTGCTCTACCTGACTGCTGCAATTCACCTATCAGTGAGCAGGCTTTTCAGTGATTTAGACTGATTGAATGCATCATTGTTAAAACAAGTATATGTGCTGGACATTAGATCACTCACATTACACAGAATACAGCTTCGATTTATCAATGCCGCCGCAGCATTGTAAAGCTGCAAAAATGTTCTGGCGTGTGTTGAAAACCATGTCATCGTCAAAAAACGATTTTATCGATATTTGTGAAAATAATCGCTGGCTCTATCTAAATGCCTGCATTTCACAGTCGATCGAAGTGATGAAAACTTGTCTACTTCAATCCGGTCTTTTGAAAACATGAATAGAGAATAAAATTGAAATAGGACTCATATCGGAATCTGTCTTAACTAAGTCTAGGGATTCATGCATTTTGACAGGACATTTCAATTGCGCTGTCTCAAAGAGATGTTGAAGGACAAAAAAAGACAGGAAACTTTGACAAATATCATTCTTAACATTCAAATGGCCTCTATTGTCATTACGGACGGTGAGATTAAGTTCACCTCATCAGACATGAGTATGACAGGTGACTCAATAGGTTGATGCCAAGCCGCGAGCAGAGGAGATTAGCAGGGCACTGATATCATTATTTGCAGCTATCGGGGATTCAGCAGGGAGGCAATTGTAATTTCTAGGCTTATTAGTCCGCACTCTGTGCAGGAGAAAAGCCTGGTGATAAAGCTTGCTGCTGACAGCCCAGCATTTCGCCACCAAGTGCTGTCACCGTGACACTTACCAAATGCCAGCAAGCTAGCAGCCTTGTAATCCTGCCTAATAGAGGTTAAAACAGACCACTGAGAGGTGCTCGTTGATGATCAAAACAAATGGCACTATTTAAATTTGGATCTTGCGAACAGTTCACGGACGGGGGAACAGGTTTGCTCGAAAGCAGCCGTCAATCATTAGCATTCCATTCACTTGAAAAGACGTTGCTCATCCATACATTGCATTCTGTTTACCACTCAGTCTTAAACTTGTCTGCTTTGATGAAGTCTCCTGCAAAAGCTGCTTCCTACACTGTCCTGTTCTGACATCTGTCTCTCAAACAGCGTCCTGTGCGCACAGTGGCCCCGAGGGGCCTTCTGTCGGTGCGGTTCTAAGCCTAGAGCTCTTTGGCAAGTCTAATTAATATTCCTCGCTGCTTCTTCGTTAAGCTCATTAATGTTTGTGCATGTCCGTTACTTGCGCGCGATGTAAACAAGCCTGGAAATGAAGGCCCTTTTGGAGACCGCAACAGTCACCACCTCCGTGAAGCAACTTCAGAGCGACGAGACTTAGATGAGCGATGAGAGAGGAAGAGGCACCTGAATCCTCTGTTGGCCAGATTTGCACATCTAAATGCAGGCCTGAATTGAAATGTTGTCCTGGAGGAACGGAGATGTGTGTGACTGTATTTGGCTGCCAGTGCCCCTCATTACTCTTCATTTGTAGATCAAACAACAGCTTAGCGTCTCACCGTCTCTGACAGCTTAATCTGCCTCTATCGGGAGACGAGGAAAAGCGACAATGGTATTTGTATGTTTTGGAAGCATTTCTCAATTATTTTTTATATGCGTGTTGTATGATAACCATCACATATCAGGGGCATGTGGTTGTCGTTTTATTAGCGAAGGAAACAATTCCACGACCGAGGGTGGGACAAAAATGACATTCATCGAGATCCCCTGAGAGCTGGGGATTTGATTTTGTCTTCAGGTACTGACATTTCAGAGTAATATCCTATGCAGTCTGGCAAGACGGAAGTGCTCCATACAGCCATAGAGGACCGAATGTGGACACTGTGACAACAGAAGTAATCTCACAGAAATTAGAAATGTCGCCTTTTAAAAGGCCTTTCATATTCCCTCTATTGTGAAGTGTACGGAAGACCCGACTAGCCCCGTGAAAGGTTAATTATATTTCACAGTGAAGAAAACCACGTTAGGGTTTCTTTATTTCCCTCGTACCGGATTTAGCTCTATTTGTTCATGTATTCATTCTATCTACCCGGACATTTGTTTTTGGAATACTTTTTCTGCGTGCATATGCATAAAGCGTCCGACGCATTTGACTTAGAGCAAAATAACAGACTGGAGAGATGAGGAAAGAGCAGTGTGTTTCAGTGTGGGGGCGTATTGGCTGAAATCTACCTTGGTTTACCTCGACTGCTGCAATTATCATTAAGCCCCCTATATAAGCGTTCCTCTCAGACAGGGCTGAAAGCGCTGCTAGACCCACATATAATATTAGATTAAATGGGCCCCCCCAAAAAATCAATACACAATGCAAATGAAAAGCAGCACAAGTAGCCACTCAGTATGCATATTTTCTGTCAAGTACACTCTCTGACCTGCTGCAGTGCGTTTGCCAGCAAACTCGGCACTCTGGAAAATAACAGCTGATGTATTGTAACACCGCTCCCATTGCTCCCTTCCTGCTATATCTACGTTCCAATAAACCAGCTATGAGCGGCCAATGTATCGAACAGATGCTGGCACAGATTCATTCACTGATTGCATGTAGCGATAATATTTGCTTCATTCCGCTGCAAACATAGCTGTAATGAACAGCTCCAAGCGTGAGGCACTTGTTTTGTGTCAGGGATGTACAAGGATACAACGGTGCAAAATGAGGCAATTATGTGTGGGGCATGTGTTGGGTGAGCCCACGCCTCTCTCCTCTGCTTTGTGTCCATTGTGTGTGGAATTACCACTGGACGTAAACACGAGGAGAAGAACACTCAGAGTGGAGCACAAGATACAGAGAGGCTACAGTGCAAACAGATAAGTGCTCATCGCGCAAGTCCAAGCAGCAGGTCAGAGTCAATATTACCTGTCAGTTTTGAAGATTCTCGGTTTGTATCCCAACTACTTGGCACTTTATTAAGCAACTTTTTCATCAGGCTGAAGTGTTTCCGCAAAAAATAACTGAATCATTTTCCATTTCAGTTGGACGTACAAGAGGACGTTTATTTATGGTTGCTTTGTTTGCCATGTATTATTATAAAATGGCTAGCATTAAAATAATAATAATAATAGCAAGATCTGTAACACTCTAAAATAGGGAACGCTCATTTACAATTAACTGATTTTTTTCCACCAGTAAATTGCTGCATATTAATAATTAGTAAGGTAGTTGTTGTGTTTAGGTATTGGATTGGATGTAAGGTCATGTAGAATAAGCCACTGATATGTGCTTAATTACTACTAATAAATGGCTAATATTTTACTATTATGTATGCTATTAACCAACTACTTAATATACCCTAAAATAAAGTGTTACCAAAATAATCATATTTGTAATAAAATAATAAATACGTTTTAAATGGTACCAAAGAATATAACAAAAGAACAGTTTTATAAAGACATTCTATTTCTGTTGTGTAGATATAGGTAAGTTTGTCTCATCTATCGTTTTCATTTGTTACTTCATTTTGTATTTTCCATGCTTTTCTTTTACTCCTAGTTCTTGTCACACACCTCAGCACAGAGCATTTGAAAGTATTGTCAGTTATGGTGTGAACTCATTATTGAAAAGGTCAGGTGTATACATAAATGTATAACATTGTGTTTAGTATCCCAGACTTCTACTGGAAGCCTCTGGGGAAACACAAAACACAGCAGTCTTAAAGGATCTGTCAATCATCCAAACTCTCCATCCTAAACCTCTTTTGTAATTGGAACGAATAGTTTTGTGGAACTTGGGGGAAAAAAAAGATCATTGACTGTGATGATTTTGCATAATGGTAACATCGGCATACTGGGCCGTAGGTCCTGATATTCGTGGAATGTGGAAAAAGTTTGGTGGTTTCCTCACTAAACACCCTCATATCCAGGACTCATTTTGCTAGTGTTGTTAGTAGGCTAGGAGATATTTAAGGTTTTTTGTTCCTGGGACCATGGTTTAGCAGCTGTGGTGCATCCCATTTGCCTTTTGTCTTTTCCAGAACATTGATCTGCTGCATGTGTAAAGACAACGGAGACACAAAATGAACAGTTGATTTGTGGTTGAGTCATCTCCTTAATGCGTTTTTGACATGCTTCTTAATGTATAGGTTTTATTGAGAAATGCGAAGAATCTGTTGCTGAACTGTGCGTTTACAGTCTACATGAGATCAATTAAACTGAGAACTATGAGCATCATGCATGCAGCTCACCCTTGTAGAAGTGTGTTAACCCAGTGGTCCCAGCATAGAGCTGCTTTTCTTCTATCGTGGCATTGTCCATTCACACCCCTTTGGCTCTTAAAGAGTCATATCCTGCCCTGTTTGGCTAAAGAAGACTTTCTGTCTGTATGGACCCTGTAACCCCCCCCTCCTTGTGCGTCACAATGGGAGACTTTAAGCTTCGACACTGGTGATGGGGCAACAGGACGGACCACCAGCACACTTGGCCACCGCATGTCCCATAATCGGAGAGCAAAACAAAAGCACATTGAGGCCTCCCAGCCTCTCCGTTCTTTTGTAAGACGACCCTAAGGTACTAACGCTCACAAGGCACCACAGAACCACTTCCTGTGCCTCGACCGGCGAGAAATTTATCACCCGATCCATCAATAACACATCCGTTAGAGCTGGAGATGGATGTCTAATGAGATGACTTTGTAGATGCTTGGTAATTGGTGGTCCTTTTTTTGAGTGCGTTTTTTATACAATGGTCCTGTTATTGCCAGTTTTTTTTTTTTTTTTCTTTTGTCCCTCTGTCTGCCTCTCTAATATATGAGAATTGGTGGGGGAGCTTCACTGTCCCTTTGGCAGATATCAGGAGAGCTCTGTCTTCATCCTGCCTGCTGCAGCTTCACCCTTTGTTGGGCAGCTCTAATAGGATTAAAATGGGTTTCCAGGTCTATCAGCGAAAGCTCCACACCAGCCGTAAATGGACGCATCTCATGGGGGACATGTCATTGTTGTGTATCTTCCAGCCATAATGTTTAGGGTAAACTCTTGGTGTCCTGGTGTGGAGGGGTAGAGAGAAGGCATTGCCCGAGGTCAAGCCAAGGGAAAATCCCAGGATTATGGTAACACTCATTACAATGCACACAAAGGCAATGGGACCAGAGAAAGCACAAATAGGGCGCTTAAGTCAAACAGTGTGGGCCAAAGGATTCTCTCCTCAACCCTGACATTGATTAGGTTTGGCCCAGCGAGAACCTGTCTTCACAGTGTGTACAGTGCAAGATGCAAGTTTATCACTAAATAATCAAATTAATTATTAATTGCCTACTTTCTCACTATTTACTACAGATTTTGCTGCCAAGAACTCCTAATTTACTTAATGGAGTAGGATTAAGGGATCTAAAATATGTTCATGCAGAATAGAACATTTATATGTGCTCTATAAGTACTCATAAACAGTTGATATGCTAGCAATATATAATAAGTAATGGTCCTTAAAAAAAAATTATATATATATATATATATATATATAATTATTATTATTTTATTTTTTTTATCTATTAAAACTAA
>JAUCMS010000031.1:17196155-17209798 GCA_032357445.1 Enteromius radiatus | reverse complement strand
TATCAGAGTTTCATATCTTTAGCGTTGTCCCTTGAAAAGATATAATAAAATATTTACAAAAATGTGAGGGGTGTACTTACTTTTGTGAGATACTGTAAGTGTTGTCAAGCATGCTATAGTAGAGTAGTGCTGAAACGGTTTTATCTGATCTTTTGATTACACAAAGTCATTTTATTCCTTTATTAATGCATATAATTACAGTGAGCGCATTATAAAAGTAATACAGAATATTTTATATTTAAAAAACAGCCTCAGTCCAGCACCTTTTTTTGTTTATTTGTTAAATTTGCACAAACCTAAACAAAATATTGTGCAATACTGTAAATACCAGATTGCATACTAATATGACATTAAGTACAGCATCGATCTCTGACTTCGAAAAATAATTCATTTATTTGTAAAGTAATTCCTTGATTAAGTGGATTAGGTTGATGATGGAGTTTTACCTCTGGTCCTGATGTTTTATGAGCAGGTAGCATGCTGGTCCGAGGTAAATCATCATATCTAATAGGCTGCTAGAGCTGACTGAAGTTGAACTTCCTTGTTCTGTCTCACGTGTTTGTTTTTGTTTCCCCTCTAGTTTATTCGCGCCAGAAGTTGGAGGGTACTGCGGGCAGATTGGAGCGTTATTTTAAACGTGGCTTTGCAGATTAACACACTTGCCAAGCCCTATGGAAGGCCCTTAATTGATTTCCCTTTTGACTGTTTACCTCAGCTCTAAGGGTTCCTGGAGCAGAGTGACAGCAGTGTCCTCCGTGTGCCGTAGCGCTCTGTGCAGCCCTGCCAGTAGCCCTGCCAAGTGCCTCATTAGTATTCCATGCAGTGGCATTTGCCAGCCTGAGTGTTGCCTTGGCAACACTGCCCACACAAGTGATGATAAATGAGGCTTTCAGTCTCCTCTCCCTGTCTCTTTTTGCTCCTCGAACCCCAGAAAGCAGTGCTGAGGAGGCCCTGGCCAGTGTACAGCTCCTCCTGCTGCAGGGACGGACAGAAAAAAATGGGGCAATAAGGGTTTATACAATGCCATTTATTTGATCGCGAGTGTGCAAATGAAGATGGTATTTATACAGACTAGAGCCCGGTGAAGGATTAATTAGAGTACAGTCATATATCTATTTAAATTTTGACAACCTCAAATTCCCAGTGGGGAAAAGATATATAATTTTGAACTTTTTCTTAAGTAAAATGTGCTACTATTACTTGGATGCAGGATTTATTTTGAAATAATTTCATTCAGAAATTGCCAAGTCATTTCACAAAAATACATTTTTGTAGTAGTAATAGTATTTATTCATAAAACACTCTTTATTTTATTTATTTATTTTTTTATGTTTATTCTCTACATGTTTGTAATTACCAGTTTGTATTACTCTACTAACTCATTTCATCTAAGAAAAACTTAAAAGACTAAAACAAAATAAGAAAAAAAAGAAAATTTAAAGATTTCCGAGCCTAGTAATTAGATGCATTTTCCTTGAGACTAAAAGAAAATGATTTGAATGCAGAGCTCATCTTCAGTAATATCATATTACACGCAGACGGACTGTAGCTGGATGTGTTTCAGAATCCTCTCCTGATCCCGCGGTGATCATAATTAGCGCCGATCAATCTAAGGAACAAATAATATGAATTTAGGGAAACAACATTAAAGAATAACAAATAATAATTTTGGCACACTGGGTATTTGTATCGTACTGTGTTAATCGTTTCATATTCAAAACATAATCAATATAAATGTAAACATTTCAAAATTAACATGTCAAATAAATTAATTCACATTCAGTTTAGACGTGTAGCAGTGTTAAAGGTAATCTGGGTTTGCCAGACATTAAAGTAATACAATTATGATCTGTGAAACATGTTCTCCTATATGTTCACATTTTAAACTGAAAATGAATAATAATAATTATAAAAAGTCTTAGGAGCGCAGTGCAAGCAGGCACACAATTTAGTTTCAGACTGGCTGTTGTCACTATACGGCCATGGCTTACATGTAGATGAGAGGATGAAAGAGGAGATGTATTCTTCCACTCACAAATCTTCCTCGTTCCGTTTAAACAAAGTAAGCCGAGTTATTGGTGTATTAGAGAGAGGGGCCTGAGAGGCTGGTTGAGATGAGATTCAAAGGCACTTTATTAAGAGTGAGGGGAAATGATCCGCTGAAGTATCTCTCCTTTATTTGTGTTGCAAATACTTCATTTGACTGCACAAATAGTCTCTCTCTCCCTCTCTGTGTATGAGGCTCCTTTCCATTTCTAGGTATTTTATAATGAAACTGAACACACTAAAACAAACAAAAAATGTAGGCCTTTTTTCTTCATTGCAATACTCTTTCATCTCGTATGGTAATGCATGTACAATGAAGCAATTTAACTTGAAATGTAATTATAAAAAAATATACAATTATTGTTATCGTCGTTATTATAAGACAAGTATCAATTATTATAAAGTTATTAATCATAATAGTAACAGGAACGTTACAGGAAAATCTAAATATTTTTGCATTGTGTGGCCTTATTAGGATATTTACCTACCTTAAGATGTTGTGATTTGACATACTTTAATTATTCATTTCCATACAATGCCGACTAAATTGCAGGACATTTGTTAGCTTTTCTAGAATAACGAATGTTTTGATAATTACCATTTATTCCAGAAAAACGGAAGAAGTATATCATTGGCAGATCAAATCAAGCCTGATTAAACTTCTCTAGGACACTAAGAAGCGACGGCTTCAAACAGACAGGAGACAATTGACAAGTGTGAACCTCAGCCTCTTGTGTCAGCCTAACAGTGTGGGAGTAGCCGGAGGGGGCCGTGGGGGAGGCCATGGCTATTAAAAGATAAATGTATTTTTTCAATCCATTATTCATGGCAGGGCTAAGCATGGAGTCAGGGGCTTAGCACTGCAGAGGAGCCCACCCGTACCGGCCCTCCCAGACCCCCACACTACGATAGAGGCCGAGCCAGCGACAGCTGGGAGAAGCAGAGAGAAAGGGTGGGAAGAGGGAACTGAGAAAGGTCAAAAAAGAGAGGAAGAGACACAAAGAAGACACAAAAAGGTTTTTTTGGGATTGGAAAAAGAGGGAATGAGGAGGAGTGAAATGACGCAAGAAAAAAGTGGAGAACTGCACTCAAACACTTTTGAACTCTCTGTCGAATAAACAACACTAACACACTCATTGTCTTCACACACACTTGTTTTCGTTTCACTTTTATGTATTTTCTGCTTGAAAGGTTCGAGCAGATATTTCTAAAATAGAAAATGGACTTGTTGCAGTTTGTGCCGAGACAACAAACTCCTCGTCTGATGGGAAAACAGATTAGAACTGGACTAAATATCTTTTGTCAGTCATCTTTAAATTAGATGCAGCTCTGACGGGCAGTAAAAAGAATGTCAAACATCATTGTGAAAGTGGAAGAGGGATTTTCCCCCCGTATAATTTCACTCTTGTACTAGCAGATTTAGAAAGTCCTACAATCTAAACATTATATGACTTTTTATTGCATGTAATTATCCCCAGATATATGATATATGTTCAACTGTAAATTCATTTTACATTTTCTAAAATGTTTTTTTTTTTTTTTCTAGTTTAAAACTCAATGTGGTTTCAGACTACAAATTGTCTAAAATTGAGCATTTTTATGCAATAACTCTTAGATATAGACACAAATAAATCATATTATATAGATAGTATTGTAGTCTTACTACAATTCCCAGCTGTTGGCTTTGTTTGGGTAAAAATGGCGGCAGATGACAGATTAGTGGCAAATTGTTGGGGAAAAATTACCTGTTCTTATTCTAAGCAGATACCTTCAGAATTGTCTCATGATTGGTGATAATTGAGCACATGCTGCACAATTTATGCGTTCCCTGCCAATGGCCATTTAGCAGTCCTGGTTAATTGATGCTCTGATTATAAGCTTCTCTGTGAGACGAATGCTGCTCCGCCACCCATCCTCGTGTCCCCGCTCACAGAGGCCACATGTTCTCAGTATGGAGCACAATCAGTGCCTTTACACAAAGAGACACATCCATCAAACCAATACAAACATTGCTCCTATAGGTGTATGTGCGTATGCATATGTTAAGCAGAAGTTAGATTTATGAACTTGTTTTCTTCAGGAAACTTCCTTTGCATAATTTTCACATTTATGTTATTCATTCAAAATCGTATCTATCGTTACACTTGGCTGTATTCAAAATATGCATGTGCTTGTTTAATGTGAAAAGCTAACTGAGATGGTTTAGATATGAATTTTGGTGTGTGAAAAATCCCTCAAATAATTTGCATGGTTGCCTTTCTTCACAAAAAAGTGCTTCTTTGGAGGTGCAGGGAAACTTTGGGCCAAAAAAATCGGACATATATTGGCATAAAATGCACACCCACGGCCGAAAGAATGGAAACGCTACATTACATGAAGAAAGGGCGGACTGAACAAGCCGCCATGCTGAGCACATTTGTATTTAGACAAGAGAGCACAAGGGTGGGAACAGAGAGCGCAGGGGCTGGAAGACATGTGGGGCGGCGGAGGTGGGTGTGGGGGGGTTGTTTGTGTGTGTTTGTGTATGTATGGGTCACCATGCCCATTTTTCCCACTTTAGTGTTGTGGGCGAAGCGAATTGCAAAAACAAAGCACGCTCATATTTGGGCTTTGACATGTCAAGGATTACTTGTTCCATTGAATGTGCTGCCTATTATCTGCTTATCACTCTCTGCTCTTTACTCTCTTTCTTGTCCCTGCTCAATGGCTTCCTCTCACTGTCCATCCCACCCCGCTCGCGCACACACATACACACTCCCTCCCCGTTCTCTATCTTTTAACACTTACAAAACTGAAAAGATTCAGTCTGGGCTGGTCTCAGGCCACCTGGAAGCTGCAAAGAAGTTTGGCATCTCGCCAGTGGCCAGCTGTAGCATTGTGATCTCCGCTGCCGTCTCAGTTAATTCCAGGCATTGGCGATTGTTGCCGCCCCTGTTTATGGCCCACCCCCTCCGCCGGCCTTCCCGGGCTCCCCTGGGCCGATTGTCCCAGGCCGTCTCTTGTTTAATGCTGTTTTGCAAGTTATTAAGCCCTGGAAGTCTATTAATCACAGTTCAGGGGCTGTGGAAGCCCACACAGCGGCAGCCGGGGGAGGGGCAGCGGACAGGCACGCTCGCTGGCCTGAAAAGGCTTAGACGGTGGTCCATTCAGATCCCTAACGAGATCATTACCACTAACTAAATACAAACCTGACCCCTTTGACCCGCTGGGAAATTACGTAGGAGGTCCCTCCCGGTGTGGGACATTAATATGCTGTCCTGGTACCCCTCCCTGTCCCTTCTGCCCGTCCCACCCGCAACTCCCCCAGCCTCTACTCTTCCCCTCTTTCTCTCCAATGGCCAGAAAACTAAACCTATCATCAAAAGAAGTCTAATCACTGCTGTGATTGTGGTAAACCAAGCCTGACAGACATTTCACTGAGACCTCAATAGAGCACATCAGTGCAGCCTCCAAACCCTACCTCCACCCCCCATCGTTGGCGCTCTTATTTTCTCGCTTTTTTTAAAGCGTGAGCCAATAGGCGGCCAGAGAAGCTGGGCCTTTTCAGATTATTCGACACACTGTGTCCACTTTTCGGAGGACCACCTGGCAAGCTCATTTTAATATAACGCTGTCCCTCTTTCATTCGTTCTGCTTTTCTTTCTCTCTTTCTTTCTTTCCCTTCCTCCCTCCCTCCGTCTCTGTCACTTTTCCTCTAATTCTGCCTCTCAAGCCAAGCCATGTCCGTGAATTCCATCTAATCCATTGACCCTGCTAGAACATTCCTGGTTAGCACTCGTCGGAAGAGGCTGGATTTGGGGGGATTACATGGTTGTGGTACTGCTGGGTGGCACCTGTGACTGGAAGCGAAGCGAAACAATTACGGCTCGCCACAGAGAGGACGAGAGCCCCCCGCGTATCCCAACTTTCATTCTTTTATCCTCCTCTTTTTTAGGCAAGGGATCATGGACTATCACCCCTCTAATCTCTACCTGTGACAGTAGCATTGCGCTCCCACGCAGGGTGGCCTGTGACCCGGGAGAACAGTGGAACGGCCTCGGGGTGAAGCGTGAGAGAGGGAGCCCTCCTGGCTTATGTGAAGTTTCTGTCACTCTTAGTGTTTCAAGTGTCTCCACTTCAGGGAGTGAGAGCTTAGCTGTACCACTGGAAACGAGTGGGTGTGTCTTTGAGCAACCAGCACAACATTCCTGGAAGCTGCCACCCCATTATCTGCTTCCGACTATCCTTCCCTCTGTCGGGCGATTTCAGAGGGCAAATCGGAATCTAACTTTCCTTTTGGCAATCAAAACTGGTCCAAGAAATGTTTTTTTGTTTGTTTGTTTTGTTTTTTGAAACTGTGCTAGACAAATTACTGAAACCGAACTTTTGCAATGTCGGATGAGCCAGATTAATAAATCAACATGATTGGGCTTATTAAAACAAGAAATATACATAATTTTTTCTGTCTGATGGCTTTCATGTCACAGCTCAAGGTAGTTGTTTGCTAAGTAACTGGGCACATTCTTGCAGCTTGGGTGATTGGCTTAAAGGTTTTCAGATTACAGATGGTCCAAGCAACTACAACTAGTAATCTTCATGTATTCCCTTACTCTTTAGCATACTCTTGATAGAGTGCTTACTTTGGAAATAAAATAATGTACTAAAGTGCAAACACCAGAAATGTTTTCAGACATTGCATGTCAATTCCAGTTAAATGGAATTATGTACAGTAGTTAATTAGAAATGAAGTTAAAATAAAGGCCATAGTTAATTTGTATAGTAAAATGTAACATTTTACAATAAGGTTCCATTTCTTCTTTTTATTTATTTAACAGTTTAACAATTTATTAACCTTTGTTAATGTTAGTTAATAAACATAAATAAAAAAAAAAAAGTCTGAGGTGAGCGGATCCATATACAGCATTTATTAGACAATGTCAGACAGGCAAGGTTCATACAACAGCAACAGGACTAACAGAGACATAAACGATAACCAGACTGAGGTCGGGGCAAGCAGAAAACAATCAGAGTTGGAATATTCCAGGCAAAGAAGATCAAAGGGGCAGGCAGCAAACAGATTAGAGATGCAGCCCGGGGCAATATAAGACTTTTGCTGCGCCCAAAATCGCATACTGTAGTAGGTACTACATTTAAAATTGAACGTACTACTCGACCCTTAAAAAAAGTATGTTCTATATAGTATGAATGTGGGTAGTATGAATGGAATTCGGACGTACTACATCCGCCATATTGATGTTGTCACGTGTCATGCGTCGTCACAACAGCACGAAAACTTTCAATAGGTCATCTGTTTATTTAGATTGTGTTAAACAAGTGTAACTGAATCACAATAAACAACTTTTTTTTCCTGAAGCACTTACACTTGAAATGTAATTTAAATTTTCCGCCATTTTTCAAATATGACGCCTCCTCTCCCGGAGCCTCATGGGATAGGAAAGCATCCATGGTCATCTGGGTACTTCTCGCCTACTGAATTTTTTAATACTATAAATTCTGACATACTACTTGACTCGCACACTGTTTTTCGGGTATTATATAGTAGGGAAGTAAGCAATTTCGGATGCAGCATTAGCAATGAGGTGAATGTGTGTGTGACTTAAATAGTCCTCCTGATAGGAACCAGGTGTGTGTGCAATCAGTTCCTAACCAGGTGTGTGCAATCAGTCTTAGGCATGGGGTGTTATGGGAAATGGAGTTTCTAAGACGATGGTGATGTTCTGAATGAAGTGCAATGGGTTAATTGGGTTAATTTATATTAAAGACAACTAGCTAACCTTTATAATGCTTTAATGTAAGACGTTATTGCATTTTGTTATGTATGTCATAATTGCTTACATTTTATTTGACATATGGTTGAAGTGTACATACTGAATGTACTCAATATACTGGCAAGCATGTATGGTAATCCGAAATGTACTTTGGTTTCTTTTGAAACCTGTATCACAGGTTTATTACAAATAAATCAAAATTCAATCAAAAATTATAAAAGACTTTTTCTCAAGTTTGTCTTTGTTGCAGTTCTCTATAGTTTCCTTCTCTCTCAAGGCCTGGTTATTACGCTGTCCATGGTGCTTAGCTGAGGGTCCGCCTTCGATGAAAACTGCAGGCTGCATGTTTCAGTTTACACAAAGTACTTGTTGTTGGTTGTGCTAACATTATCTTGGCATAAATATAAACACCGCAGGACCTCAGCAATGTATTTCTTAGATAATGTTTTATTTAAGCAAAACAAGGTTGACGCCCAGTTTTTTTTTACATGCACAATGAAACTTTATTTTGCCTCAATAAACTCATAATTTGCTGCTTATTAAAAGTTAGTAAGGTGGTTGTTAAGTTTAGTTACTGGGTAGGATTAGGGATGTAGAAAATGGTTGTGCAGAATATGTGCTTAGTACTAATAATGTCACGATCACTGCCGGCTGGGGCAACCATCTCTACCTGAGATCACCCGGCTGTTGTGTTGTACATTGGACTCCATATCACTGTGGGACTCAATCTCCCATGATGCACCTCTCAATCACAGCTGTTGTCAGTTCGGTCATTATCATTCGTTAGCTTCACTATAAATTCTAGTCACACCTGTCATTTGATTGCTAGGTGTTAGAGTTGTATCCTGAGTTCTGTTTTGAGCATTTTTCTGTCCTGCCTTGTTGACTTGGATTGCTAACTCTGTTTTGAATGTATCGCCGCCTGCCTACTAACTTCTGACTGTGTACCTCGACCGCCGATTACTGCCTGTCTCCTCTTGTCTGTTTGTGGAAGCCTGTACTGCCTGGCTATGATTATAAATAAATCAGTTCAACTGCATATGGATCCGAATGTCTCTGTCCTTCCTGTCGCAGCCCCTGTCTATCCTGTGACAAATAAACAGTCAATGTTAATAATAGGCATGCTAATAAGCACCTACTTAGTAGTGCTAATTGTTAATAGTGAAACTAGTGAGAAGTGTTATACTTAAGTGTTATACAAAGATACAATACATATAAGGAACACAAACTAGCTTTTTAAAGATGATTTAGGCAGATTAACTTTTCCGCGCGTTATGAATTTCCTTTTTGAGAGATGAACCTATTAGTTTCCTGTACTAAAAATGACAAGTATGTTAGGATCTAATTGTAGGCCTGTAAGCCATGCCTGGTATGTGGTCATGCCCATTCAAGACATTGGAGCTCTATTGCCTTGTTAATCCTTGATAAGATCACTCTCCTCAGACACTTCAAAAATGGAGATGTTAAGCAAGCAACGATCCAAACGTCACCCTGCTTTACCTGGATCTTATCTGACCCAGAACAGATGTTTTATTCTCCACCGCACTACAGACATGTCACTTCTATTATCGATGTAACTTCTTTTATTGATTATGTTGATTACAGTGGATACAATGGACATAAAATTGTTCAGCTGACATTGAGATGCAATCTCATTGAGACAACAGAAGTTGTCTTTGGTAACATACACACAGAAATTTCTTTTTTGTATTTCTTCCCTGATGTTTGTGCCTGTCAGACATGTACGTAAAGCTGAACTGCTGCCCTGAATTTTCCTCATTCGCATGCACAAACACTCATATCCATAAGCATTCAAGCGGTCATACCAGGAATGAAACGCTTTTTCTGATGGGCTATGTTGATTGTTCATCGGCACTGACCAATTGGAATCCTATCATGATGATCTCCAGCATAACAAGTAATTTTAACCTGCCTGCGATCCACCCCCTCACCACGCTGCTGCTTAGCCTCACCCTACAAACAAAAACACTCGCCGCACGCTCATGTTTAAGAGCACGCTAATTAATTCCACTCTGAAGCACTTTTCCGCTTCTATTTGTTCGGATACAAAACGTCAAATCCCTCTTATGCGTGCAAATAAACACTCAGAACAACAAAGAGACAGAAAAAAAAACTAATAAAAACAATGGTGAAATTGACTGAAGGTATAACATGATGAATGCTTTAGAAATAGGCTCATGCCATCCTGCTAAATTACTCTCACCCCCGACAGACGACTTTTGCTGATTTGCGCTGGTTTTGTGTAGCGCATATCTCTTCACCGTAATTAGGCTGCGGTGGAATATTTCTGAACTAGTCGAATGAGCGATGTCAAGCGTTGGTTTACACAATGTTTTGGTTTTCTGAGTACATCAAGTGTAAAAACAAAACACAAGGTCCCTCTCAGTTTCACACACACACAAAACACATTCTCTCTCATCCACACTTCGTCTTCCCATCATGTCTCACGGCTACACATGATCTGCTCCATATTTCATGCTCCGCCGGTGTCGACATCTTCCAATTCCACAGCGGCCAACCGGCTAGCATATGTTCTGGCTGAGTAATTAGATGAAGCCCAACAGGTGTAAGAGAACCAATGGGCTCCGAGCCGTGACACCACATCCCACTAGTCATTACCCTAGCGCTCACCACTGTATCAGGCCCTCATATAATATTCTTAGCCTTTCCTCATCATCATCTTGCTATCTCGCTTACAAACACAAACGCTACTTGCCTGTCAGGGTTCGCCTAGGCCAGAAGTGAGATGCCACCTCTCCAGGTGAGCGTATCTCTACATTTGAGGGCCAAATGAAGCGGAAATGGAGTGTTTGTTTTCCCACACTAGTTTTCCATGCACCCTCCACTCTTCCTTTTCGCCTCCTCCTCCTCCTGTAGTTAGGGCTCATCAGCGCTGAGGCGCAGTGCCGTGAAGTGAAGTGTTAATTTAGTGCTCCTGCTGGGCAAGAGGCTGCTGGGGGAAGCAGAGGTGAGCTCTTGCAGAAAATGACCCTCATGCTGTGATTGTTCTTGTTTTGTTTTGTTTTTTTCTCTGCATGTTTGAAAGCTTCAGACTGCCACTCAAAAATGAAAACAAAGGATGAGAGATGGCGAGAGCTAATGCATCAGCCGGAGAGGATTACCTAAACCACACTGCGACATACAGTATTCATGTACTGACTCACAACGTCTTTCAGTGAGATTGTGCTATTGAAGTTGAACATGCATGTGCAACAAATTTAGATGTAAGATTACATAATCAATGTGTTATTTCAACACATGTATTTTATGTACACAGACTATATGCAATATTCCAGCCTTTCATTTCCCCCACCATCGCTGTTCACTTTAGCAGAATGATTAATTGGGCCTGGCTCAGCTCTGTCCTCTGAGAAACTTAAACAAAAAGCCAGGCTCTATCCGAAGATTACAGCCACACATTACAGGCTGAATGAACCATGAAATTGCTTTTTTCCCCACCTGCAGTGCGCTCTCTCTGTAGCGTGGTCACTGCCTCTCTCAGAAGGGGAGCAATGGAGGAGTTTCTTCACTCTGAGATAATAAAACAATCCTTCAGACCTCCACCTTATAGCACCAGCCACTGTCCATTTGCCAGCATGTGTGTGCAGGAGACAACTGATGTTGGTGAGTGTGTTATGTTGTTAAACGCTGCGTATGTTATGATATAGGGCAGGGTTTCTCTAATCTTACCCTGGAGGTCCAATGCACTGCAGAGTTTAGCTCTGACCCTAATCAAACACACCTGAGCATGTTAATCAGTGTCTTAAGGAGCATTAGAAAATCATAGATACAGTAGGTGAGTTTTATCAGAGTTGGAGCTAAATTCTGCTGTGCACTGGACCTCCAGAGTAAGATTTAAGAAACCCTAAAATAGGGACTTAAAATAATATGAAGGGGGTGAAATTACATTATTATGCAACATATATATATATATATATATATTTTATTATTTTTTTATTCCAGATGATAAATTAGGCTTTGTTAACATTCTATAAATCATATACAATTTTTTTGTTGTTTTATTATTTAGTACAAATGTCCAAGCCACAAAAAAGTACCAGTCATTTGCTTATAGTAATATTTAAAAAAGATCAAATAAATTAAATAAGTCACCAGTGTTTAAACTTTGTTTCAGATCGTTCCTATATATATATCATCACCTGCACAATATTATCCAAATGATGAAGCAGACTGGGGAACTGGACAATTGCCCTTAGCACATAGCCAAGACAATGCACAAGTGGCTTAGGGCTGACTGTGAATGTCCTTGAGTGGCCCATTCAGTGTCTGGACTTTAACTCAATCAAACATCTCTGGAGAAACCAGAAAATGGTTACCATCCATCCCAATAGAACTTGAATCTGCAGAGAAGGTTGTTAGAAAATCCAATTCTTGTTAATTCTTGAGTTAAGGGTCTACTGCAGGGCCCCAAGTAAGTTTGGCATTGGGCCCAAAAAACTTTTCGCCACTAGATGGTGGGCCAGAACTTAGTCAAAGGATCATTTGAAGAAATTAATTGATGAAAAATTAAACTAGAATAATGGCATGTTTGAGTCATGCTCCTAATGCATGTATGTTCCATTTCCTCTTGTGAATAATAAATGTGTATCATTTTAAATTGCTTGTTAGAATCAGAAAGAGCTTTATTGCCAAGTATGTTTGCACATACAAGGAATGTGTTAATGAAAATGTTGCACTGGTCTGTTTCTGTGTTTTGTGTTTTGCCTGTTCCGGTCATGGACTCAGTTTCCCATAATGCTGTGTTCTCATTAGCATCTACCAGGTTGAGCTGTGTTCCTTTTTCCTGTTTGGTCGTTTGTTCGTATATTTAGCCCTGAACTCTTATTGTCAGGGTGGGTTGTTGAAAGTGTTATCTCAAATGTTTCTTGTGACTCTTCCTTGATTTTGTGATGAATTTTGGTCTTGCATCTCTATGGATTATTATTAAAATATATTAAACTGCATTTGAACCCAATGTCTGTTGCTTACCAATGCTCAGTCGTAACAGAACAACTCACCACAGCAAGGGATACAGCAGTTTTCATCATGCGCCCATAGCAAGGTACTTATTGTGACCCATTAAAGAAACTTCGTTCCACTTATCAAAGAGGACGAAGTATTGATGTGGAGGAGTATCTTTTATACAGCCACCTTGTACCTGGCGATGAAGCATTGCTGAGGGACTGCTTTTGTTGTTGGCTTGACCAGGATATCATATCATAAGTAGCATCCAGTATAGACAGAAGAATAAGTTCTATGGTATTTTGTTTGTGTCCACTGCGCTGCTCGCGTGCTTGCCGGTGTAGATACGGCAAGAGAGAAGCGAGTAGCCTGATCCGTTCACACAGTGCGTGTGTTCCAAGAATGCGGTTGTAAGTCCAAAAAGTTTACTGGTGTGAGTTTGGATACAGAATGCGGTTATCACACCAAAGAACCAAATAAATAACCTGTCAGGGATCTGCAAGAAATAGGACCCAGATGCAAAATGAGCAGACAAGGGTATTTTATTAACAACACATAGGATTAGAATTGCAAGGAGAATGAGGGGCGAAAGTGTCCAGACAGAAGTGTGGGGCAGGCAACACGGCACAAGCAGTAGAGACGTCCACTGAGCCTGTCAGAGGTGGCAGCTGATTTGAACACGGAGACGGCCGCTCTAGAGCAGGGCTGGGCAACTTCGGTCCTGGAGGGCCGGTGTCCTGCAGAGTTTAGCTCCAACCCTGATCAAGCACACCTGAAGGAGCTAATCAATGTCTTCAAGATCACTAGAAAGTTACAGGCAGGTGTGTTTGATTAGGGTTGGAGCTA
>JAUCMS010000031.1:17157936-17175556 GCA_032357445.1 Enteromius radiatus | reverse complement strand
AAAAAGATTCGTTCATTTTGCTGAACGAGACTCAAAGGTCCGAGTCGGTAAAATGATCCGAACTTCCCATCACTAATGTCTAGTGTGAAATATCAAAATATAGTGTAGCCGTTTCTTAATATAACATTCTGTTTATGTAACATCTGTACTAACCAGAGATTCCCCCTGAGGAAAAGTACATATAGGACTTTGCAAATGTATGTCTAAATGTGAAGTGGAATGCACCATAACTGCACAATGCAACAAATGGAAAATTGATTCTCTGAATTTACTCGCTTTATATAATGGGATTACATGGCATGACCTACCAAATACAATAATAACATTCCCTAACAGTAGTGATGATTATATATCATTTATTTGTCATTTGTAAAGACAATTGAGAATGTGCATGTTGATTCAGCAGTCATTTGCAGCTTCAGTCTGAAATTACAAAACAGTTGCAAAAAGGTGTTGAAGAGGAAGCATTAGATATCGCAGTTTGTCAGGAAAACACTTAAATTCTTCATTCCTTCAAAAGGAGAAAAGTTAAGCCAGAACATTTAAGTCTCTTAGTGGCATTAATTTAATCAGAGGTCATCAGTGTATGAAATGTATGCTGTGTATGCTGGGCTCTTAGCAAGAGGGACTCATTTCAATAAAGCTGCTCTAGTCCATGAACAAGATGAAAAAAAAAGAGATGAATTAGTCAATTTTAATGTGTCTCCTTTTTTCTCTGCCTAAAGGCTACACTTTACATTGCATTCTAATTTATTTTTACATGATAAAATATTGGCATCAGAGAGTAGAAATAATGGAGAGGAGCAGGAAGCTCTTTTTTTCTTCCTACCTCTATCTCTTTTCTCATCCAATCGCTCGCTTAGTGCTTAGACGGGAGACAGAGTTCACGGCCACAAGCTGAGGACATTGAGCGGGGTGACAGAGAGACGATTCAGTGTGTGAGGAGAGCTCTGATCAAGCATTCAGATTAAAGTATTTTCTCCTGCCCGAGGACAGCTCTCGATGCACATCCCTCGTGAACAATCTGTGTGTGTGTGTGTGTGCCACTATCATTGTGGGAATAGGAGATGACTCCCATCTCTGAGGTCACTGGCATCCAGCTTTGGTATCAATGGAACAGTTTTTATTCAGTCATGGCATACAAAATACAATAAAGCCTAGCCTATATGCTATGGGTGTAACGATTCACTCGTTTTCTCGATGACTCTATGATAAATACCCTAATCCACATGCATCAATTTTGAAACATGACTTTTGCATCATGAATGGTTTGTTTGGGTGAAGGTTTCAAATTCAAGCGTTCAGTATTTTAAACAGAGTGATCACTGACTAGGTGGCTAGACGACAGCTCTCTCACAATAGTGCTATAGTAAGCAGAAAAAGCAAAGCAGAAAGTTTTTTTCTAGGCATGTTCAGCTCAAAAATATTTCATCGGTACATTGCACTCTTAAACATTCTCAGTCTTAAATTGAATTCATCTTAAATAGTTTGTCTTTTTCTTACCATGGACATATTAGGATAATTATTTATATATAAATTCACCCAAAAAAGGTTATGAAATGTGTGTGTGTGTGTGTGTGTGTGTGTGTGTAATATATTAAACAAACTACATTGTTTGTAAAAGCATTGATTCATATTAAAAGAAATGTTCATTAAAACAATAACCTTTCAGAAGCTAACACTGCCTCAATTCTGGGGTTTGTGAGTGGTTGCTATGCCGATGTTAAGATGTTCTGAGTGAGTTTTAACAAATTGATAAGCAATTACAAAGGTGCCTTATAAATAAACAAGATCCCTCTCCAAATCTCTTGATATTCAGAATAAACAACAGCACTCATTTGATTATTTGTCTGTCTGACAGCAGAAGTAGAGTTTATAGCCTGGAGGCATCCATGAAGCGACATTAGACCAACTTATCCTGAGCAGCGAGCACTGTTTGTGAGCCAAAGCCCAGCAGGAAGCTAATAGTCTGTTCCAGTGTGGGCCCCTTGAGGCCCCTGAGGCATTATGTCAAGCCCTTGACTACTTCACGCTCATTAAGAGTCATGTGCCACAATTTCACACTACAGTAGGGGAACAGAGGTTAGTGGGGTTCACTTTTACTGGTTAAATGTCAGTCATCAACGTCAGTTTGATTGATTTAAAGACCCCATAAATTGATTTTCAAAATGCACAATTCTGTTTCCTCTCTACACACATTTTTTTTTTAGCTGCAAGTTGACCAATTGCTTATTTGCTTCTTACTTTTGTTATATTTATCATTTAGCATTGTAAAAAAAAAAGTGGCTCAGCTTGTGTGGGGTAAATTGAGCCTAGAGAGAGGTTAAGTTGAGCCACATGCAGTTAAACTGTGCCACTGATTATTCTGATGTAACTGAACACTTTCACCTCAAACCATATCAAAGAAACATAATTTCAATAAAACTGACTTCTTAAAGTGACCATCCATCCAGAGAGTTGGCTCAAGACACTGGGTTAAGATCCAGCTCTCTTACGACCTGCACTCTTGTGTAATAGAATGGATGGATGGAAATAAAAATATTTAATAAAAACTTGTTTTTAATTTTAATTATTTAAACATTTCATAGCTAAATAATGTTCAAATAGAAGAATAAAAAAAATGACTGCAATTAACCGAGTATTAGGGTACTACTCAACATGCCACTTACAAATTGAGAGAAATAGAATTTCATAAAAGCTTCAATGACACTGTTGCTAATTATTCCATGGCCCAATTATCAAAGTTTGCTTCAAATTGATTTCTAGTCATATAATTTTAGGTTGTGTACATAAATGTAACCAAATTCCTTCAGTCAATCAAATAACCATAGACTGTTACAGATAAATTAGTGTTTTCAACACAAAAATCATTGTTTCATAGCAATAAAAAATCTGACATGACATTTATTTCCACGTAATGTTTAATGCACTCATAGGTGGTATGCATTATGAGGTAGGGCTGCAATATTATGATATGCAATAATGTTTTTGTTGATTATTGATTTTGGTATTCAAATATTAAAGGTGATTAATTTTTCAATTCAGTTATTAAAGATGATATGCCAAATCTAATGCAATGTGCAAATATGAATGTTAGCACACAGTCAACAGTTCATTCATTTTCACATTTAAGTCTAATTGATGTAAATACATTTTCCAGGGGCTTTTTTCATTTTTGCCCCTTCATTTCTGATTTTACACATGTCCGCAAGATGAATCATTAACATTTATGGGTCTGTTCTTCTTGTAAAATGTTAAAATATTCACTAACCTTTAGGTGTACACTAGCAGACAGGTGTCTACACTTTCTCTAATTTTGCTGCTACCTCCAAAGCAACAAAAACAGGTATAAAATAGCGAGTCTGACGTCTTCCCATCATGAATTGTTACCAAGTTACTGCGGTATACAGCTGCTGCTATTTATCATGGTATCTGAGGGGGTGGAAGCCAACTTGGGTTAAGACCATACAATGAAGGCAAATGTGAAAACAAACAACAATGTTCCATTTTTGATTTCATAGGGTCTTTATGTTTTTGAATCATACGATAATTAGTTTTTTGTTGTATGAACTTAAAAGGTATGGACACATGTCCTTGTAATTATTTATACATTCATTTATTCAAGCCGCGTGTTTGTTTTGTTGAGAGGTAAAACCGCTATTGAGGGTCCAGTTGTACCGGAGAACATTTTACAATGCTCCACTTCAGAGGCTGGAGACATTTCTACTGTCATTTTCCTCTAGTGCTTCAGGGTAATTCTTCTCTCCCCTCTATTTCTGCAGCAGTGCTGTGTGTGGCCGTCTGAATTGTGTGTTATTACCCAGCTGGAGACAATATCATTACTACATATTTGCTGTCAAGGGTCTGCAAAGAATGGTACCACCGTGGGCCTTGGTGATCTAACAAGCTCACACGGTGCTGCTGAATTACCCACTCCTACCGGGAGGAAGTCAAACACTAGCCGTTTGAGAGATAACTGAACAAATGAGCCGTCTCTGTCTTGCAGCCCCCTCCCTCCATCCATCAAGGCTGAGGTGAGAACTGACATTGACATTACTAGCACTGACTCTTCCATGTACTGTAATGTTTTCAGCATTTGGAAGATTACTTTGGAAATGTAATAGGTTACAGATTACAAGTTACCCTATTTAAAATGTAATAAGTAGTGTAACTATTTAATTTCATTGAAATGTCATAAGACTTCAGCATTTTTGTATGCATTTTTAAGAATACAATGTCACGTTTAATTCATGCCCAAGGTGTCAATTATTGTTCTTTTTATTCTTTTTATTTTACCACAAAGCACATTTTTTGCATGAAAACATACACTGTAAAAACAAAACGTAACAAATATAATGTAGTAACAACGTTTTAGGTCTTAAGTAAAATTTACAGTTAAATACTGTAATTTCATTAACTGATACAATGTTAAAATACCAAGCTATTAAAGTACTGAAATCTGTTTTTTAGCTTTGAAAAACACTGATAAGCACCAAGTGATGTTGAAATTTCGGGAGAAACACGTACGAATAATTATCCATGTCTGGCTTCGCATTCCCCAATCAGCCTATTACCAATTGGAACCTAGTGTCTCTGCCTTAAATAAGCTTGATTTTCTCCCCTCTGCATCCCGTTCTTGCATGATCTCGCTCTCCCAGACAAGCCTCATCTATCCCACCTCTGCAGAGGTTCTGCCCTCCCGTCTCCGCAGAGCCTCCCACCTCTTACCTCCACAGAGGTCTTTTTCTCATCTATCCCACCTCCACATAGGTTCCCCACCTCCGCAGAGGTTTCTGCCCTCCCGCCTCCACAGAGGCTTCCCACCCCTTACATACACAGAGGTCTTTCTCTCATCTATCCCACCCTCCCAGGTTCCCAACCTCCACAGAGGACCCTCCTCGCCATCCACACTCTTCCCCGCCTAACAAGCAACATCCAAGGTTCCCAGAATACAGCCACCGTTTCCAAACCCCAAAAAACGTCATCCAGCACCCTTTCTTTGGGAGGTGCATGTTTGGCTGCTGTCCTCTGTTACAACTTTTGGGGGGCAAGCGGGGTTTGAGCCAGACGCCGAGCTCTGCCCTTGCTAGGATTAAAACTACTAGGGCTCAGAGTCCACCGAGCTCCCAGCTCGCTCCCCTGGACAGCATGCCAAACACGCTTTTCTATTTGCATTATGAGGAAGTGTGAACTCGTGAAATGCAGATGATGACGAGAAATTCACATGGTGAACCAAAGCCCATTAAAGGAAAAAGGACGTGACATGTGGCCAAGTATGGTGACCCATACTCAGAATTTGTGCTCTGCATTTAATCCATCCAAGTGCACACACACAGTAGTGAGAAGTGATCAAACACACACACACCCCGTGAACACACACCCAGAGCAGTGGGCAGCCATATCGCTATCGTTGCGGCGCCCGGGGAGCAATGCCTTGCTCAAGGGTCTTACCTCAGTCATGGTATTGAGGGTGGAGACAGTGCTGGTCATTCACTCCCTCCACCTTCAATCCCTGCCAGACATGGGACTCAAACCCTGCAGCCTTTCAATTACAAGCCCGACTCCCTAACCATTAGGCCACAAGCAGCTTTTAATTATGAACATATATAGAAGGAGCTAAGTGTCATTCACACAAACACTAAAGACCATCATGGTGAGACTCATTAAACTCAAATATGCAATAAACATTCATTTAACAACATTACATGTGACACACAACCCTAATAAACATAACTGATAAGAAAAAAAGGAACTCTTTCTAAGAAGAAACAGTTATTTCAAAGGAAAAACATCAAATTCAAACAAAATTTGAAATGCAATGCAAGGAATTCTGGGAATGTCATTTCACTTTTTTCTCTATAAATTTTATAGGAATTTACCATTAACCATTTAACAGTTTTTTCCTGTAGCATTTTCACAGTTTTGTTTTTTTACAGTTAAAATCACAGCCATTTTTTTACAGTGTACAATGCAACTTTTCTGAGAAGTGTGTCACATTTAAGTCACATTTCAAATGTAATTGTTTTCATTAATCTCAAATGGAAAGTGGAAGTAAAAGAGTTTAGAAGCCTTATATAATATATTCCAAAGAATAACAATGCTAGTGTATATATAGTTCAGGGGTCTGTTCTTCATACGTCACTTAACACATCCAAGATGAATTGACACATCTAAGATGAGATCATTGTGCTAATGAAGATGTGGCTAATTTGGTTCTTCGAGCACACCTGTTGTTAATGATTAGTATGGCTGGATTGAGTTGTCCATAGCCCTGTTCGGAGAGGACTAGTTTTCTAAACTAACATCTCTGTGTATGTTACAGTGGTGGGAGGGTCTGTTTCCACAGAGATCACAGAAATGTACATTTTTGGAAATGTAAACTGATATTTCCAACTGACACACTACGGCAAAAGATAGAAATAACTGACTTAAAACCATTTTTGTTTGGTGAAAATACTAGTGGTGTAAGACTTTTGCACAGTACTGTATATATAAATTAACCAGATATTCTGTTCAAAAATAAAATAGTAGGTTTTTTTACACAGACAGTTTTCATATGCTGAAAGCATCCTGCATATGGAGAAACTTTTTGACCTTTGTTTAAACATTTAAATTTGTGGTGAAAAGATTCAAGATGCTTTTGCAGGATGTTTTAAAACATGTATGGCTGTGCACACAAGACCACGCCTTCAAGACTCCAATCTCATATGCTTCTGCAACACATTCTCACATCCAACCTGTCACATATTGATGCTTGGTCAGGACCCCTTGGTGTGTGGCTACCCCTTTAGCGTACTTTTTTTTTTTTTTCTTTTGATGTGCAGGGTCCTCTATAGCTTTCAATTTTTGCCTTAATTTAATAGTTTGTATGCATTTGTAAAAATAATAATACTTTTTAAAGTTTATACTTTAATTAGAGCGTCTAACCCAACTTCTACCCTAAACTTACACCTTTGAACAGCATAAAAAGCAGTATGCATTCCAAGGCACAGTTCTTCCAGCAGCAATTTTTGAATTTGCGCACAGAGAGGCTTTATGGGTGATGGAGATTGAATCTATTCCTGTCACAAATCAATCTTTTTGACTCTGAAGACTTGGAATATTAGCATTTACAGTATATATATATGTATATATATATATATATATATATATTTCAATTATGGCTAGTTATATTCTCATTTATTGACAAATGGTAGGTTTAGGGACAGAGGCTGTGTTATGTGCAGTGTAACATAATTGAAATTGTTGTATTACTATTTGCGCTGAAAACACACACACACCCCAACATACAGTATGCAGTATGCAATAAGGGTAATATTATTATCCAATTTATAATTTAATTATGCCAATTAAATTATTTTTTTTTATTATTATTATTTAAAACAATGGAGGGCCCTGAAAGGGTCCTGACCAAGCTTTGTGACAAGTTTCTAGTGAGAATGCATTAACTTCTAATGAATGTGTATGGATGTGAAACAGATCCATGCATGCACAATTGTCTATTTTTACATTTCACAAAATACTGTATTTTAGCCAGCTATAAGCTCAGACTATTGAACTGCAAATAAAGAGAGGGAATGACTTCTAATGCCTTTTGGATTTGCCACAATTTACACAAGCAATAGAAAATCCTTGATCTGCGCTTTGAGGCGGTTTCAAAGGCAGATCGCCACACAGAATATCTGACAAAACCAAACTAAAACCGATGTGAGGTCATTCTCATGCACATGTCGAGTGAAGTGAAAGATGTAGTGTAAAGGGAAAGAAAATGAGAGCGAAAAGAGAGAGAGAGAGAGAGAGAATGCTGTTTGGAGGCTTTGAAGGTAAACAGAAAGCCATGAAGGGGTGCTGATGAGGCACGGCATCTTTTGCACACTACAGCTCCACAGCCAATCATAATGGTGAGAGTCCTTGATTTCTCAGAACAATAAAGGAGAGACCTGAAAAACGCAGAATTTATGCCTCTCAATTTACCTGTGTTCAGTAGGAATTGTGAGTTTCACATCAGCGCCCTCAGTACAGAAGTCCTCAGTCATCATTAAGGGTCATGCATAAAGTGTGCTACTTTATTCTTTTAATCAGAAAAGCTCTTGACTTTAATACATTTAAGAAAAGGATATCAAATATCCTGTGACACACTCGAAGGGTTCTATTTCATTGAATCCCATTGTTACCCTTGTTACAGTTGGACATTACAGATATGTTTGTATTTTGTCTTGACCATAACACCACTGTGGTGTACTATGACACAACATGGTCATTTTTAAAATAAAAAATGACTTACAGTTTACTAAAGAATGGTAACACCATTCACAGCATGATGAAACTAGAATATTGGTTGTTTATTAGCTCAAAATGACATATTAATGCCATGTTCTGCATGACTGTGATTCTGGTCCACAAAACTGGTCATAAGGTCAGATTTTGGAAATTGAGATTTCACCTGAAAGCTGAAAAAATAAGCATTTATGCACGGTTTGATGTATGATACAACTATTTGAAAATCTAGAATCTAAGGGTGCAAAACATGGAAACATTGTAAAAATCACCTTTAAAGTTGTCCAAATGTATACCTTAGCAATGCATATTACGAATCTGAAATTAAGTTTTGATATATTTATGCTAGGAAATGTAGAAAATATTTTGTGAGAAACATATCCTAATGATTTGTTGCATAAAAGAAAAAAATATATATATAATTTTGACACATCTCATGTTTCGTTGAATATTGCTCGAAATGTACTCATGCTTCTTATGACTGTGACGTGTAATTGTGGAATATTGTACCCATTCAATCTTTATTCACATACTATATACAATAAATATACTGTTTATTCCTTAGTTGTTGTTGTTGTTTTTTTTCCTGCATGTTCCATTAAGAAACAGTGGCTCTTAATTTTGCCAGAGTACTCTGACCTGATGTTATCAACAAAATCAGATTAACATACTGCAACCCTAAATAAATGAATCACAAAGAAACACATTCACAGGATATCAATGAAGAAGTGATCTGACAATGTTGAAATTTGCTGCTACCACATTAACCCAGTTTTAATGGGATTTCAGACAGATAATGGCACAAATTAATGTTTCCTTTCAAGTGAATGTACTAACTATGACAAATTGATTCCCCGTTCTCTCCTGAGCTTTTTTTCTTTTTTGGCTCTATTTTAATTTTAGATGAAGCAATAAGAGATTAATGGTTGCTATCTCATCTTTCCACATCTAATGAAATTACAGAAGAGGATATGATTAGTTGAACAATGGCATAAGAACCCACTTTATGCAAGCAATCTCGCGTTAAAAGGAGCTGAAAATTGACACAGGCTGAAGAGGAGGGGAATTTGGCAGTATATGCCCACGCCTGTGTCTATGGATTATGGATTTCCATTCCCAGGGATTTTAATGGAGCTATGCACAAAAGTCATCTGCGGCCAACCAGTGCTACTCCAAACCTTGGAACGCCAACTTTGTTATTGTTTAATGGTCATTCATGGCTGAAGGATGGGGATCGCAAGCCAGGGGCTGCTGTTTGTTTGGGACTAACAAAATGCACCACTGGGTCTTTTAGACGGGGCCTAAAAACAAACATGCCTCTCTAGATCTCTGACGGCGCCACTAAACAGAAACAATGCCTGGTCAAGGCTTGTCGCTTCTCCTTGCGCTGAATCTCCAGAAGGAATAAAACCACCGGTTTGGTACATTGTTCACATCGATCAGCCTTCTGATCACACAGATGCCTAAATCTTGCTTTTTTTTTAAACTTATTATCTAATTAGCTAATCCATAAGGCGCTGAAACGTGCTCTGTCTTATTATAAAAGCCATATGCATAGGTGGGGCTGCAGCATTCCATGGCAACGTTATATCCTATGAAGGCTGCTTGACATATTGATTTGGATTTAAACCTTTATTTTTTATGTCAGAAGAAAGAGACCGTAAAAGTATACATGGGAAATCAACAGTCAGTTATATATATATAAATGACCACAAAATGACCTAGCAAGCTAGGTTTTGTTTGATTGTTTTATTGGACAAAATTTAAAATGTAATATAAAAAAGGCCAAAAGGACTACTTGGTCCTCTGTATTTAAAAATAAATAAATAAATAATGAGCGAATACATCATAATTGGAGTGCAATACAATTTTTTTTTTTTTTAAATAACTATCAAGTTGTATCTCTTGAATACACTAAAAAAAAAATTTCCCCATTTCCCATTAAACTTACACAGATATATATCATTCCTACTCACCCTTGTAGATAGATAGATAGACAGAATTAAATAATAATAATATAAACTGCTAACAAAAGTCCCATATCTGATATAATATTGCACAAAAGCTTTAAAACAAATAATTTGTGAATCTAATTTCAGTTATGAGGCTGCAGGTTAATCCAAGATGATATAAAAAAAAATGCAATTTCCAAATCAGAGAGGAAACTTGAGGCTCTTCTTCAAAAAAAGATCAGTAACCTCTCTTTTAGACCCAAGAGGCTTTCAAGCAATGTTAAGAATTGAAATGCAGAGCTAGAGAGATAAGGTCAATAAGGTTATGAAGATAAGGTCAAAACTAAACTACAGAGGCAAGCTGTTTGAAGGAAAAGAACTGCTCTGTAATGCTGTCTGCTAGCAGTCATTGGTCTCATTAAATGGGAACCAGGCTCTTTGGCTCAGCATTTCCAACTGTTCTCCTCCCTACTAATCTCATTTTAGATATTCTTATAAAAGACTTGGAATGAGTATGATTTTGGTTGAATGCAGTGAAGCAATGAGCAACAACCGTACTGTAGATGTTTAGCTAATGTGAACGGTAACACTTGATTATAGCGACCAATTCTGACCAATAACTAGTTGCTTATTAGCATGCCTACTAATAACAAAATGACTTATAAAGCGCATTCTGCATGACCTTATTCTATTTCCCTAATCATACCCAATACCAAAATTTAACAACTAACTATTAATAAGCAGCAAATTAGGAGTTGATTGAGGCAAAAATCATAGTTTATGGTTTGTTAATAGCAAGAATTGGACCTTAAAATAAAGTGTGGCCCAACAATTTGTTATGAAACTAAGGTTCCGGCGTCTTGTGCGTAGAGTTGTGCACCTTTAGCGGGATTTTCCCCTGTAGTCTCTACAACTGTCAAAACACTGCCGTTATGTTTGGAGGACATAGAGGAGCCCTCATTGGTGCATTTCAAATTCAATTTAGCGATAGAAGATTGACTGAGGGTTTCTCTCCCCTCTTCTTTTAAAAAGGGTTTCTTTTTTCCATAGCTCGTTCCTTTTGAATAACGTGGCACAGCATTTATCCCTGTCCTTCACATATCCTCGGCTCTGCAGTCTGCTGCTGCCTTTGACGTTGCTTATGTGTCCTTAGGAATAAAAAGAAGGTGGGGGGTGGGGGGGGGTTGGAGAAAATAAAATGAGCTATTGTTTTCCTTTGATTCCGGGCAACAGTTCAGATATGGCAAGGGCACCAAGCCAAGTCTTTTGCAACAGACGCCGTTAGCAGTTGCGCGATACAAAACCAACAGCAAAATACACATTTGTAGGCGTCTTGCAGCAGGTTTTGGCTGTATGAGACGCTCTTTCTCTCTCTCTTTTTTTGCAAGGTTCAGGGGTGTTGCGAGGGGTTGAGAACGAAGGTGGGGGAACGGAGGTGCTGCCGCGGACCTCGACGAGGACAGCCAATCTCCTCATTCAAGCCTGCCTCCACACAGCTCATATTGTCAGTTTGCCAGTTTAAAGGAACCTTGAGCAGCATCAAAGATCTTTTCAAAGCCTTAATCCTAATAGGTCGTGGTTTGTTCTGTCACATCAAAGACACGAGCGAGGGAGGTACAGAGGGGAAGAATGCGTCGGGGGGAGCTGGCAAAGATTCTTATGGGGAAGATTGGCAGAGGATTTGCGGCACGGCGAGCACTAAAATCTGAAAATATCGGCCATGGAAAGCCTGCTGTAATAGATATGAAATGGGCCTTCTCAACACCATGAAAGGCTGACATTTGCTGAAAGATTGTCACGAGAAGCCCTTTTATTCCCTGCCATCTATCAAGCGTTTGTACTGCCACCTTGTCCGCACTGGAAATTCGCAAGTGTCACTCTCGGCGGTGTGTAGCGGATTGGTCATTTCCAACGATTCTTGGGTTTTTTTTTTTCAACCTCTGAATCTTCAGCTTGAGAACTTTGCCGTCCGAACCCGAGGAAATAAATGTATCATCTGGTACATGCGCACGCACGTGTGTATTTACTTCTCACCTCTTGACACTTTAATCTGTAGTTCGGTGTCTTATGCATTGAAACCGATACGATTGTCTGACATAAAGCCACTTCCTGTGAACCAACATGACACAAGTGCTTCGTTAATTAGCCGTCCGTGAGAAAGCAGCGATCGATTTTCTGTCGGCGCGTCAGAAAAGAGGCCCTTTGTCTTCACGGCTGTCCGCCGATAGCGGTGATAAACCGTGCCTTTCACCGACAAGAAGATACTAATAAAACAAACCTAAAAAAAAGGAGGTCGATCGCAGAGCTCGGTCGGAGGCATGGAGGAAAGGAAAGATAATGATGATGCTGAGTTCTCTAGCATTTTCAGTCAACATGAAGAAATAATTCACTGAAGTGACTGGGTTTTTAGCCTGAACCGGTTCAAAACGCTGGCGTTTCAGAGGACTGCCTGTGTGTGTGTTTGTATGATGATGGCTTGTATGAAATCCCACTGGTGCTTGTTATTTCACACCCCTGTGGCTACAAGTTGGAAAACAATCCCTTAAAAACTAGCAATAAAACTTACTGGGCTAACAAGGTTAATCTGAGTCTGAAAAGACTGTTGTTCTAAATAGGTCCCTAAAGAGCCACTTAAATCTTTAGGTTTTTGGTGAATCGGACCAAGAAAATATGGGAGGCCATATTGGATAATGGTGTTGCACAATGAAACCAAAGTAATCTAATGAAAGTGATAAATTAGTGATCAGTTTTTGCATTCACGTAATCTTCCAATTAAGGTTTACATTCCTTGGTGCTTTATTCTGAAAATATGTTTTACACACCATTTGGATTATACACTTTTGTGATGGGCATGGGTGCAATTTTCTCTGAAATTCTAGACAAGTTCACTTTTGGCTTTTGTTAATTCTTTTAATAATAAAGAACAGTGCTGTAATCATCTCAGTAATTCTCCTTCATGCCCTTGACAATGATGAAAATGGAGGTCGTGCGACTTACAGTGCTTTCAGTCATCTTTGTGTTCATTTCTTTAAATCTTGGGAGAAAATAAAAATGTTGCTCAAAAAATACGCTCATTCATGTGCTCACCTTCATTTTTGTCACAGTGGACATTTTGAAACTCAAAATTCCAATTGCACAATTCTTTCAGGGTTACGTGGTTCCAGAAGGGTTTTTGCAGCGACATCATAAAAGAACCATTTCTGGTTCCCCAGAAAAAGATCCTTTCAAAAACCTTTTTTTTTTTTTTTTTCTCGAGTAACACTTTTAATAACATTTTGTGTAATGGAAATATTCCAATATTCCCTGTTCCAAGAACGAGTACTTTGACTAATAAAAAACATTTATTTTTAAGAGTAGAGAAGGACATTCTTACAGACATCGGCTGCTAATGGATTGTAAATACCGACGGTGGGCATGCTGGAAACAACTGCTATGTTCTCAGCTGCTGAAGCCATCGTCATCTCATACGTTCATGGGTCAGATGGACACCGTGAGCATTAGTATTCAAACTGCCAAAGCACCAATCAGTGCTGGAGGAACAGTATGGAGGATATGGAGGTTGAAGAGGTGGTGGGAAGTGATTGTGTTAAAAATTCAACATGGCGCCAGAGCGATGATGATGAAACAGGAATCACTCTGATGCCTTCAAGACTACTGATTTCTGGTTTATAGCATGTATTTCAATATTATTATGATGCATTTGGCATACTGACAAATTCATTAAAGTTTGTATTTATTTGTGTTGTAGTTTTTAGTTATTTTAGTAAATCAATTACATGAAAATGAGGATTATAAAAAAATCGTGTATGTGTGTGTGTTTCGGTTCAAGTTTATTTTATTTGAAATAATAAACGAAATGTTGTTGTTGTAGTTTTAACTGGAATAACCCTGGTGTGCCTTCGATCAAATCAGTGAGTTTCCAGCACAATCACACGTTGAGTTGTTAAAAACACACAGTAAAGAAAATGAAAACATGAAAATAATCTCTCTTTTGACTGATAACTGTCACATGTTGAAGGACACTGAATTTCAAGCAGTCTTGTTGAAAACCACAATCTGTTTGTCAGATGAATACTACTATTTGAAACGCGCTGTGCCTAGTCTGTTATTTTCTGAGATGAATAAATGAAGAGAGAAATTATTTCCCGGTTTAACTGATGTACGTGTCCATCTGCGAGTTTAAACGCTAATCTGTGGTCACAGGGCAGTTAATGTTACGTTTAACCGAACTCAATTATGACAGAGATATTTGGATTACACATCTACTATCTCCATTGCTAAGTGTCTGATGACAAATTTAATTGGAATCAGATTATATTGTACGAAAACCTGAAGCTCTCTTTGCTGTGTAGTCTTTATTACACATTCAATACGGAGACCCCGCCATGCATTCGGCCAAAAACACCTTCCCTCCTTCACAAATATCCCCCTCTCGAATGCTTATTAATTTCACAGTAGATTATCTGCTCAGATACATCTAGTGTTTCGGGGGACTTTCTTTTTTTTTTTTTATGGTTTTATAAGTGGCCACAGTGAGTCTTAATAGCAAGTCTTAATTAATGCATTTAAATATTTTGGTCACACTTTAAATTAGGTGGCCTTAAATGTACTGAGTACTTACATCAAAAAAAAAAAGTACAGTGTGCTTATTGTGTTCATATTGTATTGTAAAACTGTTTTGCAGCTATTGAGGTGGGATATGGGTAAGGCCACCTAATATAAAGTGGAACCAATATTTTATTTGAATTGTAATTTTAGTTTTGTTTTTTTGCCTATATGATGAATTAATAATGCTAGTAAACAGAAGTGCATCCTTTTAATTTTTTTCATATTTACATATTTACCTTTATTAATGTAGTAGTATATGTTATAAATGTAAAGATGTTCAACATTAGGACTGTATGAAACTGAGACACAATTTAGAAGTCTTTGTAAGTGCACCTTGCAGTCTTAGAAAAGAAACGTACTATAAAACGCCCCCTGGAGGACAAACAGATGCCTGACAAAACATCAAGGAAAGATTATCGTCAGAAGTTTATATATTATATGAAATTACTTTTGTGTGTTTGTTTCCTATTGTTGTTATTATTAAATGTTTCCATATGCTTTAACTGACTTTATTTTATTACAGTACCTCATCTGAAGAGCTCCAGATAATGGTTTATAGTAAGGCATAATGAATATAGTTTTAAGATCGCCCTGTCTGTTTTAGCTGGTTATTTCACATGAATGTGTAGGAGGCAAAGGTGTCATCTCCGACACGCATTTGCTTTTTCGGGCTATTTCTTCACACAAGAATCCAGTTTTACGGTTGCTATTCACGGATGGGATATTCTGTGTTTACGGTGTGTTATTTTACAAGCAGAAGATTTTTAGGAATACTATGGCCCGCTCTCTCCTTTAATCTTAATCGGATACGTTTACTTTTAATGACACTTTGATTCACATCAAGAAGAAAACACAACCACACAAAGAGAAAAGTCAAGTATTTGCATGCTCTTCATGTGAATTTAGTAGAGACAAGTGCTTTCAAGCCTTCCATTAATGTGTTTTGTAAATCTGAAGCGGAGGGGTTTTTTCATGGAGTCATCTCGCCACCCTGTGGCCTCGTTTCTCAGACATCTAAAACCTTTCAGCGCGTGCACTTATGTGTTGCATAGCCTAAGTTAACAAATAATTGACAGATACTAATTTTAAAGCATTCTGCAGATCTACAGAAATCTTTGCTCACGCGGATAGGCTACTGTTTTCTGTATTTCTCTTCTCCAGCTTCTTTGCTGGTTGTCTCTAATAAACTTGCCATTGTATATTACACATAGTTTTATTTCTTTAACGAACTGCTTTTATTTATTTGTTTATTTATTTATTTTATTGTTGTCGTTATTACAAAGGTCTTCTAAATATGCATATGCATGCTAAAATGCATAAATAGCCTCACGTATTTTGGCTACAGGTATAAAACGGGATAAACAGACATCTGTGACTGATCATGTAAACGCAACAGCAGGCAGCAATTGTTATAATCTATAGTTATAAAACAATATTTATTTTATTTTCCCGGAAACAAGCCTCGAATATGCTTTTTATGCCACTCAGCTTGCTCAAAGACGCCATCTGCTGCTGTCTATTTGTTTTTGCTCTGATTTTCGGACATTACAGAACATATAGCCTATGAAAACAATTAAATATGTTTTTAAATTTAAACTTTTCATGTACTAAAATATGTTTAAAACGGGGCAGTAAAATATATTAGCAATTTATGGTAGATTACTTAAAATAGCCTACATAGATCAGAGGTGTATTTCTAATGATTTAATAATGTTCTGTAATACAGTACAATTGACTTCAAATCAATCAATATGACAGAATGTTAACATGACACAGTGCAAGCTTTAGCAGAGTGCCACTGCAGGAGGTGTTTCAGCCGTACTGTGAGGTGTCATTGTCCAGCTGAAGTGATTGACAGCTGACATTGTGTGTCAGCAGTAGAGAAAGCTCTGCTCTGACCCGATGCCCTTCAGCAGTCAACACACACACACAGAGAAAGAGCAGCAGGACAGCTTTGTGTGTGTGTGTGGGTGGGTGACATATGTTCATTACACAATTTTCCATAATTGTTCATTCATAGCATTCTGTGGTTAAATATATATGTGATGCTGCCGGAGTACAAACCCTTAAGTAGCATGGGTATATTTTTTGAAATAGCCAACAATACATTGTATGGGTCAAAACGATCAATTATTCATTCATGCCAAAAATGATATTAAGTAAAGATCATGTTCCATGAAGATATTTAGTATATTTCCCACTGTAAATATGTCAAAATGTAAAAATTGGATTGGTAAATATTAATATATTATAATATAATTAAGACAAATTTATAGGGGATTTTCTCAATATTCCTTTGTTTTTGTTTTTTTTGGCAAACTCAGATTTCAAATAGTTGTTTCTCTGCAAAATACAGACTTTTCAGCAACCCCTTTCATCCAACTCATGAACACTTGACACTATTTATACGCTTACATGCTTACACACTTTTTTTATATAACACACATACTTAGTCTATTCCAAATTCCTTTATATAAAACTGTCTATTGTAATATACCTGTACATACAATTGTCAATTTGTATGTTGTTATTCCACTTACATACTTATCTTTTTATTTTATCATGTGTTTTTGTCCTGTCGTTGTCATTCTGTTGCACCGTGGAGGCTTCTGTCCCAAAAACTCCTCACGTGCACTCAAAAAAATGATTCCCCAACACTGTTCAGTTGATTTAAAATATATATTTTCATTTGACACGATTATGTTCGGTTCCCTATTTAAACAACTGCATTGTGTTAAACTGACTTGAAACAGTTTTGTTTTGTTTCAACTCAATATTTTCAT
>JAUCMS010000031.1:17147324-17157836 GCA_032357445.1 Enteromius radiatus | reverse complement strand
TTTTTTATGAGTTGGGGCTACACATATTTATTGGATGGAAATCCTGCCTTCAATTTAATTGAGTTCATCCAATGAATCATTTTTTTGAGTGTGTGTAAACATAAAGCTTATTCATGAATCTGTCATATGATATATAATCCTCAATTTCAAAACGATTTACTCTCATGACTGCCCAGGGCCAAATATATTGTTTGTATAATAAATGAAATAAAATAAATCTCATAATTTATTTAGTCTTTACACTTTGACAGTTAAGTGAAACTAATAAAAATAACATTCAAATAATATTTCTTTTCTTCTCTTTCATAACATTCTGATCAAAGTGACACATCTGAATATAATTCTATGAATTTATATATAGGCCTATATTTTACTTAGTTAATCATTACAATATTTTAATCATTTCAATAGCAATAGAGTATAAATTCCATAAAACCGAACAGCCAAATATTTGGAACCATGTTTTATTTAATTTGTGTGAAGTTTTTGAAGAAGTTTCTTATGCTCAGCAAGGCTCCATTCAAACCCGTAATATGGTGAAGTATTATTAGAGTTTTAAACAACTAACATATCATTTTAAATACAATCATTCTGTATGCTGATTTTCTGCTCAAGAAACATTTCTGATTATTAGCTACGGTGAAAACAGTTTTCTTCTTTATAAGAGTTCATATTACTGTATTTATTAATTGAACTTAGCATCACAGGAATAAATGACATTTTAACATGCATAGAGAAAACAATTATTTTAAATTGTAATAATACTTAATGTTTAATATTACTGTTCATCAAATAAATGAATTTTTTGTTAATTTTATAAACATTAAAAAACAGACTTTTGAGTAGTAGGTTATTGATTACACCAATAACCTCAAAGAAACGACAATCCACTGGCTCTGAAAAAACAACAACAACAACAACAAAAAACCCAAATACCTAAACGAATTACCTAACTCTGACTATAGAATAACTGCAACACAAATATGGACATTCACGTTTGCCCTTTCTTTTTAAATGATTTGAACTAATACATAGATACATACATGTGTAGTTGACAAATAAGAATTGGGCTGTGTCTTATGGTGTGAAGGGGCAGGAAAAAAATAACACGGGAAAAAAAAAAACTTCATTCTTAGATTTGTGTTACGTTTTACGTTAACTACCCACATACATTCTGCAAATCAACCTATAGAAATGATTGTTTTTTCTTGTACAAACTTGTATTTGTGTCTTTTTACGTCTGCGTATGCGCAGTGATAGCCAGCAGGCAATGTCAGAATCAAACACCAGGTGGCGCGCCAGTACAATCTGTCACTACAGGTGCACCTGATACAGCTGAAGCCCTGGGTTACGTCATGACGTACGGGTGTAGCCATATCTTGCTTGTATCATGCAAGAAATTGAAATATATCGAAAAACCCCAACTGCTTAGCACACGAAATTAGGTAATATTAATATTTATAGCTACATTTTCTTGCTAATTTTTTTGAAACCTGGCAAATAGATGTTTAAAATAAAATGTTTAAATGGTTAACTATTTAAATTCAAAGTGTCATTTTTTTAAATAATAATGCTAATGCTAATACTAATGCTTATAATAATAATAATAATAATATGAATTGTTGTATCTGTCTGTGCGCTTCCGTATTTACACACCCACAACGGCGGTACATGTTGCCATATTTTACAAAAACCCTGAGTTTGTGTATAAAATATGTTGTCAGTGTATCTCAGTGTACACTTTAGCCTAAGGATGTATTCTAATGCGTTACTGTGCATCGTGATCTACTGAATGCAGATAAAATAGCAGATTGTTCTTTTTTGTCTTTTGCGTATGAGTTTTTAGGATAGTCAATATCATCAGCTTGATTAGGCGAGGGCAAAATATGGCAGCAGTCATGTGTGAAAACGGTCTAATCTGGCACGTTGTTCTCATAGAGGGCTTTTTCAGAGGATCTGGCGCCCTGCCGTCCGTCGGTCAGTCAGTCAGGCAGCTGCTGTTCTTCACACATACACACAAGAGACACACAGGTCTGAATGGTGAAAGGAAGGTAAAAGCGGCTACAGAATCGCCTTTTACAGCGGAATGTTTACTCGAAGGGGTTATGGAGACGTCAAGAAATCTACACAGAAAGTTCTGGACCCAAAGAAGGATGTTTTCACGCGTCTGAAGCATCTGCGCGCGCTGTTAGGTGAGTGGGACTCTGACAGGACTGAAGCATTCACAGACATATTCCCTACAGCGCTAGTTTATGCGTATAAAATCTGCTGTTTCAGCTATTTAAATGCGACAGAGATGTCCAAAAGGCCGTTTGAATGTGAAACGGGGTTGTAATGTGCGTGTTCCTCCATTTGTGATCGATAATGTATAGATTGAATGATTAGCGTTAGCTAGCTTATCGTGCTACATCAACAACAGACCTGACAGCCTGTTATGTGTCAACATATATACAAAACAAATAAACAAGCAGACATGACACACTAATATGCGTGGGATTAAATAGACCAAATATATAAACGGTACATCTATATGTCTGAAAATATACGGTATATATATGCAACAGACCTGACAGCCGGTTATGTGTAAATATATTTAGACCGCATATATTCACAAATGACATGTCTGTTGGTTATTTATTCATTTATTTTTTCAGTATTAACTCGCACACCTTAGACATGGCACCCGTGTATAACGAGAAACTACAGACTTGACACATAAACAATAGGCATGATACACTGTTATGTCTGTGAATATAAATGTAACATCCATAAACAACAGACATGACACATCGACTGTTAATATATGCCAAATATATAAACAATGAATGTAACCTTTACTTGACTATACAGAAATTGTACACAACAACCCTGATTTGTGAGTGTATTCAAGATACCCTGACACACCAATATGAGTGTGATTATACAAAAACAATCACTTATAAGTGTTGTTGGTTTATTTTACATGTTAGCTTGTACAGATTTAACTGTAATGATGAACCGCTTTATCCTCAGTGCGTTTGAAACACAAATATTTTATTTATTTATTTATTTTTTTTTTTTCAAAAAAGAGAATTAATATGCGCTCAGTCATGCCATTTATGTGTTTTGTGTTAATTTGATGTGTGTCAGTTTCTACAATCAAATGTACTGAGCTTAACTGATCATAAGAGAAACAGGTGTAAAAACCTCGCTTACTCTGTTGGGTTGAATATTTGAAAGTCATCAGCATTTTTTGGGCACCATTGCTGTTCGTTCACCTGTAACGATTGACTCAAACCTGCCTGTGATGTCCAAAAATGCTAGTCTGGTTGGCAGCTCACTGGGATTTCAGCTGCATGTGAAATCTCTGTACTTGTGCTTTGTTTCACCTTATAAACGTCACTGATCATCTATAGATGTTGTTTTATTTATTTATTTGTTTGTTTGTTACTTGTTTCAGTTTTTCAAAGTAAATTTTAAAGCAGTCTCATAGAGTTCAGTCTTTTTGTGAGCAGTTTGCATTTCCTGCTGACTCATTTCTGGTCGTGTGTCAGGACAGGTGAGCAGAGGTCACAGGCCAGAGGATGCTGTTTGCAACTTCCTGTGTGTTTTTGTACTTGTGTATTAGGAGCTAGATACAACTGGTTGGGTTTGTCATCAGCTGTTATTAGGATCTACATATACTCTCGCCTGGCTGCAGTGTAACATTGTCCAGTGTTTTTATAAAAGGAAGAATTTCCTCTCACTGGCTGCTTCCTGTGTGGACAGGAAATGAGGATGAGTGATGGAGCAACAGAAAAGCACCACTAGTGGCTTGCCTTCATTTAATTTGAATGTTTTTTATCATCTGTGCTGTTGGTTTGTGTGATTGCTTTTAATGTTTAAGATGATTTGACATCAGTCTGTTTGAATAATGGTTAATAAAACGCATACAGACACCTTTGCCTAGACAGAACATCCACCAAGTCCTTTTGCCCGGAAGGAGCTGTTGTTTTAATGCCACTGGCCAAATTTCTGGTTCCAATAAAAACAATGTTTGCATTGCAATAATGTAGTTGTGTGCACCGTGAACCGGTTTAAATATTAGTTCAAGTTAAAAGCAATTATTAATGTTTAAAAGCAAAAGTTAAAAATAAAGTGTCAAAATCGGTAATTAAAAACGCTCTGTGGGCTACCATATGTTTGGTAATGGTTAATACCAAAGCTGTCTGAAAAGTACAATACATTTTTATGCTTAAAATATTAATCTAATTATTGTTTTGGTGTTTTCTTTTTTTCTTTTATATACATATATGATTCATTAACTTAACCCCGATCAGACGAGTGATATACTTTATGTTTAACTAATACATTGAGCCAACTAATGCTTAGCGCAACACTAAAAATGACATTTTAATTCAGTGGTCTTGAGAGATGGAGTAGTTTGGTGTTGTCTTTTATTGTTATTAAAATATGCACTACTGGCCATACTTTTTTTTTTTTTTTTGTAACAAAAGAGCCAGTGAAATTTACTGACTGCACATTTAATAATTAAAAAAAGTTAATTAAATTTAAAATTGACACTTCTTGTTTCACATTAAATTCCCAGCAGATGCGTCTGTAATTTCTCACCTTTTCACTCCACTTGGATTTCACCCATGCACCGAATATTACATTTTCTTGAAAAAACAGTACATATATTTTCCGCAGTATATAAATCCAATGTGAATACAAAGAGAACATTTCCAGTTTGGCACATGCATTTAAACTATATTTTTAAAGGATTTTTTTCTTTCTTGGCGTAGTTGTTAGTGTTGTCAGTATTCTAGTCAGTACTGTGTTTGTGAAGTTTCAGCTCAAAAATGCCTTACAGATAATTTATTATATCATTTTGAAAATGCGTACGTTAAGTGGAAGCAGAAACACTCTCATTTCCATCACTGTCTTTTTAAATGCAAATGAGCTGCTAGTCCCTGCCTCCTTTTCCAGAATAGATCTGTGCCATTACAGATCGTACCTGCTAAAAACATCTGTTCTGATTGTGATTGACATAGTTATCATGCTGAAATCATGCGTTTTAAACCATATTAGTTTAAACTTCTGAGTTTTCTGAGTCTGAAGGATACTGACAGAAAGTGGCTGTCACGCACAAGTTATATTTATAAACAAGTTTCAAAAACAGTCGGGTAATTATGTTTGTGACAGTTAAAAGCTGGGAAAGTGATTCTGGAACGGGACTCGGGAACGGCTCCCCTGGCTGTGACTCGGGAACGGGACTCAGGAAGCGCTTTTGTGAGGCTTGCACTGGACGCCACTTAGTAGGAGCAGGCTCTGGCGGGCGCTCTTGCGGCACGGGCATCAGCGTGGATTTGTGCAGCTCATCAATGAACAGCGGCTGTTGCTATCACTACCTTTAAATAAAGCATTTATAAGCAGTGTTGATCATATGGCAAACTTATAAGTCGTAACCAAAATAATCGTGATTATGATTTATGTTGAAATGTTCTCCTGCTTGTTCCACTTTTAAAGTTCCACCCTGTTAGGTTTATATAGAATGTGGAATGTGAAACTAATAGGGTGAAAATTCTAATAGAATACGGAGCTTGGCCAATATGTGTCCCATATCTTTAAACATGACACGGTTTTGTTAGAATGCTGAAATCATAAAGCCAAAATGTTACCGGACTCCAGGAATGACCCATCTCTGAGCTCATGCAAAGCTCCTGAGGAACAGAGCAAGTGATCTTTTGCGATTTTTAAAAACTTGAATAAGCCTAAATCTAATCAACTTTAATAAATCAAGCATGCCCCATTTTGCAAAAGTCACGTTACATAATTTTACTAATTTGTGTGTGAAATTTGGCTTTTATGGAGTTACGGAAGTGTGCCTTTGGAAAAGGGACGGAATGTGGCTCGCTTATTGTATTTTCATAGTCTTTCATAGTGTCTTTATAACAAATACTTGCAGCTTTTATTGTCTTTTTGGTAAGTTCATGACTGCTGCATAACTACAATATTGCATGCTTGTAATTTCCTTTGCGCTGTAAAATAAAATGTTACACAGTGCGCACCACAACATTGCAATTGAAGATCACGTGCTACGAGCTCAGTATAACAGCTGATGGGACAGGAACATTAAATTTTACTGACATATGGCCTGACAAAATCTTATCTGAGTGCACTTCACTGATGTTCCACTGAAGCTCCTCGTTACATGTACCGTTTCCACGCTCATTTGATTAGTGTCTAGCGCTGAGGTGAAGTTGGAGTGCGAGTCTGAAAAGTTTACTGGTTTACTCTTTGATGTGGTCGTAAAGACGTTCTGCGTCTACATAGATGCAATTCTTGTGAAGAAAATGTAGACAAAAGGCAGCAGTTGTGACTCAGGTGGCCAACTCTAGCTCCACCCCGTTAATTGGGTTAAATTCTGAAAAATCTTATGTGTTGATGCATTAATTTGAAAACCACTATTAAATATTTAAATGCAAGATTGAACCTGAAATTGCGATTATTAACATTGATAACCATATAAATGAAAAGGGCATTAAGTGTGTCAATATGTCAAAAAAGATCTGTGCATTTTACAGTGCATGCTAACTCATCCGTAAGCATCTTTTTTTTTTTTCTCTTTACCAGTGTTGCTGGACTTTTCTTTTTTTCATGCCGTTTATTTCCATGTATTTTGTGAGTGGGTAAAGTTGCACCAGATTTACCCTCACTAGTGTATGCACACTAACAGACTATATCCCAGTGTTTTAATGTTTTAGTTGATTATTATATTAGCATTAATAATTAACGGCGGCCTACTTTATATAATTGTATTATTTTAACAGATAAACAGTTAAATAGTTCCAGTAGTTTTTGCTGGTATGTTTTCAGCAGTACCCGTGTTGTAAGTGTACATTAGCTTGGACCTATAGAGCTGCTGTGTGTGCATTTACTGGTCATGCGTGGTTGAGTTTGGTAATTAAAGCAGCACCTGATCACACACAACCTATCTACTCCCTCCACCAACCCCCATTATCACAGTGACAGGACAACAGTCAACACCACAGTCCAGGTCACTGGCTTGCCTCTAATCAAAGGTGGGGGCATTTTGGGTCTAGTGCATGGGTGGATATCACACATGCTTTACATTGTGCTGCTTTTCCAGATAGGCCCTAGTAAAAAATAAATATACTAAAATTAATATAATTTATTTGTAATACTAAGTATATTACAAATACATTTACACTGCCCTCCCAAAGTTGGAAACACCCCTGGCAAAGTGGTTTTGGATGATATCAGCATAAATCCTTATAATTTTTTGGTGCAAATAAAGCAGCTTAAAGCATTAGCATTAAAGACCAGCAATAATAATTTGAACTTTGATTACATAATAATGGCAATATATACATGTCAAAGTTAAGCTACTATGGGAGGAACTGGACCGTGATGTGCGTAAGAAGTGTCCAACCAGTGTGAATCATCTTTGGGCAATCCTTCAGGAGGCTTGGAGTAATATATCAAGTCAATGTAAACTGACAGCTCGGATGCCCAGATTATGCAGAGCAGTAATAGCTGCTAATGGTGGATATTTTGACGAATCTAAAATGTATGTATTTTCTATGTATAAGCTGTTTATATGTTTTCATAGTTTTGTGCTGTCCCATATCAGTGCAAAATTCATGCCAATATTGTCCAAAACCGCACTTTTTAGGGTGTTTCTAAACTTTTAGAGGGCAGTGTACTTATTATGTACTTAATAAATATGCCCTGCAATTGTACTGTTGGTATACTAAAACACTTCCATGTTCTCCTCATTGTCCTTCATACAAATGTGTCAACTGAATGCTATGAAAACAATGCTTGACAATTTATTAGATTCTATATGTATTAGAATTGATAAGAATTGGGTATCTGGGAAAAAATATAAAATAATAATAATAACTTATATTACACACACATGTATAGCAGGTACTTCTCCCGCAGCATTTCATTGTGTTTCCTCCACTATTTTTAGATTTTGTCCATAGAAATGCGTTATTAGTGCTGTTATTTGACGCGACAGGCTGAAGTTGGGCAGACCTGACTAATCGATAGCGAGAATATTATCGAGAATAATGTTTTATTGATTATTTGTTGTAGCTCTAGTTGCATGTAATTAATTATAATTTAATTGGCATATCATAATCATTTTGTTCGAAATATTCATGGAAAATATGATTAAGGATGGCTGTGCAGTTGTTTCCGTGTGCAAGGTTACCAGGAAACTGATTTTAATCTATTTCCATGAGTCCTGCATTTGCATGTGATTTTGAATGATGCAAATCATCACCTGGCCTTCATCCTATTAGAAGTTCCTGCAAACCTTGGATTTGGTTAAGGACAGAGCTGCATAGAAATCCATCCGTCAGTCTCAAGGCCTCAAATGTCTCTACAAAGCATGTTCTGATTATTATTTTCTATTTATTATTTTGTCTTTTACTGAAATTCTCACAACTGTGCATTCAGTGCAGATGGGAAGGGAATATCTGACTTACAAGTAGTAATTAACTACAGTTAGGTTTGTTGCTATGTGTTGCTGAGGGACAGACACATCTGAAACTTACATAGAAATGATAGAATAAAACATCTCATTTATAAAACGGCATAGGAGTTCTGTAACCACTTCTATGAATACAAATCGTGAAAATGGTTAAATTACATACTATCGCGATATACATCTCTTTAAAATTGACATTTTGGAAAACACTAAAATTAAAGTAAAACCATTTATGAATAGCTTTTTGGTTGCCATCAAAGATCACTGCCACACTAACTGGCAACAAATACCTTCTGATTAACCATCCCAGTAAGAAGACATTGTTATCTGTGAATTTATTTCTTTATTTATTTTTGTAATGTGTCTGTGAAATTCTAACACCCTGTCTGTTAAAGCACCTCCCTTCAAATCTGCTACACTTGTATTTGGAACATGAAGTACTTGATTTTGAAGTCAATGACAAACCTCATGTTTTTCTGTACATTGCCAATTCTATTGTCAAAGGGACGCTGTACAGGTTTGGTGACTTTAGAAGACATTAGGAGTGGTGTGCTTCTGCTGTTGTGTGCTCATAATGAGTTGATTTTAGGGAACTGTAAGGCTGGAGGAATAGAGGGAGTGGTAAAGAGCGCCCCTCCTGTTCCTGCTTAGCAGGCTGTGGTGCTGCTCCTGTCCACCCAGTGCTTGGGTACCTATAATAGGGACTGTGTTCATCTGTGTTTCTTTAATGCAAGAAATTAAAAGTCAACTACTCTAGCATTAAGATTCCCTTTGTCAGGAAGAGTGGGATTCAGTTGTTCCTTGAGTGATTGAAACTTTAGAAGCCATAACTTCAGTAATGTAAAGGTGCCTGCGATTTTGAAATGTATCTTTTCTTTGCTGTTATTTTCTGTTTTGCTCTGGGTAGACCTAACACTCAAAGTGGGAATATCGAAAGTGCCATTTGTTGTCTGACAGATGGCAGCTTTGTGACACTTGGACTACCATACTTGCGCACATGCTGTCTGCCTTGTGCCGAGTGATTACATACTGCAGAAAGCTGTATGAACAATTACTCTTCTTGAAAAGTTATTTTTTGTGGTATTACTGTAATATTGCATATACTGCATCTTGTTTATGTCTTAACTTAATTGTAAGCAGACAGGACAAAAGAAGCGAGTTTGTTCTTATTTATTTTACTTGAATAATTACTTCATTCATTTGAACCAGTTTTCTTGGCTGACAAATATAACATGTTTTTGCATTGTTTTAATTGTTTTTTTTTTTATCATGTTAATTCTTAAATTAAGGAGTGTGTTCAGTTGAATGTTGAAATTGTGATTTCATAATCAGGTTCAACAAACCCAAACAGTTCCAGAACTTACATTCACAACGAATGACAAAAATAACTTTCACTTCTCATTAGGGATGCACGGTAATCATCGGCCGATATGTTTGCGCATTTTGTCAGTAAAGCCGCTTCTGTAATCAGCGGTAAATGCCATCTTGTGAGTGATTTCACATTGAGTCATATTTACTACACATAGCTGTTGTTCACGAGCTACACAAATCCATGCTGATAATAAACATGATTTTGTGCAGCTCATCAGTGAACAACGGCCCTGTGTATGCATCTCAATGTCAAATCATGCATCTGATGGCATTTAGCTACCGCTAATTACAAAATGCACATTACATATCGGGCCGATGGTTATTTGTGCAGCCCTACTTCTCGTTAGGGCTGTGTATCGTTCAAAAAATACGGATACCTTGAGTTCGATACCGGTTCCTGAATGATACCTTTTTCAATACCAACTTTATGATGATGATGAAAGCCTTTATTTGTCATACACTGTTACATGCAGCGTAATGGGACCCCTCCGACCATACACAAACTGAATTATGAAATCAGTTTTAACAAAATTACATTTTTAACAAAAATATCCAACACAATCAGTTTAAATTAGTTTTAAAAAAGTTCAAATAGTTTTCAGTTTACACATCTGTTATGCTACCTTTACACTAGTGCATTATTATTTATTCTTACAATA
>JAUCMS010000031.1:17080058-17100438 GCA_032357445.1 Enteromius radiatus | reverse complement strand
TCCCTGAAAATAATTGCACACCTCAGAACGTTCGTCAGCCAATCAGATTCAAGCATTCAACGGCCCCGTAGTATAAAGCTGTTTTATCAACACAGTGCACAACTAGAGGCAAAACTTTTCAGCTTCCTGTTTTTTTATTTATTTATTCATGTTTGGTTTTATAAAACCTCTTCATCTGCTGCTTATATCGGCCCACATCGCTTTAATCCCAATATACATTTATCAGTTTATTATAAAAGAGTGTTTTCCTTCCAGTTCACATGCCATTCATTAAAACACTGATAACAGGTTAAATATGTAACATGTATATGTTTAATAAAATGCTCTTCCCTGAAGTAAATTTCCCAATGAACAAACAAGCTGTGAATCCTGAATGACTCGCCTGAAGTAAATGTAATGCTTCATGATATTTTGTTTACAGTCTGTTTTATTAATGTCTTTCCGCAGATAAACATTTTACATTTATTCAGCAGTGATGCATTTAAATGATCAGAAGTAAAAATAAACTAAAATATATTTTTCAAATAAATGTTGTTCTTTTATAATATCTATTCATGGAAAAAAAACAGTTTGCACTTCTTCCCTCAAGCAGATGTTACAGATCTCTGTGCACTAGAACATCATTATTATATGTGTTCTGTAATTCATGCAATTCATCAATATTACTTCAACATATTAATATTTTCTATACAGCTGTATATATAAACAATACATACATTTATACGTAAATCTACTGTTCTAGATTCATATACAGTATTATGCATTGTTCAGTTTTATTTAAATGTTTCCGTTCTCGTGTCAGATATGTATTTATGTATGTTTGTATGCATGTATGTACCAAAAACTACAAATTCCTAGTGTGTTTGCATAATAAAGCTGATTCTGAGTCTTCTGAACAGTAGAGGGCGCTGCTCAAACAAATTACATGAAGAATATGACACAGGAGAAGAAAGATCAACACTTATTCAGCAGTAACAGAAATTATTATGATGATGACAAGAATGATGAGCTGTCATTTTTTGCTTATTAGTATGGTTCTTGTACGGATCTTGAGCAGTAAATCAACATATTACATGCATATAAAAAAATGATTACACTTAAAATTATATTTTAAAAAACGTTTTGATTAAATGAGCATAAACTTCTTTTAAAAATCATACCTGTCCCAAAGTTTTAAATGGTAGCATATATCATTTTAATAGGCTAATATTCTTTCATTTCTCTTTGTCTAAGCTCTTTGTACTGCCATTAAGATATGGCTAGATATGGCTGTATGAATTGTATGCTGCTGTATTTTGCAGACGATCTTTGTGGCATGGGTGCGGGCCAACCTGACGGTGTTTATCTCTCGTGAGCTGTGGGACGAGCTGCTGTCTCTGCTGTCCTCTCTCAGTCACTGGGAGGAGCTGGTGTTCGAGTGGGCCAGCATCATGGACTCTCTTACTGCAGTACTGGCCAGACACGTCTACGGCCTGGACCTCCACAACTTACCACTGGACAAGCTCTCAGAGCAGAAGGAAAAGAAGCAGCGGGGCAGGGGTGGGTGTTTGTGTCTGTGTACATTACATGCTTGATGTTTGCAAATGCATTGTTTTACTCACAAATACACATTAATAATGCATTAATAGGTACTATATTCTTATATCAAATTCTCCTGTCCTTAAAAGCATTAGCAGTAAAGATCTGCCGTCTTAGCTTGACTGAAACTGTACTTCAGTTGACCCTAAAGAAAATACACCATGGTTTCCACAAAAATATGAAGAACATATGAGACTTCAAACGTTACCAAATCTTATTAGTTTAAGTTACATGTTGATAATCTAAATAATATGCTAAATCATAACATGTAACTTGCTGGGTGTTGTAAATATGATAGCATTACTTTTCAAGTTAACTCCTGATGCAGCAGTGCATTTATCTTTTCTTTTTCCAGAAAAGTACAGTATGTCATACAGTGATGATGTCATACACATGAGACTTTACTTACATGCTACTTTTATTAATTAATTCCAAATATATTGACCATAAACAATACACTGTCGCTTTCTTTTGGAAAATCAAGTCATCTTAATTTCCATCTCCTAAATCTTGGCTCCATCCAGGAGCTGAGAGCTACCAATGTTATACAATGCTTTAATCTCTTAAATATCAATCCAAACTGATACACACAACGTTGTTAAAATTTGCTGGAAATATGAAGTACTGATACACACTGAAATAATTTTTATGACGCAAACCAGCCGTATGCACTTTTAACAGTAAAATAAAAACAAAACCATAAAAAAATGATTTTTAAACTAATAAAAGTATATTCATAACCTGTTATCAACTGACATATACTATATATAAATTGAATTATAAGTGTAGTATATTATAAATACCTTTAATTTTTTTTGTTTGTTTGTTTTTATAAAAAACGAAAAAAAAAAAAAAATATATAGGCTAATGTCCATTCACCTTAATAATTCAGATATCTTGGCTTTGAATCAGGGACAGTTACAATAGTAATAATATATTGTGTGTGTTTCAGGAGTGATGCAGGACTCCCAGAAGTCTACAGATGCATCACGGCCATTCTCTTTGAGCTGGAGGAGCTCTGGGGACCCAGTAGGCGCTCAGGAACCCATGAGGTTTCGCAGTGCCACAACCACTGGAGCTCCCGCTGTGGAGAAAGCTCGCAACAACGTCAGGCAGAAAGCATCAGGTTAGAGTTCATCCGCAGCACTCATGAATCCTCCAGATGAACATTGTTTATCTCAGATCTCACTTACAACTTGCTTTGTTTCTAGTCACTTAATTCTAGACATATTTGTTTTAAGATATTTGAAATTATTTCAATAACAAAACATACTTTGAATGTGAAATTAAAACTGACAGTAGGTGGCAGCAAGTCACTGTTAAAAAGTGAGTCATTGCAATTGAACTGAATCATTTAAAATGATCAATTAATTGAATTAATTTTCCAGAATACATTAAAATCGTTCAAGCAATGTCTGCATTGCAGTCTTCCAAACAGCAAAGAATATACTATTAAAATTAAAACACAGAGGCAAAATTGCGATATTCCATTTAAAAAGTTGTAGTAATGTTATTAATACTTACTTTAAAAAGCGTTTTGCACAATAGTAACGCATTTCTACCACAGTTTCTTCAAGGTTGAATATGTGTAGTAGATGCTCCTCTCAAACATCGATTTTGTGTGTCTTTGTCTCCTTGCACGCACATGCGCAGAACTCTTTTTTCTTTTAATCTGTCCTGGCTTGGAGATGATTGTATCTCTTTATGGTGGAGAGCTTGTTGAGTTTGGAGCAGATGCGTTTGAGACTGAAGGATGCCTCTCGCACACGCCGCCCCCAGAAACATCCTCGATTGTGTGTGCGCACATGAAACGACGTGGCTCTAAATTCCCCCCTTTTCTTTTGCCTAATTGGATTTCTCCTACATTGATCTTCAAACAGCCCAGCATCCTCCCCTCCTCGTTAGGAGAGCCGCCTCATCAAACCGCCTGCCTGTTTTTGATAGTTTCATTAAGAGCGTAATTAATGCTCATTAATATGCATAAATAGGTAACTCTGCGAAAGCGATGTAATCTAGAAAGAAAAGGCGGTAATTAAAGCGCACCGTAGAGGGAATAATAGAGCCCTCCGCTTTCACGGCTCTTCTCCAGACGTGACATGGAGTGGCCAAAAAACACAATGCTAATATTTTGTCTTATCAGAGCTGGCAGAGCAAACTTGAAATAACGTGCTTCATATTTCCTTCTCGGGGATTGAGTATCAAAGGACGCCGTGAGCCGAATGAGAGAGCGGTTAGAAATCCTCAAAGTGTGTCCTCTGTTTGACTTCAGCTTATTTCTGGTAAAAATAGCAATCAGTTGTTGGTGAAAACACTCTTTACAGAACAAACACTTCCAGCGTTCATTCAGATTGTGCTTTGATGTGATGCCTTCATGGAGTCTGTATTTTAGTCTGTTTTTATTAGTGTTCACTGTTATTTCTCGTACTTTGGCGTAGTCGTTTCAGCAACCCCTTGACCCTGAATCCGTAGACGTGACGGATATACCAGTGCAGCTTGAAGAGAGGAAAGGTGTAACCAGACTTACAGGTCACTCGTAAAGAAGATTCATTCTACCTTTTGTGTCAGGCCGGCACGCTCAAGCCTCCTTTCCGCTATCTCTGATGAAGGACAGCCTGGAAGTCATTTATTTAATAGCACAGGAGCTGTCGAGTTCTGAGTATATTCGTATTCGGAAGTTTCAAATCAGATTTGAGCTTGGGTCGAGTTGACCTTTCTAAGGATTGCAGCCATATGCGACTGTCTGACCAAATGCGATGCAGTCTAATCAGACCTAAGAGTATGAGGTGGGAATTACTGCTGTTTTTGCAATAAAGGATTCATCTTTAAAGTCGCTCTGAAATTAAAACTGACTGTTCTTATTTTTTATGTAATATTGTTCTGTTAAAAATAAGTGATTTATCTGTGCACATTATTATGTTATTTAAAGTCATGTGCTCATCTTTAATTAAAATAATAGCATTTTAATTGAAATAACTTTCCAGTGAGCGTGGTACATTAACCTCACCCTTCCAGCAACTTATCACACACAGGATATTGCAGCAATAAGCAAATGACAGTGATCCAATGATCCAGTTTATAATTATTTTTCTCTTTTTACTCTCATATACATCACCATACAGAAAAAAAGAAAATCACAGCTTCTCTTTCGTGCTGATGCTAAACACTATTTCTGTAAAATGGACTCTTGTTAATAATTTTGTCCTTTATTTATATTGATGTACTTTTTAATTCCTAAATAATCATTTCCATTGATTAGGCATTTAACACCTACAGTGTATTGTTTTGTGTTGATGTATTTCTATGTTCATTATTTGATGAATCAAGGACGGTAATGGCTAAGACTAAGCTGTTTTTTTTGTTTTTTTTTACCTCTGATTTGATTCTTGTGTGCATTTGTTTTGGACTTTTTTATGTTTGTGAATCTGAGAAGTGCAGTTGTAGGCATGAATGTATTTTGCATAACTGTTTTGCTCAAGTCCCACTTGATTTCAGTTTCAAAGTACGTTTCCAAAATATCCCAAAAACTTGATAACCTCTTTTTTGTTACTGCAGGTTTGGGAACAACATGCTGTTCATTTAAAGCCGAAGTGCATCATTTTTGAGGATTTTAAAATACTGTTTCTCTTTTTTCTCTTTTTTATTTAAAATACTCTTTCAAACAAACCTTCTTTCTGAGCAGCCCCATGCAGTAACATTTTTATAGGCTGACCCACAAGCCAGCACTTTTTCACTTTAACACAACTTCTTTTTTGAATATTATCTCAGCCAGAGATGTGAGTTTGGTTTGGTGGCTCAGAAATGATACGCTTCACCTTTAATAAATTGTCTTGCTATTACCACAGCTGTAGAATGCAATTGATCCTTTTTCCCATCTCTCTCTCTCTCTGTCTGTCTGTCTCTTTCTCTCTCTCTCTCTCTCCCCTGCGCTCTCCTTCCCCGCTTCTGTGGGCAGCTAAGCGAAGTCAGTCTATCAGCAACTGTGTGCATCTTTGCGAGGCTTTGCCGGCCACTAAGAGTGTGCCCATGCTGCTCCACACTGTCAGCTCTTTCTTACCTGGTATCTCTCACAACTCTCACTGCTCTCACAGACTCTCAGGTAACTTCCTGTTTCCTGTCTCCAGCACGGAACTTTCTTTTCCTGTTTTCTATCTTGCCATCATCTGCTTTCGTTTAAGATTTAGCGTAGCCAGGAAAAAGGCAGATAATCCAATGCTGTGTAAATGCTTTGTTTTTATAAGAATACTTCTGTTTCCTTTTATTCCAGAGTAAGCTGGAAGAGAACACTAATGGAAACACTTGCTCACTTAATATGCACACTAAGAACCAAGTTAAATGGTACCTCTGCAGGCACGTTGAGCACCTGACTTTTGTGTGTTTGCAGGAACATGCAAACTTTGTAGACCGTCAATAGCCACGTTTTAATTACAGATTTGCATAAAACTTCGACAATATTTGATAAATGTAGATTAAAAAAGTATTGTGAAATGATTAGCGTTTCCATTTAACCAATGTTGTGCGGCTAAAATGTAACCGTAAGTCATGGGAAAGGATTTTGTCGAGATTTGACAGATATATTTATATGTGCATAGGTGTATGCATCTATCTTTACAGAAGCAGCACAGAGAGTTACTTCAGAAACTTGCGAGACGAGGCTGGAATAAACACAAGCATCAAACGAGTGGTTGCAAACAGGTTCAGTGACCGTATCTGAGCCGGACTGCTCCGCAGACGTGTGTAGTATAAACTGTCTAAGCATTAATGGCAGGGAAGACCCCTTATACTCGAGAGCAACCAAGCATTAAGTGTTTCCTGGAGGTTATAATACATTTAAGGATGATCATATGATATCTTACATAAACCTTGTGACCTGTAAATGCGAAAAACACATTTCCATTGCAGTTTTGCGAATGTTCCAATTTTCGAATTGCCTGAAAAAATAACTCATGTGAGCATAAAAACGTATTTGCGATATTTAGGAGTTTTACAATTTTAACTGTTGTATTTTTAATTCACAATTTTAATATGCGCAATTTGAAAATAACATAATAAAAAAAATTAATAAAAACACAGCTAGTGAGATTAAATCCCTCACAAATCTGCAAAACTGTATTAACGCACTATATAGCATATTTTACTTGATTCTCTGTTATCGTGCAAATGCAAAAGGTGTTTTCCATTAGTGCCCTCAGAACTGCTTGTGGCAAACGTCCACTTAATTATTGAAGCACAGTTTATGATCAGATTTTCAGCATGCATGTTTGCCCTATTAGTATGAAAATTCTGAATAAGTCGAAGGCCCATGCATAGAAAGTTTTTCTTGAGAATTCTGGTAAGCATGCAGATTGTGTCAGGTGAAGCGCTGGTGACGGTGTGTGTTTGTCACTAGATGTGGAGGAGTGTCAGCTGTCTGAATGTGAGATGGGAGACGGAGACAGTCCTCTTCCCCGCAGCAGTAGCACATCTGACATCACTCAGCAGATCAACGACACCTTCCCAGGTACCCACACAATCTCACACGCAGTACACTCAGTAACAGACTGCACACTGCAAAAAATGCTTTTCAAGACAAAACGTTTCTAGACAAAATCTAAAAAAATTATTAGTTCGTGAAGGAATTTCTAGATGAGAAAAAAATGCTCTTGTTTTAAGAAAAAGCAAGTCAAAAGTTAGTGAGTTTTTACTTGAAACAAGCGAAATAATCTTTTTCAAGCAAAATAATCTTGTTTTTGTTTGAAAAAGATTATTTTGCTTGAAATAAGATTTTTTTTGCAGTGCAGTGGAGTAGAAATCAATGCTTTCGCTGAATAGTACTTTACACATTCAATACAGTGCGTTTTTAAAGTGATGTTGAACCACATGAATATCATCAGTTCTTCAGTATTTATGGAAAAGCAAAAACTAAAAGTAGAAGTAAAGACGTTTCACACCAACATAGAAAAATCCATCAGTCTGCTTTGCTTAAAATATGGAGTTGTGTTAGACACGGATGTTTCTCATAACATACTGTACATCTTAACTTTTATATTAATACAGTTTTTGACAGTTTTGGTAATTTTATCGTGGTTTATTATAGCATTATCAGTGATTATGTTCATTTCCATAGCTAGAGATCCTTAAACATCTTAAAGCTGCAGTCTATAAACTTTTGTTTATTCAGAATGTACAAAATGTTTGTACTAAGTGAGTACACCATGAATCCATTTTCCAAGTTTTTGTCTTGTCCTGAATTACTGTGGTACACCTATAGTAAGTGTTTATATTTGGACTATTTAGACTGATTCATGTAGGTATATTCTTCAGGTGGATACCGGCTGTTATTTTGAAGCTTCATAAATCAGAGATATCTGCAAGTACTGTGTTGTAAAAAAAACCGTACAGGTTAATCACAAATAGGTGTACAGGTTAATCACATGTCCTCTGAAGCAGATTCATGGCTTGACATATGACATAAGTTGTGTCAGTTTTAAGATGCAGTACTTGCAGATATATCCAATTTACAGAGTTTCAAAATAATGGGCACTATCCAGCAGCATTAACCAGCTTGAAAGAGTCAGGATAAATAAAAAAAGGGAAAAAAAACTCAAGACTGTGTTTGTCTGAAAGAAGAAGGTCATACTGTATACAGCTAGGATGGATGGGGGGTGAGTAGTATATGGTGTAATTTAAATTTTTGGGTGAACTGTTCCTTTAAATAGATAGAAGTAACTCCGGCTACAATGTTCTTTCAATGTTCATGCACGCAGTTTAGTTTATTAACCACTAGACCACCAAAAGTTACGAACTGCGAGCTTTAACCTTAATGTACTTGTCTAATTAACTCAAGCTTTTGTAGACAGTAATAAATACCTATGCAATACAGCTTCACTATAAAATAATATATATACATCTATATATCAACTTTCAAGAGCTTTTATATTCGTGGACAACTGCTGTTTCTCTGAAAGCTGGTTTACAAATTTTGCTTTGAAATGCAGATAGACTGTATGCTTATTTAAATAAATCTCAGCCTTTTGCAAATGGCGCTGAGCCATATTGTGATGCTTTGCCAAATATTTAAATTTATTATGGAACAGAGAGGGACAGATTAGACTGTGGAGGGCCACATCTGTATTGGTGTTAGTGATACTGGTGTGTATTCATAGTAACGTGATTTCTGGTTTGAAATGCAGGTCAGAAGAGAGAAGAGTCTGTGGAAACAAGCAGAGCATCTGTGTCAGAGAACAGCTCCACAGGGAAAAGAGAGAGCGATGCTCCCACGGTCAGTAACATTACATTGCCATTGATTTATGAAATGATTATTGGCATGCTAATATTATTAAAGTTTCATGGATTTTCTCAGATTCTGGTCAGGCGGAGCAGCAGTCCAGCAGATCTGGATTATCCAGCAGATGGCGCTCCAACATTTCTGAAGATTAAACTACGGGAGAAAAGTGAGAAAAATTAACATAGTTCAAATTTTTTTTTTTTTACATGAAAGAAGCACTATCTCCAGATACCCATACTGCATGAACAGTCTATACGGTTATGCATTATCAGGGAATAACAGACCACATAGATCTGTTTTTTAGAGAGCTGTGTGATGACTAATGATAACCTGTGTTCTGTCAGGTGAGAGTGTGAGCAGTGAGACGTCGAATGGTTATCTGAACGATGCTGAGGTGGGTATGCTGTCATGGAACGCGGTTGAAGAAGAGCCAGACTCTCCGTCTACACACGATATGAGTGTTACCGTGGACACAGTGAGCCAGAGGAGCCTGCTGCTCAGCCACACTGAAGCACTGGCAGGTACTAGAACCCAGCACCGATCATCTCCGCTGAACCTTGATCCTACCCAGCACTCATGTGTCCCATCCGTGTCAAGTGCTGTCTCACCACTCTTGTTCTTGTTGTTTTTGCCCATTACTTTCGTCTTAGTGTTTATAATCTAGATAATAGCAGAACGGCGTATGATGAACGGAATAGTCTGGGCTAAATACATCAGCATGTGTGGGATTTTCTCATTGATTGCCAGTTTAAAACAATGCAACACTTGCACAGGAAGTCTGTAAACTGATTGTACAGCACCAGAATAAACATTACAAATAGCCCATTCATCACACTTAGCTTATGACAGGAAAAAAAAACATTTTGTATACATGTCATATAAGCATTTAAAAAATGAATAAAGTTTCTTTATCCTTAGACTAGGTTACCACTGGTGCTGTGAATATCCCAGACAATTCCTTTAAATAAGTGTTTCTCAACCAGAAGCCCAAAGCCCACTAATGTCCAAGGGGGATTAAGATGCTAAAGATTATGTAAAAAAAAAAAAAGATAATTCGACTTTATTTTATTCACATTTATTTTATTTTACAGTAGTAAACATTTAAGTGGATTGAAATCGTTAATCAAAGTCCTAAAACCAAAATGTGTTCTTGTCTAAGGACAGCTTTGATTAACTTTTTTGATAGACTTCAGATGTTGATTACTATATTTTATTTCATTATTTATTTATTTGAAGGACCAGGGTTAATAAATAAGGGCTTAATAAAATGACTACTGATTCATTGGATTGAATTTGAGTGTAAAAAAAATAAAAATAAAGAGTGCAGATTGACATAACATCACAACCATTGCAAGGTCTAAAGAAATATTGTGTGATTTAAAGTTTAACGTGACTGCCCATTTATTCAGTAAGTCACGAATGATTGTAAATGTCATGTAAATGAAAAAGAGGCTGAAAAGAGGGTAAGCCTTGAAATACGTTCAAAATGTCTGGAACTATGACGTTAAAGCCAGGCTTTTGAATAAGGAAGAGAAGCACTGCTTTAAATCATCCCAGCATCTGCTACTGATTATTCGATGCGTATATCAGGATCAGCCGTTGTGCCTCGTGTGTCTTGAAGTGTGTTTGATTTCCCTGTTTGTGTAAGATGTGATTCCATTGCCCTTCCATCCATCACTGTGTTGTTGTGTAGGGCCTGATTGTGCCGCCCCTCCTCACTGTCCCCCAGTGTCTCCGGCTCTCATCGTGCCTCATGGCTGCTGTGAGGGCCCTCAGCTCCTGGAGGATGCCATGAATGTGCCTCACCATCTGGGTATTGCACTCATCCTCTCAACCTCCCTCAGACCAAGCTCATCTTGTGTACTTCACTCTTCCTCCATCCGTCCGTGGCAGCATATTTCCAGACCTTCACACAGGCAGCTTTCTTCTCGGTCAATGCCTTGGCCAAAATAAAACCTCATAAATAACTCATTTGAAATGCTGTTGTCTTCATGGATGCGAACATGTCTTTTTTTTTTTTTTAATTATTGTCATCAGCTGATAAACTTTTTTCTGTTTTGTTTTTGTTTTCTGACTGATGTGTCAGAATTGGGACTTTTATTTTGACTGTGCCTAAAAACGCTGGAGCTCCCATTCTCCATCTTCATTAGCTAGTTCTGTCTTTTTCATTATTAAACATACTGTAACTTTTAGACAAAGAAAGTGAACCATTTCCGAAAATGTACACTAGTTTTCCACCAAATTATTCTCGTATAGTCATAATAGAGTGAGAATGTGGAGCTCAGCAGGTAAAAACACCTCAGTTTTATTCAGAGACATAAACTGAGCAAACAGGTGAGCCTGGAGCACAAAAGCAGTCTTAAGTCGCTGGGGTATATTTGTAGATATAGCCAAAAATATGGTCAGTAAATATGGCAATAGCCATAAGAAAAGCATGGGTCAAAATTATTTATTTTATGCCAAAAATCACTAGGATATTAAGTAAACATCATATTCCATGATAATATTTATGTAAATGTCTTACTGTACATATATTAAAACTTAATGTTTGATTAGTAATATGCATTGCTAAGAACTTCATTTGGACAAATTTAAAGGTGATTTTCTCAGTATTTTGATTTGATTTGATATTTCAGATTCCCTCAGATTCCAGATTTTCAAATACTTATAGCTCAACCAAATTTCAAATTTCAAAGCTTATTAAGGTCCGGGGTCACAAATATGCAGTTTGGTGCAGATGCTGATATTTATATGGCCAAAACATAAGATTCAATTCTGACTGCTTGTAATGTACATCAATGAGTTACACAATTTATAACTGTATCACAGATACTGACATAATCTGTCATCACTCTATATCTCCTAGTATTTATTCATCTTGAAATTACTAAGAATGTCAAAGTTTTTTGTTATGTTTGCTTTTAGCGAAAAACAAAAAGGGATTTCACAATAAAATATTATACTAAAAGGCAATCAAATAATGAAAAGAACACCTGTGCAACAGTTTATTTATTTATTTTTATCTAAATCTAAATGTGTGTGATGTATATGATACTGTACAGTATGTAGATATATAGATAGTAGACTTAATAGGGCTAAGCATCATTTATTTCTAAATCAATCAACCAGAGGAGCTTTCAAGGCTTCTTAAAAGTGTAGTTAGTTGCTCACTCTGTGTGTCTGCTCTTCCTTACAGACAGCAGTGAGTTTCTGGCTGATGACATCAGCATCATCGCCGGTGGCAGTTTGACCGGCTGGCACGCTGACTCGGCCTTCGTCCTCTGGAGGAGGATCTTGGGGATTCTCGGTGATGTGAACAGCATCCACTGTGCCCGCATCCACGCCAAGGTCTTCAGTTACCTCTATGAGCTCTGGCACAAGTTGGCCAAGGTAGACTCCCTTCACAAAGTCTGGTTTACAATTACTTTAGAAATGAAATGTGAAAGCTCCTAAACTCCTGTTTTTAGATCAGAGATAATCTTGGGATCAGAGTGGAGACTGACACAGCCGTGGCCAGACCCTTGTTCATCCCTCCTTTGCGTATGCTGGCCTCCTGGCTCTTCAAGGTAATGCATAAACTATTCATCAGGAACGTTCTCTGCGTTTAGACTGTAAGAGTTTCACAGATGATCAGCCAAGATCATCATAATGTGCATCAAATTGTGATTGTAATTGGATTTCTTTAAGGGTCAGTAGGGCAAGAAATGAATGATTAATTAAAGTTGTTATATATTATTATAATTATTAATAATTCCCACCTGTTGTTTATTCCCTTTTCCACAACAGCATGTGAAATTGATTCTCAATCAGTGTTGCTTCCTAAGTGTTTGATTTCACAGAAGTGTGATTGACTTGTCGTTTAAGTGTTCCTTTTATTTTTTTGAGCAGTGTATAATAGGTGCAATGCAAATAGTGTACAGTGATGTCGGGAATATGCTAATTCTGTGCATGCTCTGGACTTTTTGTGTTGAAAAGAAATTGAATGCTGAGTCTCTTCTTATGTGTGTTCAGGCTACCATGCTGCCGTCAGAGTTCAAGGCTGGGAAGCTGCAGGCGTATAAGCTGATCTGTGAGATGATGACCAAACATCAGGACGTGCTGCCCAACAGTGATTTCCTGGTGCACCTCTACCACGTCATGCATAAAGGGTTCACCAGCAACGATCAGGTACAGCTCTTTTATTAAACCTGCTTGTGTTCTGTTCATGCTTTATACTTCTGTTTTCGGTACATTATCGAATATAAGGATAGTTATGTGTATACATATATAGCTGCTTTGGAAGTATAAGGTTATACTGTATCTGCATTCTGAGCTGTTTTGCTTTAGCCTAAATCAGACACAAGCTAATCAAGGTCTGAAGGGTTACTAGAAAGCTACAATCCAGGTTGAAGCTGAAGTCAAAGAGGCGAAACTCAATAGAAACTCTCCATAGCAACAGTTCCGCCCATGCTGCCGCCATTTTGGACTGACACCTACAGTACACGGAAACGCCATACAATTATATGAGCCAGTTGCGCTTGACGAACTTATAATAACACATAGGCTTATATTTACAGGGTGCACTTTACAGGGTGGGTTTATGCATTTTTGAATCATTTGTGTCCCCGGTGGGGATAAAATTATTTGCGAAACAGGCTATGAAGTAAATATAAAGATTCTCTCCACTATTGACTACATACTTTTTACTGTTTGCCAATTAGTAAAATTACTGCAAAGCCTTTGCGTACCCTTATCTGTATTCTATCGTACATTTTCCTTGTTAAATTAAAAACTTAAGGTCGTGAAATGACCACATATGATGTTTAGTATTGATTTAATAGAAGCAGACAGTCATATATTTATTCACAATGTTTACATTTTTAAATAAAATATACATTAAAATAAATGGTACACAAATCAGAGATTAAAACCATCAGCAGCAGTTGTTATAACAGAGAGTCTACTATTTCTGTAGAGTGCACACATTTAACAAAACTGTAAATAGTAATAGTGGACGTGGTAGTGAAAGATTGTGAGAAAGAAGAAAAATCTAAAATAGATTGTAAGACATAAGAGAGGAGTAGAATGGAAGTGTCAAGAATTTACTGACGAGTTCTCTCTCTTGTTGGTTAGGCTGGTTTTGGGTGCTAGATATATCCTGTTAAATAAGTACACAAGTGATCTCTTGCACTCCTCCTTGCTACACTTCTTCCCTGCACTTCACTGACATCGTGCATCCAGTTTATTGCAGTACAGCTGCTTGTGTTTCGCCCCTTGCGCTGTAGCAACTCTTAGCAGGTTTCAGTCCAAAATGGCGGCAGCGCCGCCGCAGACGCGCTTATTACTACAGATTTTCGCCTCTTGGTCTTCTATACTCCTTTCTGAAGTCTGCAGGAACGGATATGACAAAGCTGAAGCCCCAGAGGATTTAGATAAATCATCAAGAAAAAGTAATTCCTCCAATGAAAGGGGATTTAGATTGTACATCTCAATAATTTATTTAAATGAAAATGCATTGCTGTATTGTAATGCATATTCTGCCTGCAGAGCTTCATGCATTTGACCACTAGATGGTGCAACAGCCTTTCTTTTTTCTAATACAGTAAATTTTCTCTAAAACTGCATGATTCACATGATCTCCTAAACATTCACAAAGAATTATTTAATAATCAAAAGAGCTAGTCTGACTATATATATATACATATACATATAGGCACATTCAGGTTTGATCACAAATTTGTTGTGGTTTTGAGGATAATGCAGTATTATGAATCATGTTCACATCTCCAGTGGTGTGTGTGTGTGTGTGTGTGCACTGACACTGCACTGGGACCAATGGAGTGCCTCACTCTGTGATTTCTGTGTCTTTTTATTTGGTCGTAAAATAAGAGCTCCCTGAATGTTGGCTGCTGTAGAGAAGCAATGGAGATTGGACAAGAAAGACAGCAAAAGTGCTTTTGGCCACTGTTGTGGATCACACACTGTTGTGTGTCCATAATAGATTCTATTTGTGTCACTGTTGGCTTGAAGTCTCCCTCAAATCCACATAGGACTAAATTTGAAGGAGCTCAGAGACAACATGAACGGTAGTGCAGAAACTCATCTCTTCTCTTGTAGTTTTACCATTCACTTGAAGGAACTGTTAAAGTTGAGTTCACATTGTACACACTTCTGAAAGATCTGTTTATTCACAACAGGTCAACTGCAAAAATAATGTGAATTGGGTCTGATATGGGTAGTAATTCAAACAGTTTTCTGATGCACTCTTAAACTCTTAAAATTGTATGTGCAACTTTAGAGTTCTGTACTCGTTCGGAACTTATAGCATATAGCTGTGCATTTGCTCCATTGGTTAAAAGTATGGACACACAGGGACACATTGGCTGAGGTCAGAATGGTCATAAATTAAACGTGATTATATAAAATGTAGATAGAAATAATGAGAGGAATTTGTTTAGGAAGAAATCACACCATGTTTATGTATACTATATTTTCAATATAATTTTTTTTCCCCTCCGAAAATTGTATTTGGAACACACATTTCTGTCCTATGCAAAACATGATGTGCTGTTTAAATCCTGTTCCCAGTTTTTACAGTACTGTACTTTAACACAAATAAAAGTTATTAATCTAGTCTTAACCAAATGTGAAAATTATATAACGAATACAATTGGAGTTAAAAAAAAGGAATATACATTTTCCTGGCTATTCAAAGCGTTATCATATAAGTGGGTGGGTGTTTTTGTTCAACAGTGCACAAGACGTTAAATAAAGTGCACATCCATCATAAAATGTGCCTCACATGGCTCTGTGGGCAAGTAAAGGCCCTCTGTAGTGAATTTATGCATTTTTGTAAGGAAACATATCAATTTTTTAATGCATTTTTGTTAGAAAAATATTTCAAATGTAAAAATGTTGTTTAAAAAATTATTTTTAAATTAAGGTTTAATGTTTCATTTTTGGTGGCACAGGCAGATTATAATTAAAAACATTTCAAAAGAGACTAGTTTTCAGTTAAAATTATGTCCTATTACAAATGCTTAAAACTTAGATGGGACATTAATGTTTTTGACTGAAGATTAAGGGATACACATTAACTCTAATTTAAGAATGATGTAGGTATAATTAACATTGTATCATAAAATAAATAAATAAATGAATATGCATTGTCAATTTTATGATGATTTTATACCTGTAGAAAGTTGCTGGTTTTACAAATGGAATTGCCAGCACAAAATAACCCTTCGAGTGATTAATTCATAAATATGTATTGATGTAGATTTTCTTGTTTGAAAGAAATGATTAGTACAAGCATTTATTTTACTCTAGTAAAAAGGGCCTGAACTGTGCTGTGAAATGTATCTGTACAGGAACCCTAGCTGTAGTTAATGATCAAACAGTTCTTTGTGCACTGCTCCAGGAACAGAAAAGTCAACAAATAAGAGCACTGCCAACAGGTGTTGTACTGCTGGCTGGATTTAGTAAATACACACTGACCATCAGCACATTGATTTTCTACCGTCATCGTTTGGAGTCATGTAAAGGTCACAAATTGAGGTATTTGTCTAAGAGCTGCAGCGCATCTAGAGTCTTCAAATGGAAAGGACAAATCCCAGCGCGTTAACCCTTGTGTCTGTACATATAAATGTCCTTGCACTGCTCTGACAATTTAAACCGTTTGGCCGTGTTAAACTGTCACAGACACACATGCTGTATATTCAGGTTGTGCTTTCTTTATTTACCGCTGCATAATGGTCCCGCTTTGCAGAATTGCCGCTTCCTCCAAAATGCTCATTTTGGGTAATCACGTAGCAGTTTGGTGGCGCTTAATTACTACTGGTTGCTAAGCATTGCAAAGGTCAGTTATTGCAGAATGAGGGTAAAATGTCCCTGCAGATGCTCCGCTTCCACCAATTTCACATCTCCCTCTCAGCAGGACTCTTTTTATGCCGCTAGGTTGCCTATATTGGTGGGGTTTTTTTTTTTCTTCGTCTGACAGTGTTTACAAAGGATTCAATTAAGGAAGATGAATGTGGCAGTTACGGAGCAGCCGTGTTTGTTTGTGCATTTGTTTGTTTACGCACATGGCACGGTGGTTTTGAGAAACTGATGTGAGAGAGACAGGAATGGTTGTTGGTTTATAAAATGGTTAAAGCATTCGCTCCGAGTTATGCAATGGGTCACACCTTCAAAGTAACCAGAGTAAGTATGTCTAGAGGTTGTGCCTCAAAATGGTGTATTTAGTTAACCTGACTTTCAATCTGTCAGTACAAAATAGTTTTACTGTACCTTTTTTTTTTTTTTTTGTTTTTAAGGGTATATGATTTCTGGAAGCCAATGCTGATATTTTAAATCATCAAAACAAACACGCCCCTTCTCCAAAAGGATGTTTCCCCTTTGATAGCTCTGTTCCACACATACATAGCTTAAGCAACCCAGTCAACGAGTTCTGTGAAACAAAGCAGTACCAATGTTACACCGTCTAGACAAAATACTATAAAAAATCAGTGATGCTAACTTCCATGGGACGCGAGCGGCGAGACAAATCTCAGACCGAAAACTGATGCCACATTCTACAGTATTTATGACGTGCTTGCATGAATTTCAAATGATTTTCAATGGCCCCATCACGTCCAGTGTAACTCACCTATCAAGAAAAACCAAAACAACCTCGGCGTCCGATCACAGGCCTTCCACTCCTCGAGTTCTCTCCAGCGCTGGAAAGCTGATATGATATTTACACGGGTCAAACTTCTTGCCTTATCGTTCCGCAGACATTTGTCTCTTTTGCTTTTTATCTTTCTGTCGCTCTGCTCAGCTGTTCACTGAACACTGTCTCCTCCACGTCACAAATACACTGCAAAAATGCTTTCTAAGTCTAGATTTTTAGTCTTATTTCCAGCCAAAATATCTAAAAATTCTCAAATCAAGAATTTCTAGGCAAGAAACAATTACTGTCTTGTTTTGAGAAAAAAAACAAGCTAAAATTAAGTGAGTTTTTACTTGAAACAAGCTAAATATAATCTTGTTTTCAGTTTGAAATAAGGATATTTTTGCTTACCCCATTGGCAGATTGTTTGGCTTGTTCTAAGCAAAAAGTTATTTACTTTTAGCTTGGTTTTTTTTCTGAAAATAATTGTTTTCTTGTCTAGAAAATTCTTCTTGATATCAGAATTTTTAGATATTTTGGCTGGAAACAAGACAAAAAAAATCTAGTCTTAGAAAGCATTTTTGCAGTGTAGACACGCCCATTACTGCTGATTGGCTACAGGTTTGAAGTGAAAAACCTGATACCCACTCTGAAACACAAATAGCAATGTTCTGGTTGTGATTATGAATCTGTACTGAAAAAAAAAAAAAAAAGATTCATTCGTGAATTGATTTGAACAGCTCACCTTCCAAGGCACTGTGTGTGACTGATTGTGTGAAAAATACACTATTCAGAATTTTACTGTTAATTATTACATGATACACACATTAGATTTATAAAACGGTTAGTTACAATTCCGGATTCTGATTGGTCAGCAACTTTTTTGATTCATGATACAGCACGGCTATGACCACTGCCCACAGAGGTTCTGTGTATCACTGAGCAACACCCTTAGCAACAAACAATCAATAAAACAGCATTAAAACTTTTCTGTGTATTATGTATTTCAGCAAAATTAAATGTCTGTTATATTTATTTAATGAAGTATGACTCCTGCTGGTGTTATGTAGCTTCTTTCATCTTTAATTTAGAGACCACGCCCTTCCCTGTCTAAAAGCTTCTCATACGTGCGTCTGTATGAAAGCTCACAGTTTCACTAGTCCATTATTAGTTTTCTGTTTCAGGTATGTTTTTGTATATCCGTATGTTCATCAGTTTACACCGTAACGCTTGCAGTCTTGTGCTGTGCTGCGAATCGTTCTTTTTAAAACTAAAAGACAGAAAGCAGACGTTTTGTCTTGCTGAGAGACAAGCAGATGAATGTCATCCTTCTTTCAGTGGTATAATATGAGCGTACTTGCTAATATATATATTTAAAAAATGTTAACAATCTTTGCCTCATGTGACTAATCTAATTTTCTGTATATACTGTTTCTCACCACACATCTCACCATAATCATTTTTAAATCCTATTACTAGAGAGAAAACTTGTTTCCCTCTCTCTGGTTCTGATGTGCTCAGGATGTGTTGAACACGATGATCAGGTGGTGCTCACCACGCTTCTTCTTCCTGGGTCTGCCGGGCTTCACCATGCTGGTGGGAGACTTCATCACTGCGGCTGCTCGAGTCCTCAACACTGACTCCTTTGAGGTACCTCTGCTGCTGTCAGTCTGCATCTACACTACGTGCAGAAGCACATGCTGTAGCTTCATGTTGCTGTTTTCTTTATTCATGCTCATGTCAGGCTCCACGGATCGAGGCTCAGACAGTTCTTGGTTCGCTGGTGTGCTTCCCGAACCTGTATCAGCAGATCCCTTCTTTGCAGTCTGTTCCTGGATCTGAGGATATCGTAGTTGGCAAAGAGGACATGAAGGTATGATGAAAATCCCACTTTTATCATGCTTTTATTTTGGACATTAGCTCTCCAATCAGCTGTTACAGTTAGCTTGTTAACTCATTCCCCACCAGTGACGAGATATCTTATCAATTAAAAGACAACGCTTCCCCACCAAAGACAAGTGTTTATGGCAAGTCTTAAGTGGTGTCTACCAGGCTCAAAAAAAGACAATGGCTGTATCACGTGGAATCATCTGTAAGCCATAATATGTTGCCAGATGCATTCGTATTAAGTGTCTTTGTAATGCTTTCTCTGCAGGACTACCTTGTGAACATCCTTTTAAAGACTGCACGCAATGAGACATGTGAAGGAGCCAGGTACTGCACAACCAGATCATTCTGTCCTCCTGACTGACATAAATCCAGGACAATGAGCCTCACAGCGAACTTGCATTCATTTTTTATATTTTATTCTGTTCCTATTCAAATGTCATGCATGATTACAACCACACTGATGTGTTTTACATTGTCGATGATATGAATGGCTACTCCAGTGGGCCGCTGATGATCTGGTGGTGTTTTAGGTGTGTAGCGATCTGCAGTCTGGGGCTGTGGGTTTGTGAGGAGCTGAGACAGACAGAAACTCACCATCAGGTCAAAGATGCCATTAACGTCCTGGGCGTCACTCTAAAGGTGATTATGTTTGATCTGTTCTTCACTTTGAGTTTGGACATTAGTCAGTCCTACTGGTCTTTTTCTGATCTGTGTAGCTAAATTAAAACTAAATTAAACTCACTTTGCAAGGACTTTTATTAGGGAACCGGTGATACTGGCCTTCAATCATAAAAAAATCCATTAAACAGATATTAAATATATAAAGTGTTTGTTTGTACATTTTTGTACATTCTAAAAGTATATTTAAATTCTGGTTAGGTGGGGTTAATCACAAATGTGTGATTAATTAGTAGTTTTTTTTCTTGAATCGATTGACAGCATTGAGAGCCTGTGTGTGTGTTGAGCGGTGAACAGCATGGACGAAGAAAATAGGTGCGTTCGACCGGCTGGCGAGAGCA
>JAUCMS010000031.1:17060036-17075525 GCA_032357445.1 Enteromius radiatus | reverse complement strand
AAATTTAACAGCGTTTTTTTGCCCTGAAGGAGGCCACAGAGGCCGAAACATGTTGGCATGTTTTTAATGGATAGCCAAGTTTAAATAGTGCGTCAGAACTACTGTTTAGTAAGTCATGAATATTTACTTTGAAGTCATGGAAAAGTCATGGAAATGTAAAGGTAAAAATGTGTACGAACCCTGTTTAGGGGAATGTGAAGACTGCAATTAATCTAACTGGAATTATCTTGAACATGAACTATCCCCAGGCATATTTCAAAACTCAAAATCAAAAGAAAACAGAAAGTGCATCATTTTGCACTTTTAACCCTTCTTGTGTCAATTTATTTGGGATTTTTTTAAATGATATTATTCATCTATTCATTTATTGTGTTTTTTTTTTTAGTTGATTAGTAAAATACTTATACTATTGGTTCAAAATATGTATTTACATATAGTGAGATTAACTATATTTCATAACCTTAAGTGTTCATTTTTGTTTATTAAATGTAAGAATTTTGGCTTCACATCAACACAAATCGCTCTTTAATGTCGATAATGTAAAGGCAAGTTTGACTAAATTTACTGTGGCAAATTTTTCAGGATTAATTATGAAACTGCTGCATCTCCTTTGAAAAAAAAAAAAAAAAAACGTACAAAAAAGGAACATTTTTAATTTGTCCTGTGAGTTTATCCCGAGCTCTCCTGAATCATATTAGAGCAAATGTAGCACAATGTGAAATGAAATAGAATTTTAAAGAGGTGTGCATTAGTTCCCTCATCCACTCAAAGCAAGCCCATTTATGCCAATTATTAAAGAAATCATTTTTTCCTCCTCCGACCTTGCTTTATCCATTAGGCAATATTTCTTGTGTGTTTTCTACCTTGGCATGTCATCAAATGTCATCTGTTTTTGGTGGAGTTGGGCTGTGGGCTTGGGGGGGGGGTTGTTCTTTCCTCTTTCAACAGGGATGCCTTTTATGACAGTACATTTATATCTGTGGAGTAGAGGAAGAAAAAGAATGCTGGCTTTTGCAGCGCAAACATCTCCATCCATTGACATGCCTTTTATATCTCTGTGTATGAGAAGAAAAAAAAAACAAACAACCTCAGCCAAAGAGCAACTAATAAGCAATATCCCACTACCTAGCTCATATTGATTAGTTCACTTCAAAGCTCTGTGCGTCCCTAATGCAACTTGCTCGTCTTTGCAAAGAGCTTTTTCCACTTTGATGGGGATGATGGTATTGATAGCACTGTCACAATGTGAGCACTTCCTTTTTTACCCCCTTCTCCCTCTCTCTCATCTAAATCTTAATATCCACTAATGACAACGCTAGATTTCTCACTTTAAGAGGTGTTCAGCATTCAGAGGACTTTAATTCATAGTGCTTGCAGAGCCCTATTCACTCATCACGAAAGGTGTGATGCTCATTAGTGCAGCTCTTTGAGACTGTTTTGGGAGAATGAATAGATATTTTAAAGGTGTCCGTGTGGACACCCGTGTACTTGGTGCAAACGTGGGAAAATGGCCTTCATTGGTCATGACAGCTAAAAGCCAGTATAACGACCAGCCTTTTAGAACAAGTAAGGGAAAATACTACACAGTCAGCCTGCTGGCCTTGTATTACCCTAAAAAGTCAGTCATACAGCAGTGATTATACAGTTGTATTTTATTTTTTTTTATCTGATTTTGTTTTCCTTTTAAATTTAAAAAAAGGAAATTTAAATTTAAAAATATGTAAAAAAAATTCAATAAAAAATTGAGTTAAAAATTCCAAAGCAAAATCACCAAGCAACGTTGCATATTTTCCTCCAATCCTTTTCTTAATAGTTAAACTATTATTAATCACAAAATATATATATATATTTTTTCATCTCCGTCATTAAAATAAGAAGAAAGATGCAAATTAACAGTAGTTTAATCAAGAGCAGTGAGTGTCTTTTCTTTTAATGTGATTAACATTGAGACAGATCTATATTTAGACCTACTGAAATTCATGGATCAAATATATTGTTACACATCAGTTTTCCCCCATTAACCAGTAACTAAACATTCATGTAAAACATATTTTATAAGTGATATTGCGCACTTGCAGAAAGTCAGTCAGTCCGATTGTTTTGTTTTCGTGGATTTGAAAATCATATTTCACTGGGTTGGACTCATGTCATCAAGAATTCACTTATGAATATTCACAAAGCTGGAATGCTGTGCTTTGCAACAATAGAACTACTAAGTTTTGGTGAGAAGCAGCAGCAGTCGTCCGGAAGCGAGAAGAGAAAAGCCTATACTCTCAGAAACAGTACAAATAAAGATTATTTTAGATGTTTAATTACTATTTAGAGTACTATTTAGTACAAATGTAATTTAAAAATAGAAACTGATTAGATGGCCATGCATTTTAAAACTGATACAAGTAGTAACTCTTCTGCTTATTGACCAATTGGACATATGACATTGAAACAGTCATATTATAGCAAACCTCAAAATATTGGCCCTCGAATTGCCTTGGGCATCATCTTTGCATGTCACGCCTGTCAAGTGAAAATGGTGGGTTCACAGAATGCCACAATTGAGTGATGTAATATATCAGGGTAATGGGCAGAGCCTAACAGTGATGAGACAAAACAAACTTCATTTATATATATATATATATATACACAGTACAGGCCAAAAGTTTGGACACACCTTCTCATTCAATGTGTTTTCTTTATTTTCATGACCATTTACATTGGTAGATTCTCACTGAACACTATGAAAGAACACATGTGGAGTTATGCACCTAACAAAAAAAGGTGAAATAACTGAAAACATCTTTTATATTCTAGTTTCTTCAAAATAGCCACGCTTTGCTCTGATTACTGCTTTGCACACTCTCGGCATTCTCTGAGAAGGTTGTATCCAAACTTTTGGCCTGTACTGTATGTTGAAATTGTGAAGTTCACAAACAGATTTCTTATTAACGTATTCCTTATAAACCAAGCAGCTTAATCAAAATATTCTAAAGAGATACAATCACTTTATATGATGAACAGACTCAAAAATAGAGCACATCATTTGTTTAGCAGAAGCTCATATTGATGCTTAAGAACCAATAAGGTTCGTTTGCACTCAAGCAAGTATTACTTATACTTTAAAATGCATTTTGGTTTCAGGTTTTGGGACAACTTTGATGAAAGGTTTTTATCCACTATAAATATTGGCTACTGTAAATAAAGAGATACAATAAATTGATGACAGAATTGTGATTTTTGGCTGAACTAATAATTTGTGCAAGCTGTATGTTTTCCAATTTACTGAACTTGTGCTGTTTCAAATCGCAGAAAAGAAAAGGAGAAGCCTAGAGCTGATTCCACTGACTGCTCGGATGGTCATGACACACCTGGTCAATTATTTGGGCCACCATCCTCTCAGCGGAGGCCCTGCTCTCTTAAACAGCCTGGTCAGTGAGAACCACGACAACCCCTACGTGGAGTCTTCTGAGCTCTCCTCTGAAGTCTTCAAAAGCCCCAATCTGCAACTCTTTGTCTTCAATGACAGCACACTAGTCTCATACCTGCAGATCCCCTCTGACAGTTCCAGCATGGCTGCAGTAAGCACCAGTCCGAGGGACCATTCCTCTGAGGTGCGCATCATTGTCAGGGACATCTCAGGAAAGTACTCGTGGGACGGCGGTGTTCTGTTCCGCACTTTGGATGGAACTGGCTTGAGTTTGAGCGGCAGCAGAGATTGCTCGTCTCGTGACGGTACTTGCTCTGAAAAGCAGGGCTCCGTGCGCTCCAGTAAATGCTCCTCTGAGCTGGAAATGGAAGATGGCGTGGATGTGCTGGACCAGCTACTGGAAGACCTTGGCCACAGCAGCCCAGAGTGCCTGCCGCAACCCCAGCTGAGGCTCACCCAGCCGCCCTCTCCACCTATTGGCATGAACCCTGAGATGGAAGGGCTCATCATGGATGCCATCCACAGACAAGCCAAGCAGGAGGGCGAGGAGCTGGCCCGGCGACAGACAGAAGACCCCAGCATCAGAGCAGAGAAACAGACAGAACCCACTCACCACGAGCCAAAATCTGCTTTTTACCTCTGCAGACTCCTCCTCAACGACCTTGGCATGAACTCATGGGATCGCAGGTACAGGATTTCATGGGCTCATGGGATTTGCTGGAATTAATTTTTCAAATTAATATCGCCCACTTGCAAAGCTGCTCTTTTCCACATAATTACGCATTGCTTCTTACAAGTTTTAAGACCATTACTGATGCAAAATTTAAAGGTGTGTGAGTGAAATTTAATAGCTGTGGTGGAGAAGACGACTTTCTGTGAAATATATGAAATTTTAGCTGGCTGCCAATGTTTGGTAAAAAGGTACAATAAATAAATGTATACGTTTTGATTTGAACAAGCTTACGATCACAGTCACATAGCTACAAATATCGCAAGGCTGCATTTATTATTTATTATATCAAAAATTGTGCAAAAATATTATTACAATAATAAATAAGTTTTTTTCAATTTGAATTTTAAAAAGCAGGTCGATAGATACTGCCTTTGGTTGCTGCTTTTGTTTCCTTTCCAAAGCAAAGAACATAATAAAAGTGTTCCATTCATTAAATTAAACTAAGAGTTAAGATAAAATCAGGGCATGCCCTGACGTTATTTATTTGTTGAACCTATCAAGTGATTTTGTCCGAAAAGACATTATAGTGCTTTTTCTTTTTTTAATTATTTTTTTTTCTTGATGGCCTTTTTGCAAGTCTTGGGATAAATGAACATTCTACCAAATGTGTGAATATATTTGCATGGGTTCTAAATATTTTATATATATATATATAAATATTTTTCATGGTATTTCAGTGAAATTGCAAGGTTATGATGCTGTGGCGTCACAGTATTTATGATTTTCAGAGAAGTAAGCCTCTGTTGTATTTTGATTGAACTGGATTAGAAGTAAATATATAAACATTGAAAAGACAAAATGAGTGATTTTGGTTTTCATGACTGTTCCATTTCTTTCTCTTTTCATAGAAAAAGCTTTCATCTTCTAAAGAAGAACTCTAAGCTCTTGAGAGAGCTGAAGAATTTAGACTCAAGGCAGTGGTAAGGGTTTCTGCTCATTTCAGAAGACCACACCATTTGATGCCTGTGCCTTAAAGTTTCACACACATAATCACACACCGAGTAATTTAGTGATGTGAAAACATATTTGTAACCCTCTGTCTGACACCTCAGCACTTAAAACTTAAAATCAGCAGCAAACAACAGCATGCATTTGGAGAGCTCAATCATGCAGCCTAATGCCAGTCTACAGAGAGTGGCTAAATCCTTTAAAAGCACTATTAAGGAGACATGTCTTAAGACCACTCTCAGATACTCCCGCTCCTCACGACCTAATCCTGCCCACGTCTGGCTGATCACAGCTCCACACTTCTCAGCCAACAGCGATCAATAGGCGCTCAGAGTGGCTAATTACAGAGGCTTATTAAAGAATACCCCCAGGATCGAGCCACCGTTTCCCTCCGCATGCATAGCCGGCCCACTCATGGCAACCGCTGACTGAGCATGCCAAACATCACACTGCAAGGGCATGACACTTCCTTAGCAACACTGCTCAAAGAAACACACATGCCTCACATGTACACACGGCATACCTGGATTTGATTTATTTGCAAATAGCTGTGAAGCTAGACCAGTTTTTTGGCAAAGAGTAATTTGGTAAAGCTTGTTTTGATGTTAAAACAATAACTACAGTAGGTCCCGAATGAAGCACTCTGCACTATGCACTTCTACAGTATGTTCTTATGTACTCAACCATGTAGTATATGAACTTTATATGTTTACTCCGTCATTAATAATTAGAGTCTGATCGCACCTCTCCCCTCGCAACCTTAAATATTAATATAATGAACACAACAGAGGTGGTGCCATATATAGGCTATATTGGACATCCTATTACTTAAAAGATATCACAGCTGTGAGAATTATTGGCTGGGAGTTAAAATGAACTGTTATTACTTATTAACTTACCAAAAGCATCATATTAACCTCTGTTCAATATTTTGTGCCAAACTTTTCTTGTAGTACATGATGTCTTTTAACAAAAAGGGGTACGCCCATTTGCTATCCAGAAACTGAGATCATTTAGACTCATTTTATTTACATACGCAACCTTATGCTAAAAAGTGTTTTTAATTAAAATAAAAAATAAAAAAACAACATTGTACACATTTTATTTGATCTAATAACAATGATGAAAACAAGAAAATTGCTACAAATTGTAATTAAAATGGTATTTAAAAAAATAAAACACTAAAAATGCCAACACTGATCTAAAATCCATTCTCCGTGAGCAAAACCAAATTTGTGAAATTTTTTTCCAAATTTATTACAAAGAAAAACAAATGCTATGTGCATCGGTATTCAGTCTTTTAGTTACATACCTCAGATGTCCTGACGTATAGCATGATGTCATGTCATCTTGTGTGTTTGTTTCCAGTCGAGAGACGCACAAAATTGCCGTGTTCTACATTGGAGAAGGCCAGGAGGACAAATACTCCATTCTGTCCAACACGGAGGGCAGTCAGGCCTATGAGGACTTTGTCTCTGGACTGGGATGGGAGGTAAAATAACACATCAAATCCAGTTTGAGCCTGTAATGAGCATCAGGGACTATCAGAGCATCAGGAAGTTTCTCTCTCTCTTTCAGGTGAATCTGGCCACGCACTGTGGGTTCATGGGTGGTTTGCAGAGAAACGGCAGCACAGGTAGCACGGCACCATATTACGCTACCTCCAACGTCGAGGTCATCTTCCATGTGTCGACTCGCATGCCTTCTGACTCGGATGACTCCATCACCAAAAAGGTAGTTTCAAGCAACTCATCACCTGCTTGTTAAGAACCATACACATAATAAAATTGGTGGTTTACTGGATGAAAGAGGTGGAAAGTTTCTCAAAATGTAGCATTTATGAGCATTGTTTTTACACAAGTTTAACAAAATGCCACTGCTTTGTAAGGAGAGCAGGCTTCCCAGTCACTTTACATTCAGAGAGGAAATGAGAAAGGTCACGCTCTGCAGTTTTAAAATGACCTGATGTTAAACCCACCATTTTAGTTACTGTTGCTATCGCTATAAAGCTTTCTGCTATTAGCCCCTCTTCTGCCAAGAGAGAAGCAGTAAAACTGAGTGAATATTGAGTGTATTTATATTTCTAGTAATCAAATCGAGTAAGGCTGGGTGGCATATTGAGTTTGCATGATATGGAAATAAATAAAAATAATAATAAATAATATGGAATGAGGCAATATTGTTTATATCGATATGAAGTAGTTTGAAACAATGGTATTTGACAAAAAAACAACACACAGGACACAGAGCTGCTGCAGGGACAGTGGACAATCCAGTTTTTCCTAAACTTGTACTTTAAAAAGCATAATTATTTTGTTTTTAGATTATATTGTTTAAACGTCATGTGATTTTACGATATGTCCCATATGTCAGTGTTCAACCAAAAGAGATTATTCCATGTTTTTTTGGCCATGTTTTCCAGCCCTAATATCCAGTCACATACTGTAGAAATGGTCTTATGGTTACATCCATGTAATACTGGACAAAGAAATGTATGATGAAGATAGGACTGGGCCATATATCACACAATACAGTCACGCGCATCTCGTCAAGCCGGTTCTTTTATTAGCGGTAAATCTCCATCACCTGTTTTCAAACGGAGTTGCAGTTAATACACAGAGCCGTAGATCGCTACGCAACATCACGTTTAGTTTTGCGGGTGATTCATTTACGATACTAATATTGCATAGTTTGTCATGTTTTAGCTTGTCATCCTTTAGTTTTGTTCTGAAAATCCCTCATTGACTTGTGGCTTTATTGTAAAAGAATCAGCAGTAAAATGAAGTGAACAAAGGACCAATTTCTTACTGATGCAGTCTGGATCTTGTTCTGCACAAATGTTTGCTTATGCTTAGAAACACTGTTATTTGGTTTAAAATGGTGATTTAATGACTGCAGGCTCGCCAGTAGGTGAGTGGCACGCGTGTAGAGCGTGACTTCTGGACCGTGCTGCTGATTGTATGGCTCTGTCAGACCGCTGAGAGCTGGGAGGCCGTGTCGTCAGTGAGGGAGCTGAGCATGTGCAGGTTTAGTAACAGCTCTCTCTCTCTGGACTCCTGTGCGCGCTGTGACCGGGGCCCCGATCAGCACATTAACTCACACCGCAAGGGCCAAAGGCCTGCCGGATACCAGCAGGGCCCTGCTATCGAATTCCGCCCGTGTCGGCGGGATGGCGATCGACACGCGTTAGCAGGTTAGCGCTGGCAAAATGAGCCGGTTTGAGCGCTCAATCCGATCATGCGCAGGCCTGCAGAGAGAAAAATTCATCAGGCTCCCGGACGCTGAAGCCTCTCACTGTCAGAGCTCATATTAGCCCATCGCAGCCGCAATCCGCTTCCTCCATTCGGTGTAGGGAGGCAGTGTGTGTGCCGCGAGCCGTGCTCTATTCATTTTGGCCATCAGGCCCCGTAATTGCTGCGCTCGCGCTCTGGCAGCGAGAGAAGGGCGACTGTTGGGCGGCACGTGTGTGGGGAGGGGTGAAAGGGCCGTTTTATCAGTCACAGGCAGACAGGAAGTAACTCCTCTAATTTACAAATGCAACTTTCAGAGGTAGTGAGAGAAAAGAGGGGTGAAGAGCTGACAGCAAGGAAAACAGAGGGAGGAAAAGAGAAGAATTCCTGAATCCAATTGAGGGCTGGGGGGCAGAACGGAGCAGAGCAGCTGGCTGGGCTAGTAATGCAGTTACTGGGAGGGTGTTGCCATGCAAGGCCACGGTGTCAGGAGGCAGCCGGTCGTCCAACCACACACACACACAACTCTTTTGTTGCAGAGGGAAGTGCGCTGCTTCTGTACAAGGCAGCATTTAAGCTTGAGGGCATCTCTTTCTTTGCTCAGTGTGTTTACAGTGTACATGTGTGTTTCATGCCCTACACACTTAGGCAAAAATATTCATTGAAAGGTTCTTTGGGATCTTTCTTCTGTGGCATCATTGTGAAAACCTCCTATTGGAAACTTAAGAGCATGCTCACATGGGGCCGCTCATATTCTCATAGTTTTGTTTGCTAATGCAAATGACTTTTTATTGCTCATACTTAAAGGGTTACTCCCCAAATTGAAAATGTTGTCATTAATCGACCCATGTCATTCCAAATCCGTAAAAGCTTTGTTTATCTACAGTTATATGTTATCTTTTCGTGCAAAAATAATTCTTGTAGCTTCATTACATTACGGTTGAACCACTAATGGCAGATGGAGAATTCAGATGACCTATTCCGTACTTTTCTGCCCCTTGACAGTGGTAATTGTTTGACTGTCAATCGGAACAGTCACAAGCCTCCCGGTTTTCATCAAAAATGTATTAAATTTTGTTCTTGAAGATGAACTAAACTTTGGCAGGTTTGGAACCACATGGGGTTAAGTGATTAATCACAGCATTTCCATCCTGGAGTGGAGTAACCCTGGAAAGTATTGGACAATACACAATTTAATTTTGATCAAATTTAAGGCTGTAAAATATCCTATCTATCTTAAATGAAAAAAGTATAAAAAGTCCACATTTGGTGTTTTGATGTAGAACCTGGATGCACTGCACCTTGTTTGCGAGGAATGCACACGCAAACTCTTTTTTCCCCTTTTCTTTTTCATATTTCGTAAAAATAGGCATGGGCATTTGTAAATTCTATGGGTTCAGCTTCCAGCTATTTTTAGCTGTACAGAACAGTTCGTTTTGCTGCTTGATACTGAAAATGTGTGTGTCTTATGTTATTTTAATTCATTATTTTAATTATGAACACTCTGGTGTCTAATACAAACAGTTTTATCATTTACTGGATGTTGTTATTCTCCTCCTTATTTACCTATAGCTTCTACCAAAATGGAAGCCTCACAAACTTACTGCTATGTTCAGGAAATCATAAATCATACGATTTGAGGGAAAAAAAGGATACTTTCGTTTTGGTGGATGCTAAAATGGGTAAAAAATCCCTTCAAAAAGAGTGAAAGAACCTGAGCTATATCTGGAGACCACCACATGAGAAAGTCTTAGAGATGGACACTATTGGCTCGTGTGAGAAAAATCCACAAACCACCCAGAATAACCTAGCAACCGCATGGCACATTTTAGCAATGCATAGCAACCCCCCACAACACCTTCACAGGCGCTCTACTTGAGCCTATTCTAAAGTTCAGGTTTCTTAGAAGTCTGCGGTCTTTAACATCTGCTCCTTTTCATTGAGAATGGCATCTGGCGTATGTGTACAATGTGTTGTGTGTTGTGTGTTTCCTCTCTCCGCCCAACCTGTTTACATGCCGCCAATTCTTCTGCTGACTCTCCAAATGGATCGGTATGCGCCGACCCAATCAGCTTGTTGTGGATTTGTTTAATTTTAGCCCATTAGCATAATTAAGGGCTTATGGGGAAATGTGGTAATTGCATTTTTGGTGAAGAGGACATGTTTTGGTAATGGCTCATTAGGCATGGGTGCATCGGCAGATGTTTAACGACCCATTGAGAGGATCTCGCTTAAGGCAGCGCCGTAGCAGCGACATGCTTCTAAGACTCCTCTTTTTTGATTAGCGAGGTCACTTTAATTCCTCACCATTTTGGTAATAGTCCACTTAATTGTTGTTAATTATTTGGAATGAAGTCTTTATGGTCAGTCTGTGCTGCTAGTCTTTTGTTTAGTCTTTGACCGTAAATGATTCTTTAAGCCCCATAAACAACCACTTGTGTGTTTTTCTGTATGGAAAATCTTTATCACTTTATATGTGTGTTTCTAGGCTTGGATTGGAAGGATATAAGCAAACATTTTTCCATCACGTTATTTTTAGTTTACTTGCTAACCGTAGATTCTCTCATGTACACGTATACACTTCAGGTCAATAAAATAAATTAAAAAATAAAAAAGGTCACTTTTTTTTATAGATTTATTGTTCAGTCAAGTATCCATTTAGTTCTTTTCAGTTTATTATTAAAATTAGTGATTTGCACATACCTACAAACTTGTCACCTTTCAGGGAAACAGCTCGTTAACATAATTCATGACACGCAAAGGTTCTCGGATATACATGATTAACTTTATATGATTGAATCTCTGGTGACTGTTTTTTAGCATTTTCTGTTATCTTATCTCCTTATAATACCATTCATACGTGCAGTTATTTCAAAACCACAGCGCAAATGTTTTTTTCAAAGTGACTTTTTCTGCCATTAAATGTTAATGATTATCTCTAAAAATAACAAGATTATTCATAAATTTGAAATTTCAAGATTATTTCAAGAGTCTCAGCTTTAACAGAAATCTTCATTTCCAGAATGCTCTCTGCTCTCTAGATATCTGAATCAGAACTGACTCATACTAGAGACAATTTCTACTAGTTATTGCTTCAGTGTCTCCTGTCTGAATATAAAAGCCTTTCCAGGATCATTGGCTAGCAGTAGCGCATCGCTGAGCCCTACTCTGATACACGGTTTTCTTCATGTACAACATTAAACAGATTATTGCAAAAAAATTGTTGCTGCTTCAACATTACAACTACATATTAATCAGACTCTCAGCACCCAAGCATTGCATGTTCCTGTGGTCCCAAAAATGTGCTTCCTGAAAAATGCATTTCCTACAAATGTATGTATATTTTTATGTAAAATGGAAAACTGTCCAATGTTCTGGCTAAAGTCAATTTGCTTAAATGATTGAAACATAATGAACCCAATTTCTGCAGCTCATTTGACTTCAGATTGAAAATTCCCAAAATAATTTCAGCTGTTATGTACTAAAATAAATGTACAGTCCTTCTTTTCTTTCTGGAATTATAGTTGATCATGAAGAAGACATACAGGTTTGCAAGAATGAGTCATATTTTTTGATGCCCACGGTCCTTTTACAAGGTCTTTCTAAGAATTAGTTTTTCAATTCATATGTACTGTGAAAACGATTATCTGTGATTGTTCTTTTTTTTTTTTTCCCTGTTGTGCAGCCCTCGTGATGTTTCTGAATAATGTTGACAGCATTTTATTGGCTTGCATGTCAGATTTATTGATGCTTTTGCCTCTGTTTGGTCATAGCTTCGTCACTTGGGAAACGATGAAGTGCACATCGTGTGGTCGGAGCACACGCGGGATTACAGACGAGGAATCATTCCCACCGACTTCGGAGATGTCCTCATCATCATCTACCCCATGAAAAACCACATGTTCTTTGTTCAGATCATGAAAAAACCCCAGGTACGTCCCTCATCGTGAACATAATGGCATTACGTTACATTAAAAACCACAGCCATCCACCATAACTTACCAGATTTTCATATATTACGTGAAATGCCTCTCCCGAGGCATCTTAAGATCTTGGTCAGGATGTGTGATGTTTCGCTGATTGTCAGGAGATGTAGATTGTGGCTGGAAGGGCTGGATGGTATCTCTTCCTGTCTGTTTTCTGAAAGCACTAATGCTGGAAGTCCATTACTGCACTGTCGGCACGCCACTCTCATCGCGGTCAAGCTGCCTTTCATCTTCCTCCTCCTGCGTCTGCCACTAGATCCCCAGAGAAATTGAGCATGCATCATTTGTAATTTCTGGCAAACACATCACCTCTGCGAGACTTGACTGCTGCGTGCGTCGAGTGGCCTGGATGCTGTCGGATGTATGGTTTCTGCAGCATGTCACCAGCAGCAATTAGTGAAATTCCCTCAGCCTTGTCACTGTTATCTGCTGTTTCACTCAAACAACTCTCATTTCATCCACTCGAGAAACGCAAGCCTTGGCAAATGGAAGTGATGCATTATCTAGACTCATCATTGGTTTATTTTATATTGGTGTACACGCATCACATGCAACACCAGTTTTTTTTCAAACTTATATTTAAAACTTAAAACAGCATTTCTTCATTATTTGCTCTCTCTCAACCAGGTTCCTTTCTTTGGGCCTCTGTTCGACGGGGCGATAGTGACTGGAACGCTGTTGCCGAGTCTGGTGCGGGCCACGTGCATCAATGCCAGCAGGGCTGTGAAGTCTCGACTGCCACTTTACCAGAGTTTGTATCCTTCAGCTTTACGGTTGGTAAGCAGTTATCTGTGAGATCACAGCGTTAGGGTTATGGTTCTAGTGAACACTGATATGTGACTCAATTAATGAGGTTGTTTGTTAATATATGGACACAAGTGATGCTGTTTGTGCTATTGTGTGCTGTTCTTTGTTGCTGTTAAAAGTACAGCTCATCTATTTCTGGCAAAGACCTGGCATCTTTTCCTGGTAAATCAATGGTTTTATGGTGCATTCTGGGAGTTTTGAGGGAGCAAAAGATTGAGTGCACTGTAATGGCCCTAGAAATGCCTGGGTAGTGCATATTTTCTGCTAAACTGGGGAGAAGATTGAAATAGACCTGCGGTGTCTGTTATTTTGTCTCAGGCTGATGAATTATTACAAATCAATTCAAAGCTTGAACTGTGGAAGCCTCACCTTGAGTGTCCATTCATTTTCAGTAATTAATTGGCCAAGAGTCAATTGTTATGCTTATATCATGGCTAAAATGTACATTTGTTTGTCTCATAACCTTTTTATCTGCATATAGAATTTCTACCCATATCCGCTGATTGAGTATCTGAGCTTGCTGCTCAGTTTAGTATTCTTTAGTATAATGATCAGCTGTCTGCTTTCCAAAAAAATAACAATATATTGCTTTGACAGGAAATTATTTTAGTATTCATTTTTTAGTATTTTCTTTGAAAGAAGTCTCTCCTGTGCACCAAGACTACATTCTGTGTGAATGCATAAAAAGTAATTCATTTCTGTGATAAAAGCTGAATTTTCAGCATCATTACTCCAGTCTTCAGTGTCACATGATTATTCGAAGTAAGATAAGTGAAAAAATAGCCATTAATTTTACAGATTAGCAGTCCGCTTTGATCAGTCAGGTATTTATGTAGCACTGTGTATTAAAGTCACGTGACAGTCGTGGCCTAATGGATAGGGAGTTGGCCTTTTAACCCAAAGGTTGCGGGTTCGAGTTCGATTGTAGGTAGGGGGGAGTGAATAACCAGTGCTCTCTCCACCTTCAATACTACGACTGAGGTGAGACCCTTGAGCAAGCCACCGTTCACCCAACTGTTCAATGGCTGCCCACTGCTCTGGGTGTGTGTTCACTGCTGTGTGTGTGCACAAATTACTAGTATGGTAAACCATACCTGGCCACATGTCACATCCTTTAAGTTTATTTAACACCTGTAGCACTACAGATCATAAGCAGAACAGATCAGCATGTCTGCTCTTTCTCGTCTGCAGTGATATTGCATCAGCATGATCATTATTGTGAGTGGGTGTGTGTGACTGTTAATTGTCTCTTGTGAATAGGGTGTGAAAGGCCATTAAGGATATTCTGCTTTCACAGCTTCCTGCAATGACTTGATCTGTCTCTATGAATAATTGATCTGCTTTTTTGGTGCTGCTTCTACACCACTGTCTCTTATCTGTCCGTCACAAGAACATCTGCTCGACAGACACCTCTTACACTCGCACAAAATGTCTCTCTCACTCATTCCATTGGTCATTCCATCTCTTTGTCCAAGTTCATAACACAGGTCTGTTTCCAAATTGTGTTGTTGGTTTGGGGTTATGGCATATGAAGTTTGTCCCATGTTTTAGGACCTGAACAGCTTAATGAACCATAATTGATGAAAATAGCTGACATTTTTACCCACTGTTCAATTATTGAGCTGCAAAGAGCAACACTTTAAGCTTGTCTATAACTTCCTTTTAATCCTTTTTTTACACCAGCTTAATTCCTATGATGTTGATTGTCCTTGTGACCAGATTTAACTTAGTATTAAGTACTATTTGTATTTTAAATTAGTTTTTTTGTACAGATTTTCAGCTTCTGTTGCCGTTTAATTATTTTGCTTCTTGCTTTTGACATTTTTTATTACTTCTCTTTCTTAGTATTTTCTAAATAGCTCTAATTATATATTTAAATGTCTCTTTATATTTCATAATTGTAGTATTTTAGCTTTTATTTTAGTTAGTTACAAAGGCAGCATATCTAGGTTTTAGTTTAGGTTTTCCATGTAATATTTATAATACATTTGTCATACATTTAACAATTAAAATAGTTTTAGCTAACAATAAAATTGCAACACACTTCTATCCGGTGACGTATGTCAGGCTCATCCATTCATTTAGTTTGCTTAAACTCTTCCCCTTCCTTACATTGACTTTAAACTCACATTCAGACCAACCTCCCTCATCTCAAAATCAAATCAACAACCCATGGGCTAAACCAGCTCCTGCCATACATTTTCTTTTAATCAGATGTGCGTTACAACAGAAAGATCAGTTGCTGCTTTTGTTTCATCATGCACCTTAACGCTAGCCTGGCTTCCGTGACTATAAAGCTCATACGAGCTTAGTCTGGCCAAGCTGCCTTACTATCCGCCTTCTGGGAGGCGGGCTTAACCTGCG
>JAUCMS010000031.1:17031564-17042456 GCA_032357445.1 Enteromius radiatus | reverse complement strand
TAAAAACTCTTAAATGTCCTAAATTAGCAAAGGTCTAGTCCTGGCTTAATCTAATTCCTGTACGGGAAACCGGCCTTATATGTCTAAAAAGGGTTTGTTTTAACACTTTTTACACTTGTTTTTGTCTTATTATCTCTTGTTCTTGTGTGTTCCTCAGCTGTAAAACCAAGACGTACCCCGATGACCTTCCAAACACCAGCATTGTGATCGTGTTTCATAATGAAGCCTGGAGTACACTTTTGAGAACCATACACAGCGCCATAAACCGCTCGCCTAGACACCTGCTGCTTGAGATACTGCTGGTTGATGATGCCAGCGAGAGAGGTTCATAATAATAATTAATTCATTTACTGATCCTTTTAATTACATTTTACATGTTGAGTTATTCCATCCACATGTTTTTAGCAATGCATATCAAAAGTTTTGATTTATTTACGGTAATGTACCAAATATATTCATGGTACATGATCTTTACTTAATATCCTAATGATTTTTGGCATAAAAATTTATTATTTTCACCCAAACAATGTATTACTGGCTATTGCTACAAATATACCAGAGTTACTTATGTCTGGTTTTGTGCTCCAGGGTCAAAAATTTAATTCAGCTTCTTAGAGACCTTAGAGAAACATGTGTAATATGGAGCTGTCCACCATAATTTAGTCTTTGTAGATGACCTCTGCCTTTACTGATTGATTGATTGATTGCAGATTTTCTAAAGAAAAAATTAGAAGACCATGTTGCGACTCTGGAGGTTCCGGTGCGAATTTTAAGGATGGAGCAGCGATCTGGTCTGATTCGAGCACGACTAAGAGGGGCAGCTGCCACCCGAGGACAGGTTATCACCTTCCTGGATGCCCACTGTGAGTGCACTGTAGGGTGGCTGGAGCCGCTGCTGGCCCGGATCAAAGAGGACAGGTGAGTGTGCTTGACTCTGTACAGACAATATATTCCTGACAGCCAAAATTTACATTTTAAAGACTTGAGACTGTTTCCAAGAGAAGCTATTTTTGCTTTTCCTGTTCTTGTGCTTTTTGTCAAAAGAGAAACTAAATATAGTACTCGCAAAGATGTTTACAATAAACTTGTAGTAAGACAGCAGACGACGCACTGTAGAGCAGTGGTTCCACTTCAACCAAAGCACTCTGTTGTCAAAGACAGTATTCCAAGACCCTCATATGTTACGATATTTCTGGTATTATTATTTGTGATGTATAATGTGTATTTAAATCACTGCAGTATATTTATAGCAATAGCCAAAAATACATTGTATGGGTAAAAATTACAGATTTTTCGTTTATGCCAAAAATGAGTAGGACATTAAGTAAAGATCGTGTTCCATGAATATATTTTGTTATATATATATATGTTTTTTTTGTTGTTTTTTTTTTTTGCACCCTAAATTCCAGATTTTCAAACTCAATCTTGGCCAAATATTGTTCTATCCTAACAATACCATATATCAATGGAATTTATACAAGGAGTGACACCGTTAAAATATGTTAAAGTAATTCAGCCCCATGATTTCAGAAATGTTATTAACATTTATTTTATTTAATAATTAGATTTTTCCAGTCATTTAGAATTATAGGAATAAATTTCCTGTAAACTCCGGCTTCTTGGGTCTTATTGCTTTATTAAATCATTTTACACCATCTTGCAGCTCTGGTGGGTCACAGTCTCCTGGATTAGAGGGACAAAAATGCATTACTACAAAGGAGAAGTGGTGATGTTGCCTGTGGTTTAATGTACATATAAATAAAGTAATGTATAAATAGATAAACTGTGTGAATACATGTCCATAAACAATTAAATTTGAACCAGTAAGCAATCAAACTTGTTCAACTGCTTATTTACCTTGCTTGGCGTGCTTACCTTTCCAGCTGCTTTAGTTCATGATCTCTCACAGTATAATTCTGTTACCCTTCAGTAAGTGTGATCCTCCATTTGTAAAATGATCTTTATTACATTCACACAGATTTAGGTGCAGAAGACAGATTCAGAATTACATTACTGAGTATATCTTGTTACTCTTACAAGCACACTCACTCAAATACTCACATTCGCTCATGCTCAGGAGCTCTGATACAGAAAGCCTATCTAAAATTTTTAGTTCCCTGTCTGGCCTAATCACAAAGCAGTGAGGCATTAGTTGGTCATTTGGGTGTGTATAGCATTATGCAATCTTTGTATTGAGTTTGCATTGATCAAAATTGGTCTAGTGGTGCTGAAGCAGGAGGTGTTTATCCAATTAACATTCTGGAAGCATGAGCTACAATGTGGACTGTTTCTGTTTGAAAACGTGTCTCTGTCTTTTCTGCTATTGTTGTCACGGTACCAAAATTTCTGTATTCAGTACCAATACCAGTGAAAATTCAAGGTTCTCGGTACCAATTTCGGTACCAAAGCAAAATTATTTTATTAATAAAGTCAAACTAAAATAAAATGTACAAAAATCAATGCCATTCTTTACTTATTTTAACAAGTGTTTCAAGTTTTTCCACAAATAATAAAAGTATGAAAAACAAAAAACAGGTTTCACCCAAATTTAATTTGTCGTTTAATTAATAAAATTTAAACACATTTTATTTTTTAGTAAATTAAGAGGATTTACTTTTAAAATATTGTGTGATTATTTCTTGTATTAATTTTTTTAAACATTAATGGTAGTAGCCTATCACATACATTATTCTAAATAATGGTAATGTATTTCTGGCACAATGTTGTAATGCTCAGATACCACACCAGGACAACTCTGTAAGATCACAAGAAGGGTTTATTTACAATATGTGAAATTTCCAACAGAAATTAAACTGAAGGCTGTAACTGGCCAAATAATAATGATCAACACCGTCTTCAGGGGCAGCGATCTCCTGATCGCTATGCAGGCAGCCTTTCAGTATGAGCGATCTTCTGATCGCTTCTTCCTCAGTGGATCTTTAACTCGATCAGAAAGTTTTCTGGCAATCTCCCGATCGCCAACATGCCACTTGCTGCTCAGGATTCTAATGAACACAAGAGGTAAGTGATTCAAGTGAGTACAAGGCTATGAGCTATCAGGTAATTCTGGGATCGAGGTTCGTGGACGATCTCCAGATCATTATCAAATTCCATACGAGGCTGTGGACTCAGGTAAGGACACAAAGTAAGTACTCGAGGTAGGCATTGGGCAGATTGCTTACATTCAGTGAATTCAACAGGTCAAAGTGCTCGGTGCTCGTGAATCTCAGTGCAATCAGCTTCAAAGTCTCCGTCTCTAAAAGGCAGGTAAGACAATAAGGTAGGGCTGGGCGATATGGAGCAAAAAATATATCTCGATATATTTTGCTATATCTCAATATACAATATATATTTCAATATCTTTATAGGATAAATAACTCCCCAAAAACTACTGCAAAAACAAATATGCCAAATTCCAAAGTCTTTTTTTATTGAAACTCAGAGGTAGGCAGTTCAGAACAAAGTGCTTCTGCGATTTTTCTTTTAAAAATCCCTGTATACATATTGTAAAACAATAAAGGAAGAAATAATACATTCATAATTCACATTAAATAATACAATATGCAAATAAATATGAAACTGTACAACTGTTCACTTGAATGATTTATCATGAAATTGCATGAAAGGTTTAAAAAGTCTATTAATAAAGTATCTGAAAAAGATTTACTCTGTGAACAATACATTAAATTACATTAAATAAAGACAAAATCAATAATAAATTAATAAATAAAATAAGCTTATGAAACAATAACTAACATATGATCCAATGCCATGTCTCAAGTAAAGTGAATGAATCATCTTATAACAGGCATAACTTATAACTTATAACTGACTGAGATCGAGCGCAAGAATAATCGCGTGCAGGGGTTTGAAATAAGCTCGCGGGCTCCCGTTTCTTCGCATGTAGATCTGTTTTCCTCCCGTGGAAATGATTTACTGTGCACGCCAGAATCAGTGGTGCGCTCGCTTATTAATGGCTTAGATTTGGCGCCATAGATTTGTTGGGTTTTTCGTTAAGGCACGGCACAGGAATCCGCGTTTTGATTTGGTTCGGTACATACCGGTTACTTTCGGTACCCAACCCTAGTAGCCGCCCTCCGGGGTAACTAGCGCCGCCATGTTGAATGAGACGACAGGTGAGGGGGTGTGGGAGGAGGAACAAAAGCAAGGCGGCGGCGGCGGCGAGCACAGCACAGAGAAGCAAAACAAGCAAGGCGAAAATAATTATAAAACAAATTATAAATATAAACATTATATCGATATGTCAAAATTCATATAGAGTTTAAAAAATATCTCGATCGCCCACCCCTATACAGTACTGCTCAATAGTTTGGGATTTGTGTGCTTTTGAAAACGGTCTATTCTACTCAGTAAAGCTGCATTTATTAATAAAGAATACAGTGCAACCAAAGCAACTGTTTTCTATTCAGTTTACTGGAATATATTTTACATTTTAATACACATTCCACGATAAAGCAAAGCTGAATTTTCAGCATCATTACTCTAATCTTCTGTCAGGTGATTCTTCAGATATCATTTTAATATGCTGAAGAAACATTTTTGTCAGTGTTGAAAACAGTTGTGCTGCTTCATGTTTTTGTGCAATCAATACATTCAGGATTATAAATGACTTGACTGATCACTTTAATGTGTCCTCCTTACTGATTAAAATGTATTTATCTATTTCATAAAATATCAATTATCTTTCTGCTCCCAAACCCATAGACAATGTTGGTTAGTGCCAAACCTTTTCCAAATAACTCCCATGGTATTTTTTTCCTACTGTTGAAGTCAGTGGTGACCCAAAACAGCCTGGTTACAAAGCTCAGCACAGTGGCCTGTCCTGAGGCTAGACCTCCAGAGGCACCTTATGTTTCAATTACAGCCTCCATCTCCGATCAAACCTCGCTTTTCTTCAGCTTAACCGGACAGAGCAGAGCAAGGCCTCAAGCCTCTGTTTGCTAATTGACCCCTGCGATGCTAATAAAACACTAAACCCAACTTCAATGGCTCTAGCGTTACACCTCTTTCTCTTCCTCTGGCCTCTGAGATAGCATGTCCATCTGTGATCTTTGTCACAAACCTGTTCCATTTTTATCAAAGTGCTATGTTATAGCTTTTGAATTAAAAGAAACCACTGAAAATATTTCCACAAATATTACATAAAATAAAACACACACAACCAAAATTTGTTTTTGGGGCCAGATTAATATTTAGTGTAAAACTGCTATTTTCTAACTATAAAAATATAAAAAAAAAAAATCATAAAGTTATTGTGTTTATTCTTAAGATAGTTCTTAATACAAAACATGATGTAAAAGAATGTCCATAAAATAATCATAAATAACCTTTAGGTTAGGGTAACCTCCAGTTTTATTCTCTTTTTTTAAATTATATCATATTTGATGAATTTATGAAAAGAAAGCGAATTCTTATGAAAATTCTGAACTACTTAGAATTTATTTTAATTAATTAAATAAGAAATTTCTTAACTTATTTATGTAATATATCCACAAGCCTTGTTTTCATTCATGTCACACACATAGTGTCTGCTCTGACTCCATTAACAGGACAGTTTTGTCATATTCCATGATGTAATCTTAACCACAGCTACTTTGCTCCTACCCTGCGTCATTTTCTGCTTCCTTATCTCCACAAACATGTTAATGACTCATTTCTGTGTATTGTCAAACTGGCGTTGTGACCCTGAGTCAGCGGTGTTATATCCAGGCTGAGGTGTCCTGTGGGGTGAGATCTTTTGTTGTGTGTGTGGACAGAGAGGAGGGGTTTCAGGGTGGGATGGGTTCAGAAGGCGGTCCCAGGGGCTTGGCCCCTGAGCTGACTGCTAATGAGAAGCCATCTGAGGCCCTCTGAGTCCCTGTGCACCTTGAACATGGCCACTACTGCCACCTGACCTTGGCTTTGATCTGCCAAAGTGCTTGACCTCTCAATTCCCCACTGGCCACCCCTTACCATCTGGACAACAGCAGACATACTCTTCATCTCGCTCTATCACCCTCTCGAAAAAATTATCATTTCATGATGGCTGATTGGGGTGATATGAACACATATCTGTTTTAGCGCACTTGTAGAAGTGTGAATTATCTCTTTTTTTTCTTTTTTGGGATATTATTTAGACAGCATTTAGCTGAGTGTGTTTTTGTGCTGGTATCTTAGCTGGTTTAGACCAGTGGCTCCCAAAGATTTTCATATTCTTCATTTCCTGTGCAGTGGTTAGTTCACACTCGTGACAGGAATTGATCGTGTAGATCATTGACCTAATTAGATGTATGCATGCTATTTTATGACAAATTCTTAAAAGTAATCAATGAATATTAATGCTTTCAGAAAATAATATTGAAATTGAGGTGATACTTTTCACATGCTGATTCAAATGACAGTTAAAAAGCAAAGGAAGTGGCTACTGTCTTTTATTTTTTTATTTGTTTTTATTTTTTTTGTTGGGCACAAATAGAATATAAAACAGAAAAATCGAGTCAAAAAATACAACTCACAATATCACTTGTTTATTATACTGTTGTGTCTAACCCCATGAACCAAAAACTCACACGGAGCCATTTTTTGCCCTGTATTTTGAGGTCATTCTGACTGCATTAAGCTAGGCAACATCACAGTCTCCAGGAATGTTGCATGATATCGCCTGCTTCAACAACAATTATGATATGATTTTAGATGATCCACATCCTATACACAGATCGACACACAGATTCGTACCAAATTCAGATGTTTCCATTCCATTTGATACAGTTGACTATATTCTGCTTTAGAGTGTTCTGGTTGAAGACCCAGTTGAATAGATTGTGTTGGACTGTTCCTTAATACTCAATGAGTCTGTGCGCTCCCCTGGGCTTCTGCTCTCGACAGCCTTTAATGCCTTGCCTTTGTCACCTGGTGCACCGTGGGGTGGCAAAGTGGCCTCCAAAAGAGTGGAAAAAGAGCATTATCTGTTAAAACCCCTCCGCCAAATGCTTAGAGGACGTTTTTCCTCCAAAGTGGATTTGCTTCATCAGTTTTTGCCTCTCTGGTGTAACAGCGCTATTGTACTTTTTGTTTACACACTTTCCCCCCCTTTATCCCTTTCTCCCATTTACGCACAATCTGACCCATGCTCGAATGAGGTCATCGCATTATTTTACATGGCAGGGGGATGTTAAATTTGCCCTCTTGACACCGTATCCCTCTCTCCAGTGCTTTCTTGACCATTCTGTGGAGATGTTCTGAGTGCGCAGACCTTTGGGAGTCATCTTTTTTTGGAAATTCCCACTATGCTTTGGACTGGAGTGTTTCCCATCTCAGGTGCTGAACGGGTGACTTAAATTACAGTTACGTTGGGAAATCCCTAAACTTTATATAACTTGCTTCTCATCGGAAAAGCGTGTAGGTTCCCGCTCACCTGTGTAAAATCCAGAATTGCCTTGTGTTTGTTTTTCTGTTCTGGAACGGTGTCATCCAAGCGACCTCTCTCTGTACAAACAGTCAGTTATGTTTCCTGCATGCTTCCAACAGAGACAAGCGATTCGATGGTGTACGAAGCCTGCGTCACTGTCCTTTGCTTTATTGAATTAATCCACACCACTTCGCGCATCCAGCGGAACAACCTGTGCCACAACAATTACAGAAACCCGAGACGGAGAGGATATGGCAGACCAATCATGCCAGCAAAAGCAGCTTGATTGTTTTGACTCCTGATGATGCGTAGCTGTCTACGCCTTTCTCATGCTATAAAGTTCAATAAAGAACAAATCCAACGTCTAAACACCGGCATACATTTATGCAAACAGCTGCCAAGTCTACACGCTATCACGAAAATCAGAGGTGTGCCAGAAGCTGCAAATCGTTTAGGCGCAGATGAATGTACGATACGCAATGCGCTGTGACCCCTGCATAAATTTGTTCAATAGATGAGAGGATTTTTTTTTTTTTTATCCTCAGGAAGTGGGAGTGCAGGTTGGCCGATGGCAGCGGTGACTCCGGCTGAGGTCAATATTTGTTTTAGGAATCTCAATAGCTGAGCCACGCTTAAGTCATCTGCATCTCTGATAATGGAACGCCATATGGCTCTGTTGACCTAGTGGGATCAGGCTTATTATCCCCTATTCTCATTCCCTCCCTCTCTCCCTCTGTCCTCCAGTTCACTCACAATTCGTATTATTCCTTCTTTAACGCTTATCTTTAGTTTTCGTTCCAGGCGAACCGTAAAGTCTCTTTCCAGCATTGTTGTCCATGCGTGCAAAACCTCCCATTTTTACACTATACTCTCAGACTTGTATGTACACAATGAAAATGCTTTGATTTTCAGCCTAATGTGCGTAAAGTTTTTCTTCGAGATAGGTGTGCCCTCTCCCTCCCTGCTGTGTGTTTTTAGCAGAAAAGCATGCAGAAGTGAAGCAGATTGCTCTCTCCTTGTGTGCAGCCCTCAGGCTCAGGTGCTTGTCAGTGCTGGGTTCAGACGGACCTTTTCAACAATTTGTCACGGTTGCCTCAGCCCCTGCTGCGCCGGCACGTGGCGCACACACACACACACACACTCTGGCTCGCTCGAACACAGAGCGCTGTGCTGTAGCCAGCGTGGTCATGATGGAGTGCAAAGGCCTTGGCAACAGCCTAGCGCCTGGCGGAATAAGCAGCCTCCCTAATGAGATGGGAATGGCATCAGTGGGGCCCTCCAGAATTTCAGCAGGCAGGCATGTGGCCCTGGAACGCCCCTGCCTCCACTCCACAACCTATTCATTAGACATTAGAGCGCGCACACATGCACGCTATATACATATAAATACAGCAGTAGTACACACAGATTGTATGCGTGTATCAGTTTTTGAGTGATTGCCCAGGCTGGCGTTGGTGTGTATGTGAACATCAAGACAGAAACACCTGCTTGTGCGTTTGTTTGGACGGTTAACGGACTGTAGCTCTAACTGAACAGGCTCCGCTCACCATGTGTGTAATGACTCCTCCAGTGAAAATGGCTTTAGGAGTCTGCTGGTAGATCTGATTTGTTTCATCTGCCATAGTACAAGTGCCCACGCTATTACATGAGGTTGCCATTTGCCCTGAAATGCCAACTGGAATGTGCCGGACCCTAAAGCAAAGCTTTAATTAAAGCGAAGACCAATCAACTTTTTTTGGGGGGGGGTTTGTTTTTGGGTCCATTTTCCTAAAGCCTTCCTCTGCATTTCCTTTTGAATTCATTTGCCTTGATTTTTTTTACGTGGTGAAAAAACCTTTTTTCCACGGAGATGTTCACTCTGCTGAGCCTATGCTCTCACCAAGACATTACATTACATTAGAACACACACACTTTTAAGTTATCGACTGTCTTACATATTTAACTTTTGTTGATTTAACTTTTATTCAGGAAGTTTGAATCAAATTGATCGAATTGACTTTTGTAAAGAAATTCTGTTTCAAGTGCATTCTGTACTTTTGACCTTTTCATTCATGAAGGAATGAATTAAAAAATAAACAAATGTGTCCTTTAATGTAATGCTTTACGATATTACAGTGTTTACTGTATTTTAATTCAATAATGCAGCCTTAGTGAGATTTCCTAAACATTTTAAATATAATTATATTTATCTGTGGTTATATGTGTAAATGCAGTACCAACATTTTTTTCAGCTTCTTAATACCAATCTCACTCCTCTTTACTTTGCAAGTAGTTCTGCTTTTGAAGTCAAGATAGCTTTGTGTCAGAAGGCAACTAAAATTATTTTGGTAAGCTATTTCTTCTGTTCTTGCCCCCCACTGTTGGATTTCAAAAAGCTTTCTTGGATATTCAGACTAACAAAACTCATGGGACCCAGTGGCATTTGGTGTCATTGGCATCAAACACGGTGCAAACATCTTGATTCACCATTTTTGAATATGCATGCATGAATTTTAGTGTGTTCCTCACACAACACGTCTGAATAACTCCAGACTAGGCACTGATTTTGAGTTTGACAGCATAGGAAAAAATAAAAATAAAATAAATTCCCGTCTTTATCTATGCTGTTGTTAGATTTCCTTGATTATCTTTATTGTCCCATTGTCCATTCATGTTGCTGGGTAATTTCAAATGCTGTGTTGATTTTCTTATGTAAATATGATTTTCCTTGACGTGCTCTCAGTTATGAGGAGAGGGCTCTCTACCTGGAGGCCATCATTCAGAACCACAAGGAGAGCATGACCTTTGAGGACTTTGCTGCTCAGGTCTTCTCGCCTTCCCCCAGCTACTGGCCAATGGGAGGTGCAGGTGAGACACTGTTTCCATTTTATTTCCCTTTTCTATTTCCTGTTGTTGAAAGCAGTTTATTTTACCATCCTGTTCTACATGTTCGTACTGTGTATTTACAATATTAATTATGACAGTTGGACTGTAAGTGAATCCAACCCTAAATCTAACATTTAACCATGTTACTTTCTATATGGTACATGTGAGTACACAGCAAATGTGCATATGGTAAAATAAGGTGCAACTATTTCACTGTCCCATGCGCTCTTGTTCTGTAGTTGATGAAATTAGGAAATCTCTAAAATGGGTAGGTTGTCTGAGACGGTTACTTTTCAAATGCTGTGTCAGCTGAGGGCAGATGATGCACGCTTCTCGATGAAGCACGAGGTCTCTGTGCTGACCACTCAGGCGCTTCATTTTAAAACGGCCAAAGTAAAAAAAAAAAAAAAACTTGGACTGTGAAAGCCCAGTACATCAAACTATTTTTGATTTCTAGACCCTGAGATGGAGATGAATTAAACCTATAACCTCTTGTAAATGCCTTTATATATTATATGTAGTATATTTATTTATATAATATTTTTTAGGGGTGTCCTCGAATGGTCGACGATTCGATGCTTCGATTCGAGGAGCTTGATTCGACTCCCGATCTCATAGT
>JAUCMS010000031.1:17010535-17024293 GCA_032357445.1 Enteromius radiatus | reverse complement strand
CACACAGCCATTAATGTCTGAACTGCTGGCAACAAAAGTGAGGGGTGTACTCACTTTTGTGAGATACTGTATATATACATACATATATAATTTGTATTGTTTGCAACAAGGGGGGGGTTAAAATGCAGGAAAGTAAATTGTGCCTTGTTTCGCTAATTAAAATAGACACTAAAGAAGAAAAATGTGTCTGTGCCATTGCTCTGTCTCAAGATGCGCACATGTAACGTTTTCTTCTAAGGCATTCTTAAGGCCTACTCCAGGCTTAAGCTAAGCCGTATCTGTGAAGCCAGGCCTAAGCCATTTTTTTTTCTTTATCAAAGCCTTGAGTTTTATGCAAGAAAAACAATATAATTTTGACCTCTCGCTGTCCTTCTGAACTGGAGAAGCTGTATGATGATGTGCTGTACGTGCGTCTGAAATCATTTTGTGAGAGAATGCATGGCCATATTGTGTGTTGAAGCGAGTGGGTGGAAGTGATGCTCGGGGTTAGAGGTTGTTCTGTTGCTGGAGCTGAGGGAATATTGAGGGTAACCTGACCCCCCTCCCATCTGTCTCCCCTGCTGCTCTGTGAGCACAGACCGGAGTACAGGTGCACACGCTCCAACACCTACAGCTCATGCAGGTGGCCTCCAGCACACTCACATTTAATTACTGAATGTGTGTGTGTGTGTGTGTGTGTGCGCGCGCGCTTGCACAAAATCTGACCAAAACAACATGTATGATTTTTTTTTTCGTGCTATTAGCAATCTTGAGTGTGCATGTAATGGTTCTGCATAAAAAGAATCGAGTAGAATCATAAAATGCATCAGTAGTTAAAACAATCAAATGCTCATTTTGTAAACTTTGCCCTGATGACATCTTTCATGTTTAATTTGTATCTGCTTATTTTATACTATGTACTGATATATTGACTCTTTCATGTTATGTTCATTGAGCACAAGATGGACTGGTTCATTCTTTACAGATGAAGCACTTGAGAGTTTCATGATCAAAATAAAATAATCGTACAGGCCAGACACAGATAGAAAAATGGATCCCACTTGGCTCAGAATCAATAATACTTGTGCTGAAATGCATTACAGGTTAATGCCCTTGTACATTTCTGAGTTCATTATTACAAAGGCTTTTGTCAGTCTTTAAATGATTTCAGCTGAATTTACAGTGTGTCAACTACATTACTTCATTGATCAAGCAGAGCTTACATGGCGACTTCAGGATGACCTGAGCAATTAAAAATCAATACTGCTACCATTTAAAGCATGAAAAGGGTTTGGAATAGAAACTGTGAAGGTGTGAATTGCCAGAGGTTGGCTTTATATCATTTGAGCATTTGACACCTGTGGAAAAACACCTTGGAGCTGCAATAACTTTAGCTTTAACTTAAACGCGCACACATACTTTGTTCTTAAACTCATACATTTCTGTTAACTGTATAAAGCTTTAGATAAATGCAGGATGGAACCTTTACGTGTGCATGGAATGACTGGCTCTTGGAATTACAATAATGTGTTCGTATTGTGTTTAAAATCCGTTGCCATTTACAGTTCTCATATTAAGCGATGCCTGCCTATATTATTCAAATGAACTATTGTATATATAGTCCACGGTGGGCTTGTGTAGCAAGTATGCACGAACAAGAAGTCTTTTTTTTTTCATTTTGAAAATATTTTATTTGAGTAGACAACACGGACGCACATATAAAGCGCTAGGTAGCAAACATTTAGGAAAATAAGCTGTATACGTAGAAAAAGATTGCATCTATAAGAGCTTCACGTTTCAAGGGAGCGCACAAAACCCAAGACAAGATGATCTCGACACAACGATTCGACTGCAACATGTGACACGGAAGAAAAGTCACGCAATAATTTATACAAAGCCATTGAAAATAAATAAATACATAAATAAATAAAATATTACCAATAAACATATTACAATAATTTTACATCATGACAGTAAGCTGTAATTGTGTGCCGACATTCAAAAACAATCATTACACTGAAGAGTTCTTAAGGCAGTAGTTTGATGTATTTCTCTAAAGGCATTTCTGGCTACTAAAGGGAAAGTTTTCAAGGTTTGTTGATGTGGTTTTCAGTACGAAGATAGAGAGAGAGAACATTTCAGTCCCGTAATTCACATACTAGATTAAAGCTACAGACGTGAAACGCACAGCATGTGAATTCAAGGCAGAGGTACAGGAACATATCTTAGGTCTAGGAGCTATTACATTACCATGTGTGCAAGGGTTCTAGAAAAATACCTTTGTAAGGACCAAACTAATACTTTTCTCCAGACTTTTCTAGGGAGGGATTGGATGAAGAAAATAGATGGTTCTAAAAGGACGGGTCGCTGTGGCTTCGTCTTCAGCAGGCGTTACGCACGGGCATCTGGAGAAGGATGACTTGCCTGTTTTCGGTGGGGTGGCATTTGTTGATGTGCCTGGTGAGACCCGGCGAGCTGTAGAAAGTGGCGGGGCAGAACTTGCAAGGAAACGCCTGGGAGTCGTCGTGCAGGAGGCGCAGGTGTCGCTCCAGACTCGCCCGGTTCGGCAGCTTCTCTCCGCAAGCGGGACACGCGAGACAGTCCGCGGGGCTCAGATTGAGCGGCGCCGGGCTTTGGCTGTCCTCCGAGGAGGGAACGATGTCAGGGCTCTCCGCGGCGCGCAAAGCCTCTCCGAGGAGCTGATTTTGGAGCGCCTGGTGCCCGAGAATGTGCTTCCTCAAGTAGGCTTGGCGCTTGAACCTCTTCCCGCAGTGCTGGCAGTCGTAGAGCCCGTCGTCGGAGCCGGACTCGGACAGCCCCGGGCTCGGAGAGTCTCTGTCGCCGGGGAACTCCTCGGGGAACAGTTTGGCGGGCTGGAGGGCTTGTTTGGGCGCGTTTGGCACGCGCGGTTTGTGCCAGCGCCGGTGGGAGGCCAGGTTCGCCGGACAGCTGAAGACCTTTTCGCACTCGGGACACCTGTACTCCACCCGCACTATCCGGGAGCACTTGTGCTGCGCCAGGGAGAACGGGTCAGAGTATTCTTCTCTGCAAAGCTGGCAGATGAACTCCCCCAGGGGCTTGTTGGTGTTGCCCGAGGCAGCTCGGGGCTTCAGCTCCACGGGCCCCTCTTTGATTTTCAGGCCCAGCACCGGGGATGTGGTCATCTCGTCCTCGAAGTTGAGTTTGCGTATGGCTTTGGGCTTCTTGGCGCTTTTGCTGCTCTTACGCTCGGCGGCGTCCGATGAGGGTCTTTTGGCGCCGGTACGGATGACGGGCGCCGTTCCGCTCCGGTTGCTGTTGCTGGTGCCGATTTTCAAGTCGACCGGCGCGAACAGAAGATGATGGTCCAGACTGGTGAGAGAAGCGGGACCCGGGAACGACTCGGCAGAGACAGGCGAGCCAAGGTTGAGACTCCTTTCGAAATATTTCCTGTCGTGCTCCTTGCTGATGGGCCGGGTGGGGCTGTACAGGGCTTGGTACACAGTCTCCGGGTTCCCGAACTGCACCGGCTTGGAGCTGTGGACCGGCACTAGCGCCTCTGCTCCGTCCGACGGGAACGCTGAGATGATGCTGTCCGGCTTGGAGGCGGCGCTGGGCGCGGGCGGAGGCGAGGCGATCTGCGCGATCTGGGCGATCTGGCATTCTGGAGCGGATCCTCCATCCTCATCCGAGCGTATCCGGTACGACACGAGCGGTGCTTTCTTGTTCCTTTTCACCAGGAATCCTTTAGGCATGATGAGGCGAGGATGACAAGGCACAACAAGACGAAATCCAGAGCCACAAACGCGCCGTCCGCCTCCCTGTCTTTGAGAGATGCTTTTGCTCCTCGACGCATAGCTGCACTGTTTTTAAGCCGGAAAGATGTTATTGTTCTCGCCCCTCGTCGCCGAGTCCTCGTCCAATCAGGAGCGAGCGAGGATCTCTGCGGAATTGCCCGTGGGAGGGCTGAGAGCCTCGGACCGGGCGCTACAGAGCAGATGTACCTGGCCTTTATTGTAGTAATGCGCGCTTCTCTCTGTTTACGGTCTGATGGAGATGTATGGAGAGCAGCGCGTGCCGCGGCTGTAGGGCGCAGAAGGACACTGCCATCATCATCGTCATCATCCCAGTTTCGAATGAGCGACAACAAAGAAAAGTTCTTTTCGGAATGCTTAGTTTAGACATGTGATGGGGAATGTCTTTACTTAAATATCGACTCATGTCTCTGTATTAATATTTACATTAGGCCTATTAAATGTTTCAGATTGCAGATTTAAGTTGGTGTTTTGACGTACTTTGAATTAAACTAATAATTTGTCGTTTTAATTAGAGATGCATTTAAATATGTTAAATGCAAAAGTGATTACATTACAACTGCCTTTATTTAGTCTTATTATTATTATTACACAAGCTAAAGCTGAAGTGAATACAGACAAGAGGCAATTTTGTAAAATATGCAGTATGCAAAATTACAAAAAAATATTTGGATGTGGTAAGTGTTTTGTGTGATTGTGACGCCCATGTTTACAGTTTGAAGTTTCGGTTTCTCAAGTATTTCGTGTAAATAGCGTTTACATGGAGTATTTACAGGCAGCTCCACAAAGTAGTTAAAATCGCATGTTATTAATGAGTGTGTAAGAAACACGAACATGCTAAATTTGTCTAAAGCGCTTCCTGTGTTTGCAAATCTGGACATTAGAGATTTGTAATGCCACGCGTCTGTCTGAGGGCAGTATAAATCAGCTGGCTAACGCATGCATAAGTCATCAGAAGAAACCCTCATCTCTCAACACAATGGCCGCGTCTGGCCAGCCGTCACAGGCTTTTTTGCCTTTGAAAAGCAAATTGACCTCTACAGAGATACACGAGCAATCTGGCCAAAAGAGAGACGCGTGCTGGACGCAATCAAAGATGAGCACTGACCTCGAGGTCAAGCCAGGGGTCAGCCATCATTGCATTTCTTCAAACCACCCATGACCGGTGACAACTTCAGACACTGAAGCGTTTGTCCAAATGTTGTATTTAACGCTTTCCATTGCAGCGCAAGCTACACACATTTCCTGTAATTAAAACGAACTACAATATAGCTGAGTAAAAAAAAAAAAAGTGTGTTTACAAGCAGCTCCACAAAGTTCAGTGTTTACTTTACTGAAAATCTTCTAACTTTAATATATGTCCATTTTATTTTCAAATAAAGTCACCGTCGTGTATTTGGACTTACAAGCAAGTTAGAAATGAAAAGTTGAATTCTACATTATTTTACTAGGCTACTTCTAGAATGTTCTCCATGCTAAGTTATATTTCAATGAATGCACATGGAAAGCTCTAACGCAGACTTTAACTCTGAAGGTTTATACCACAGCACCAAAGGATCTCATTTTTACTCCGTGAAACAGTTGCTTTAAATTCTCTTTTGCGCGCATAATTGGACAGACGTGTTGCACGGGTTTGCATTCATCTATTGTTCCCCTCATTAGCATAAAGCTGCTGTATGACCGAGTCAAATAATTGCTCGAGCATTGAGATATACGCCTGCCACCATTCTCCCCTGCAGTTTCACAAATATTACAACACTAGCTGAGTCTAACACGACACGCAAGACTCAGATAACCCTAACTATATATAATTATAACATGCATAGTTGCGCAGCGCCATCCAAACGTTCTCAACATCATCTAAAGCTCTGCTTAAATCATGCATCTGCACCCAAAAGGATTCGCGCTCATCTAATATTTAAATTGATTCTAAGTTCAGACTCTTCGCTAGTTTTCCTTTCATCGGAACATGTTTTGCTCTGTGTTAACATTCTGTGAAGTTTGTTTGCCTAGATCTTACCCAGCACAATGCACTTCGATGGCATTTTAATGAGATTGTGTGCGTGCGCACCGGCCGTATGTGCGCGTGTTTGCTGTGTGGCGCGTGCTTGTCGCGTCTCATTTGCATACAGCTGCTCGGCCGGCGCGCGCCCCTCCCCTACTGGCCACGAGCCCCCTCTCAATGCGATCACAGTAAAGACTTATCAACATATTACTCCAAACTCATAACAAGACAAACGTGGGCATCTCAACGAATGCCACACGAGTTCACAAGCTCAGCGCTTAAATGGCAAAAGCGAAACCTAGACTATTAAAGGAATTGTTACATCTACGTGAGCAATAGTTAATTGTTTGTGTAGTGGAGTTTGAAAATAACATAAATAGTTATTCAAAGATTCATCAGGCGTGCATACCCTAAACAGTTCAAATCAAATCTTAATATCTAATAGTTGAGCATTAGGGTTTATACAGCAGTGTGTGGTAAAGGGTCATTTGCACTGCTCCCCCTTCAGGCTGGCACCTGCTATTGCAACAACCGCACAAAACACAACGTGATCATTTTATCTCTAAACCTTCCAAAATTATGAAGCGCTCTTTAAATCCGAAAAGCGAAACGGTTAATATCTAGCTTATGTGAAGATATATCAGTTAGTCTGTCTCAGGAATAAACAAAGCATATTAGTATGTCATGATAAGCATACATGTATACAATTGAGTTGGAGTCAGAATATGATACCCATATTACCAAACGGAACCATGAATGAAACGTTTTCTGAAGCAAGGCTAAAGCCATTTGAGTGCTGAAAACAGCCTGAGAACACTGGGACTCAATGGCTGCTGTCCATGGTTCTGAAAGCACAAATCACCTTCATGCTGCAAAATAAAGGCTCCAAAACTTACGCCATAGCAGAACCATTTTGAAAACAGTTGAAAAAAACTTCTTTTTAAAAGTCAATCAAAGAACCAATGATGCTAATAAAGAACCTGCAGTAACTCCATTTGCTTGACCGCACTGACCCTAAATAAAGAACACTCGTTGGCATGCACATGCAACATGCAATTATGCCTGCACAGACGCTCACACACCAACACAAATAAACTAGGCCGTGTTAAGAATGCTGAATGTCGCGTTTCCCAAACAAAGCATTTCCAACATTGACACACAGCTCGTTAGCTGCCGTCATTTGCATTCCCCTATAATTGTGCATCATCCTTGATTTGTATATGATCTTCCTTATTAGCCCATATAATGGGGTTAATAAGAGGCAGCTCATTGCACTTATCGTTTCTCTGCCGAGAGGAGGCAAGAACAGAGGCAGGACTTAATTAATTGTATCAGTCTTTTCATCTGCAGCAGTAGTGCTCCCACACGAACATTAATATGATTCTGCAAATGGAGGGAAGTGGTACAGCCTGGGCCAGAGACATAAAAGATTGGACTCAAATTAATTTAGGCCTAATTAGACTGTGGGCGTCAGGGAGTGGTTTGCATAATAAGACCCTGTAAATGAGCTCAGACGCTTAGCTTAAGGCAATGCCTTTACATCCGTCTTAAACTAGACATGACAAAGAGTTTGACCCACGTTTAGTTAGCGCGGGACGGTTGACATGGTAGGTCGAGGTGTGGAGAACGACACTTTGACCGCAAGCCGTCTGTTGAGATTGTATGCTGGAATCAGACTAGTCTAATATACTGTAAAATCAAAAGGTAATTCCAGCCTGATCTCATGAGATAATGGAACTGTAAATATATTATACAATGTGGTGAATTTACAATGTTCAGTTAAATTTGTAGGTCCACCTGTCAATAGGATCACCTATGAGTTCAGTTCTGACAGCATGACTTGACTAAAAATACAGTGGGTTTATTTGACTAAAATCTACTGAGTTTGGTTAAACTGTAATGCATTACGCCATTCAGAATATTGTAATGTCTTCCATATGACCACAGTGTCGTGACCCTTGTGGTTTGAGCAGGGTGTGATCTGAGACAATCCGCGATATGCTAATTGCGCAGAAATAAATTGTCCCTCACATGATGGGTGCATTAATCACCAGCATTCTCCATGTGCTGCTCTCAGTCCTCAGAGCTGATTTGTGCTGCCGTGCCTCCGTCAGTCACATGATCAGCTGTGATGAGCCAGGCTGGAAGGGTCTAAGAGGACTGATGGAGATTACAAGGAATGTGATTAGATAATCAAATCCAAAACCCACTCTCGTTTGGCTGATGTTGTTTGTTGCGGTTCAACATCTTTTTTGAATTACGTCGTATTTGATCTTATTGTAAGTTTCGAAGTCATTGCTTTATAGTGACAAATTGTGAATAATCAATGAGGACAGAAGAAATTAGAAACTGAGACTAAACTTTCTGCAAAACTTAAACGTGTGTAGTGATTGCCCATGCAAACGATACCAGTCACTATGTGCTGTGGGAGGTTACTAAAGCATTGCTGGATGATTGCTAGAGTGTTGTGGTTGGTTGCAGGATGGTGGATGGTGGCTGGTCAAAAGGTTAAAAGGTCAGATGATCCCACCCCCGAGTGTCTGCCTCAATAGGTCTATAGAGTGCCAACTAACACGGAAAAAACAACAACCCTTGCTTATAACACTTCAGTGGCAAAATAAAAGAAATAAATAATAATAATAGAAATTATCCCTCAAATCTGATTGGTTGATTGCAATGTTGTTCCAGGAACATCTTGTGCTCACCGCATGGGCGATATGATTGATGTTCAATTTACATCAAATCAACATCATGTCAAGTTTGGTGTTGGTCTGATTTGTATATTTCACTTGTTTTTAGATACATTTCGGTAAATTTCAGTGTCAGTTTGATGTCGATTGCCCATTGGTAACACGCTCACAGCTAACAAACTGATCAATTAAAGTAAATCCGGATATACAGTCATACAAATACAGAATGTTATCCTGATAACACACGAAACTAAAATATTAATATAACCCTAATGTACATAATTCAAAAGAAATACTATGAAGAAACATAATTATTTCTAATATGAACTGCTACAAAGGGAGTGCTGCGATGCAAATTATGTGACGGGAAAAAAGACAAGAAAAAATTTATTTACTGAAATATCATATTAGGTTTATTAAAAATTGTCACCGTAAAGAAAAAGGCTGTTACTGTTAGCCAATTGAACAGTTTTTTACTGTAGCATTTTTACAGTCACGAAATGAATACAATGTAAACTGTAGCCCAAGCGCCAGTCCCATATTAAAGGTTGCTCAGTTAATCTGATCAACACAATGGCCAAATCTTTGATCCTGATGCCGTGTCTTTTGCAATGCAAAAAAGAAGGTGTATTTCATATTCTCCCTCGGTGAGGTGGAGTGGATCTCAAATGTCATGTTGAAATGTCAATGGGGGAGTGTGGCTCTGGTATTTCACATGACAGGTGGCTCAGTCTGAGGCCGCATTCCTTCAGCATCAGCAGCAGAAGGGAAAGATGCTCTGTGACATGACAAGAAAAGAATGAATGAGAGTGATGTCTTACAATCTTCTTTTAAAGGTTCTTTACTGGCATTATGGTTTCATTCAATAAATGTTACGTTCCATTTATAGCGGAAAAGGGTTTTTATAATAATGTTCTTTACACTAATATAAAATGGTTCTTTAAATGGTTCATTCCAACATTTTGTTGATGAAGAAATCAACCGAAAATTACCCAGATGTGATAAAAAAAAGATTTTTACTGTAATCTCACACAATTCTCATCAAATTACAGCTCAGTCTGCTTAAGAATTGTTGATTCATTTTCTGAGCTAAAGTTAATGTGGATGATAAATGTTCAAAGAGCAACCTCTGGGCAATAAAATGTTGCTCTGTGTGAACCTTTTCCCTATTGTTTGATGGCAAGAAGGCGTTACATGATTTGATGGCCATTGTGCCTTTTCTTATTGACCCTTGTTGTTGTGTTGTAAATCATTTTGTCTGTTCTCACCCTTTCACTCATTGTCCTTTCACAAACTAGCTATAAAAGCGGCCATCATACTTTCTAGAATAAGGCAGTCCATTACAGATGCCCCTCTAACGCTGAATATGATTGATTTGATTGCTTGATGACAGTCCCACGTTGATGGCTCCAAACTTGACCCGAACCCCGCTCCATTGACTCCCGCCATTATTAGCTGGTGACGGACGCCCATGCTGACAGCCACTGAAGGGAGAAGGTTCCTGGTCATCCGTCTCTGTCCGAGGGGTTTTGGTGAGGGCATCCTGCACCGATTCTTCGGCTGTCCCTGTGAGTAATGTGAGGAGACCCTTCTGTCTGGCAGCACATGGCCAGTATAAAAAAGGCCATCGGTCAAAGGGCAGCTGGTAAGGCCAGTGGAGAAGGTGGTGGCTTTCTTTGTACTGTGTTAGGATGAGCATCCTGATGAATGCTCAGAATGATCAATACTGAACTTGCATGAGAAATAAACGTGGTTTTGATGGTTTTGATGTCTGTGTGCAATCGTTTGGTGTTTTTAACACAACATTCTTTACCGTTATGACTGCATAAAAAAAATATTCCAGCGGGTTACTTCATATTTGATGTCAAACTGATGTCAAGTTGTTGAAGTGATTTGGCCATTACTTATTATTACTTATCAGCATTACTTAATCTTCAGGCATTCTGCTAACACAGCAAATATCAGCTGTATACAAAATAACCAATGTTTGAATTTCAACCACTGAAAATAGATAACATTCAAGAATCTGAAAATGGAGTCTCATTGAGATCCCCATATCATTGGGACTATTCAATGTAGGGCTTCGAAAATGAAAAGTTATAGGCATGAACACTTTGAAAAAAGAAAAGAAATGACACTCAGCCATATTGAAATTCCAATATCTCAGGAAAAAGTGCTGTTTCTCCATTTCTGAATGGTCACTATTTTTTTTATTACAGATTTTACTAACAGACCTTTTAATCTCGGTGTAAAAATAACATTATGATGCTGCCACCTTTCTGAAGTTGTATTTACTCCCCTATAATTTGGCTTTAAATCTCAGGAATAAAATTGCTTTTTGACCGACCTCTACAAAATAGTGTATTACTCAGTAAATATTCATCCCTGACATTTAATAATTTGGCTTTTATCACTATACATGTCTGTCTTTCTTCATGAAAAATATTAGCAAAATCAAACGTTTGACGGCTCCTCTGGTTGTGTTGACACGGAATAACCCAAAAGAAGACATTTTGAAGAATCCAAATTTTCGTTATCTGTGACTTCTATCTGCTTGCTAATTTAGGATGTAATAAAAAGAGTTTCCAAGTTCAAACCTCTACTGGTTACCTCAGCAAATGTTTATGAGCACAGTTTACATATAAATACATATCGGCTAAGCATTTAAAAACTCATTATTCCCCAGACACCAATATATTACATACTCAGAAAAAAGGGAATCACTGTCTGGCTGAGTGAGATTTCAGTATGGAAATAAAGCTGTTTGCTTTTGGGATCTGAAGGAGAGTTTGGACCCAGAGACCTGGTGACATGTAACATGTCCGAGTGTATGGACCAAAAAACTGCAGAAAAAAAGAACATAATTGCATATTTATCGAGATATTCCACAGAAGAATCGAGGCAGTTAATCAAAGGCCCGGTGTGGTGAGTATTGGCCTTCAGTTTTAATCACAGGAAACCGAGCAGCCTTTGTCGATTGCAGCGATGGCTGTGAGCAGCGTAATGTACACAGTGACCTGATCCTGTGTTGACAGAGAGCCAGGTGCTCAAACACACGCAATCCACGACACACGTCCTATATAACACAAGCCCTTCCACCCATTTTTCAGAGCCACGCTGATTACTGAAATGTCACAGTAATATGAAAAAACCATTCTTCATATAGAAAATGATAATAGCGTTATTTATGAGCATCTTGAAAAATGTGACATGTCTGTTTGGGAAATATCCATCACTGTCATATACTGCTAATTTTATCCACCTTTTTTAACATATGAGTGGCATTTGAGTTGATATTGCAGTCTGCTTTGCTGCTTGATATAAACAAGTATTACAATCATAATCACACAGGTTTGTAGAGCAAATCATTTTTATTCCTCTAGCTAGTTACCTACAGCAGCTAATGAATCGGAAGTCTGGCACACGCACAGACAATATCTTACTTCCATGTTGCAAAATAAGGAGGTTAAAACCCTCCCCATCAGCCATTTATGCTAATTTGGCACTTTGTCATAAAACAGGCTCTTATTCAAATAATACAGTAATGATGCATCCCATCTAGCGCAGAAACGGCTTCACCTCCCTTTAAATGTGTTTTCAAATCGCTGCACATATCTGCTCTCATTTCCTCCCTTCTGTATGCTAATATCCTCTCCACAATTGCACATGCCTAATAAAGCTTTACAAGCAAAAGCATCACGTCTGCCTCACGGCCATCGGAGCAGGGTATTCAATATTTTCACCTGCTCTGCACACACCGCTGACCGGTAAACATGCCTCTATCCACACTTGTTTGAGGGCCCATCTGGTGCCCTGCATTAAAAGCTCCTATTTAAACAATAGGTCCCAGGAACGGAAAAGGGCAGATTGCACCAGAACCTCCAATAAAAACAAGCAGTGCATGACATTTACCTCCTCGCACTGGCTTAGATCACCGCTTGCCCACTGTCTCTGCTTACTGCCTATAAAAGAAAGGCCGTCTCAGGAGATACACTTCAGTCTGTCACTTTCTTATTAACATTACATTATTTAACAGTGGGCGCTTGCGTAAAATGCATTTATTTACATATGGGTTTTACTATAAATTTGGCATGAACGGTACAACAAATGCCAGCCTGCTTTCAGATTCATGAAAAAAATGTAGCCTGCTTCATTGTTAAAAGCATTGATAGATTTACATTGAAAAGATGGTGTTGGAAAAGAAAGGGCAGGCAGGTGACGTTGGTCTTTTGGAAATGGTGCCACCTAGTGGTGAAAAACATGGTAGGTGGGGATCTGATGCTAACAAGTTATATCATACCCGAAGAGAACTAATACTGCATGGATGGGGTTTTGGTTCCTTGCCACTGTCGCCTCCGGCTTGTTTAGTTGTGGGCACCTAATTTCTAGTGATTATCGTCGTTTTGATTACAGAGACCACAACATATAATAATTCAGATCCAAAAACAGAAAAAAAAGCAACTGAAAGATTAATCAACCCACTTGTAATGCTTGGATTCATATGCAGGAGGCAAACTGAGCTCAGGAACAGTGGAAATCTGCAGGATAATTCAACAGGAGTTTCAGGGTGAAGTTTATGCTCTCAGACTGCAACTATGAGCCATCTACAGATGCCTACGCAAATGAAGCTAATTAGCAACATGATGACATTAGCGTCTCTATGGGAATGGGAAGTGAAAGCAGACACTGGTTTTGTTTGCCACAAAATAACATATCCTGGCCACGTTGTACCCCCAAATCCCTGTTCTTGCACTGGAGACTCTTGTGCTTCTAATTACACAGTAAAAATTATTTCCCAACAGTGTAATTAAAACTACTACAAAGGTTTTAAATCTGTTTTGGGATCATTGTGTTCCGATTCCTTTTTTTGCCTGTTTGCTTGTCTGGGTTTCTCATTAGTTTCCAAAGCTACTCATTAGTCCCTCACCTATTTTTAGTTCTGTTGATTAGCCTTGCACATATTTAAGTACTTAATTTCACTCAGGTCTTTGTTTGGTCTTGTCAGTGTTATATGTGATTGTGAGAGTTTCCTTATGGACTAATAAAGAAGTGTTCCTGATATTCTTCATCGCCGTGTGGTTATTGCAACCATTGTTGGCAGAAGATCAAACCCAACATGAAAGAATGGACTTACCAGTAGTCAGGGGCGCCGCTAGCAATTTTGGGCCCTATGACAAAATATGAGGTTGGGCCCCCCTACCACACCCATTCCACTCAAAACATACAAGCCAACCTAGCTATTCAAAATCTTTGTCTGCAATATAATAGTACCGACCTATTACTTTTGTTA
>JAUCMS010000031.1:16986884-17006565 GCA_032357445.1 Enteromius radiatus | reverse complement strand
TATTTTGGATGCGATTAATCGCGATTAATCGTTTGACAGCACTAATATATATATATATATATATATATATATATAAAGTATGTCGGAATAATAAAGGAAGCAGTAGCCAACCTGTTCTTACAAAACACAAAAGGTCCGAAGACAGAAAGACTGATCAGACTGACAGCAACATTCACCATTCTGGTATGGGTAGGCTATATAGCCTAAAGTACATGAAGACCTGATAAAGCTAACTAAACAACTACTTAATGCAACTTAAATGAGAAAGAATTAGAAAGAAAATCAGAGAGTTTAATTTCAAAGTGTGCTTTTTTTTTCAGCAGAGGAGACTTTGTTACTGTAACTGACCACGAGGTCAGTTTGTATTTTATTTTATTTAATTATTTAAAGTGTTTCTGCTTAGGACTTTTAATTTAAAATTAATTGGTTAGTAGAGACTTCTGTATGAAAAGGCACATGCAAAGAAAGATGGAGAAAAAAAGATGTCAATTCAAGATGTGGACGTCAGAAGCAAGTTTACAGCTGTTCCTTTAGAATAGACACTCGTGGTGCTGTAACTAAGATGATAGTTGAATCTGCATTCATTTAGGTGAGGTAGTTGAGGGTCAACATCCTTTCATTTAAGGAGGATGCTGTATTCATACAGGCTCAGTATTTTCATCTATAGCCTCCAAATCAAGTGATAGACATTCCAGGTCTTCTTCTCAGTCCTTAAACAACTCAAGTGTCTGCTCCAGAGGTTCATGTTTGTCCTCTGTTAAGAAACAAGAAGCTGCTGCAGAAATTGCTGCAACTGAAGCAACTTTAGCAATATTACAACAAAAAGAATGTGAAATAGAGGAGCTCCAAAGACTTGAGGATGAAGAGAAAAGGAGAGTAGCAGAACATGAACCTGAAACTCTCTTTAAGAGTTGACTAGAAACAGAAGAAGAAGCTAGACTGCGAGTAAAGTTCAAAGCTAAAAATGCCATCAGACAGAAGGCATATTGGAAGACAAGTGCAAAGAGCTAGAGTGCTTGGAGATACTTAAGAAGTTAGATGCTGCAAAGGCATGGATGCAAGTCCATAAGCAGACAGATGACTCAAAGGATGAAACCAGAGTGTTACTTCTTGACTGTGCACCTGTGCAGAAGAAGCACATACCTAACTCAAGCAGCTCCTTGTTCCAGCAACACAGTCTCCCTCCAACTTGTCATATTTTGACCCTCGGTCAAGACCCTTTTGCATTGCTTTCTGAAGCTCAAGGTACCCCTTTTTAGTCACTTTTATCGACGTGAAGGGTCCTCCGTTGTTTTAAATAGAAAACCCTTAGCGTCAACATGTAACCCAACCCCTGCCCCTAAACCTACCATCTGTCAATAAAACACAAGATATAGCAGGCAGATACAACCACTGTCATAATTTATTTGAGAAATATTAATATTCCAAGTGTTTTGAGGCAAAACGATTGATTTGTGAGAGGAATAGACGCATAGTCTTCCGTATACTTCCTGTGCGCTGCTGCAGTCCATGCACAATTTCAAAAAATGATGCTGCAAGAATCCTTACTTCAACATTGGTTGTGAAATGCCATTGGCTCTTGTGTGTCTCGTGACCGATTGCATCATTCTAGTATGTTTTCTGAATGAGTCGTGAGCGGAGTGGGATCATTTTAAGTTATTAAACCCTGTATTGGACTCTTTTCTTCACATAAAGACTTTGTATGGCTTCAGAAGACTTGGAATGTGACACGACTTGTAATATATTTATACTGCTTGTTTATGATTAGTTTGTGCAATAAACACATGTGACTGCATATGCCTGTGTGTGTTTTATATTGTTCAGAGGTGGGTAGGTTAAGGGTAGAGGTGGGGTTTGGTGCAGTAAAAAAAAAGTAAGAAATTATATGATAAATGTATATATGCATGCAAACCATTACATTAAGTGACTGGAAAATCTCTTTTCAAACTTTGACTGACAGAAAGAACATACCAGTGAGAATATTTACTACTTATGAAAGTATGTTGAAGGACCAGCTAAGAAAGCCATTGAAGTTACTTTTTATTGGGCACAGAGTCAGCTTATAATGCAGGATGAACTATTGTACAAGAAATGTATGGAAATCCTTTCATCATTGCCAAAGCCTTTAGGGACAAACTTAATTCATGGCCCAAGATAGGTCCTAAAGATAGTGAGAAGCCGAGGGAATTTGCTGATTTCCTCAGAGGCTGTAAAGCAGCTATGGCTGAGATGAAAAGCCTTCAAGTCCTCAATGACTGTAATTAAAACCAAAAGATGCTCTCCAAAGTTCCTGACTGGTTAGCTTTGAGGTGGAATCGTCAGGTAATTGAAACTGACAGGATATGCTGTTCACAAATGTTGAAAGTTTACAGAGAAAATTTGGGGTTTATCATCCTCAAATAGTCTTTGACTGCTCAAAGTTCCATGGAACATCCCTCAGTGAGCATCTGTTAATTGGTCCAGAGTTAACCAACGCCCTTGTAGGTGTTATCTGTCCTCTTGGTATGGGTCCAGTAGCAATCGTGCAATATTGAGCGCATGTTTCATCAATTTCAAGTTAAGCCTGAAGACTATTTAAGATTCCTTTGGAGGGAAAGAGAAGATCTAGAATCCCAGTCACAAGTCTATAGAATGAGCGTATATTTGTTTGCAGCAGCCTCATAACCTGAATTGATTTAGTGATGGAAATTAATTTATCCTTTGCTGAAACTTCTGTGTTTTCCCGGAGAGCGCAGATCATGGTTGCTTAGTGATGGCAGACGATTCCGGAGCGCAAGCATATAAAAGCTTATTAAAAATGGAGAAAGCGGATATGTGAATGGCCCCTAATAGGGGCTATTCCTCTGTCCGCAGTGCTGTTGGCAGAGGCAGACCAGCGGGAGCCTTGGTGTGAAGATGAGAGTCATAGGTGAACATTAAAATGCATAGCAATATGCTTTTCTTCACTGACTTGCATGAATTATTTTAATGTTACTTGCTCGTTTTCCCTAAAGCTGCAAGATTCAAAAGAAATGTTTACTTCAAAGCCAAAGACGTGCAGTTTTCTATATGAAAACTAAACACATTTCAATAAAAATCTAAACACACACACACCCAACAGCATAGGGTACATCCACCATAAGTAATACAAATAATCAATATAAAACTGTAGACTGTAGTATCCATCTGCAGACCAGCAGCACTACCAGACAACGAGATTAGCACAGAGGACAACCAGGATTGTCAAAATGGGCCTAAGAGTGAATTGTTCACTTAATAAAATTATTTCTAAAATTATGCTGCTGCTGCTGTGTGTGTGTATGTGTTTAGATTTTTATTGAAATGTTTTTAGTACTCCAGTCTTGTGCTTTTTTGGAGGGGAAAACCACAAAATATTCAAAATATTGCTGTTATTGTGCCATGAAACGCAGTTTTAAGACTATTTCAAGTGAGAATGTAGTTGTTTAAAACACAACATCCGCAGTTTATTAAAAAAAAAAGAGAGGGCCTATTTAAAAGTTTGCGTCGCCGATTTCAGGTGCTGAGTGCTCATGTATCCGCCGAGGGCAGCCTCACCACATCTAGTAATTCTGATACTGCCGCTGCCTCCTGATGTCTCTGTAGTGGTTAAACCTGAGGTAACATTTGTTTTGGGGATAATGAATCTATTATTTATTTCCTTTTTATTCCTGTTCCTATGAAACTACGAAGATGTATCCGGTTAGCCAAAAATGAAATAATAATAGTAACAATAATAATAATTGTTTTTGTTATTAGGCTTTTATTATTAGGGGCCAAGCACCTATTTTTTCTGTTGGCGTTCTTCTTCTGTTTCTTCCGCTCATGAGTCTATGGTAGCCCATAGAAGTGGGAAAAGTGGGACTGTTACTCAGATTGACACGAAACCACCGTAGGAAATTCGAAAACATAGCGTGCTAGCTTTATGCTAATGCCCAACTGTCAAAATTATGATAGTAAATGGCACAAAATGTAATTTTTTTTCTCTCCTCATATACAAAAATGTCTATATCTCCAGAACTAAATGAGATATTTTTAAGTCTAGGTGGGAAACGCACGGCCCGCCACTGATTCTTACAAATCATACCTGTGCCGCACTACTACTATCATGTTATCCCTTCACTTTACTTGTGTTTTATAGACCACTTTAATGACAGTCACTTGTTTATAACTAAAAAGTTGGCATGACATGTAAATAGTGTGATTAGGAAAGACTCCATCTAAAGCAAATACAATTACTAATATTTAATGGCATGACAGTCTTATGGAAATGTTTGAAATTCTCTTCTAAATGGTTTCATTATATTTGAGCCTAGATATTGTTGCTGTAACACTGATTTTGACCAGCAGGTGTCCCCAGAGTGTGGTGTTTCAAATGCTTCAAAACAGTGTATCATTTTGCAAAGCAGTTGGTTCAGTTGAATTATAGCTTTGAAAAGATTTGTTTCTGTAATCCCTGACAGCAACAATTCAAAGATCTTCAAATGTGAGTGGAATCTGTGATATATTTACTTACACCTGAAGGACTGTCTTGCAACTACAGTGTTGTTAATGATGGTGCTGGGAGGTTTCTCTTGAGGCTTCTCCACACATTAATGAGAGAGAAGACTGATTGACCACATTCTGTTGGCATGAAGTGATCCAGATTCTCTCTGTAAATGTGTTTTAAAGTAAGGGGTCAGACAATCTGTGATTTTGTGTTTGTCTCTGACTTTGGAACACAAAGATAGTGAGCTTCAAATACAGTGGGTATGGAAAGTATTCAGACCCCTTCAATTTTTCATCTTCCTTAAATGGAAGATGTTAGGGACTACCAGAACCCCTCCTAGAGCTGGCCGTCTGGCCAAACTGAGCTATCTGGGGAGAAGAGCCTTGGTGAGAGAAGTAAAGAAGAACACAAAGATCAGTGTGGCTGAGCTTCAGAGATGCAGTCGGGAGATGGTTGACTTTCTACAACTTTCTGCCATCACTGCAGATGGTAGGTTTGTTCGGCAGCTCATGGAGCTCACAGAGTACAGAGATGTACTGTACTTGAGAGGTGACGAGCTCCGGTTTGAATTCTGTGTAACTACAGTTTGACAAACCAGTTCATATCTACGTAAAAGGAAGTTGAAATGGTATCAACAAATGCCTGTTTATATCAGTTTTACATTTGTGAACACTCTCTGGTTTAGGGTTGCATTTGGTGTAGGGCATATTTCCAACATGATACAGCATTAACGTTTAGCAACAATCCATGGATATTTAAATCCTGAAGTGCAGCAATAAAAATATTAATATGGTGTTGCACAAAACTGCACAGAGGTACATATTTTTATGAGACCAAGTTGGTACATTATCAGCAAATTTTAATTTTGGGGGGCAAACTACACCTTTAAGCACAGCTGGTGCAACTAGGTTTCATGTTTCAGTGTTTCAAATAGATCCATAATAAAAATGAAATTTTAATCTTTAATCTGTCAATGTTCAAGTAATTCTGAGAATTCTAAAATCTGTGTGTTTCATTAAACAGCCAGTTGAATTATAACTGGTCATTATGCTTTTGAAAATGACTCAAATGGTTTGTTCTTCTCACTACACATGAAACAGTCTGAATTTATAGTCAGTGGGAATTTAGGTTTATTATTCCAGTACAGAGCTTAACACAGCAAATAAATCAGAAATCTTGATGTGGTTGATTTTAGTGTGATATTCTGTGCACTTCACTCACATCTGGATGATGCATGTAGTTAAGTGTCAATAGCATTTCTGATGATGCGCATAAATCTTTTTGTCCATCAGCCAGCGAAGAACAGCTACAAAGTGATATTTTATAGCTAAGAACATAGCATTGTTTTTATGGTTTTGCCATCTTCAGTATCACTGATGAAGATAAATGAACAACAAACTAAATTATATAAAAAAGTATTTTATGTTCTTTCTTTCTTCTTCTTTTTTTTTTCATGGAATTTTAAAGATAGCTGCTCGGAATAGCTCTGCCAGTGTTGAGGCACTGACTACAGTTAATGATGTAAGTGTGTGTAAGATATTCAAGCTAAAGATTTAGATTTATAGTATGTTAAAAGTCTTTGTTATTTTAATATGGTTCTGTGGTTTTAGAATGGTTGATGAGCTTCATTCTCAGTGAGGACACTTTTCTTCCATGTGTTTTGACAGAATTGCTGCAGTAGTTTTAATTTATCTGAAGGATTTTGTATTCAGCATCTTTGCAGTTCTCCAGGATGGATGGAAATGTTTGTGTTCTCATGAAATGCTATCAGATCACAGCAGTGCCATAATGGAAAGCAGGTTGTGCTCTGTGATAAGACTGCATTTGGAGAGGAAAGAGACAGTGCAAGCAGGAGACGTGCTGTCTGCCAGCATACCAGAGACTGATGCTCTCAAATAAATGCATTAGCATTTGCATCTCTTCATTCGTTAAAAAAACCAGACTGTGCATTTTTTTTTTTTTTTTTTTTTTTTTAGGCTAATTTCTGTTTGGAAAAAAAGACATGTCAAAATGTACATTTCTGAGAATGGAATTATTTACTTAAATGCAAGTCTTTGGCTACTGATTATGGAAAATAAGAGTGTGTACACTAGAGCATGCAGTTTTTAAGGAGGTTTGATATTTTTAATTAGCTTGTCTTTGTATTTTATTTATTTGTATTATTTTGTATAATTCTTTTTTAAGTTTTAGTAGTGTTGTTGTCTTCTTTTAAATCTCTATATTATGTTGTATTATGTTGTAATCAGTTGTAAGATTATAAGATTAAAATCATAAAATCTAAATTACAAGAATACAATTGAAATATTTTAAGAATAAAGTTGAAATTATGAGTAAAGTTGAAATATAATTTTAACAGTCTCTAACAAGTTATTATTTTAAAACATCATATATACATCCATCACACACACACACACACACATATGTACAGTATGTAGTATATATACATATATATCGATTATCATCAATTTGATTGCAAAGATCCTATTTAAAATGAGCTGATCTAGACAATGACATATTGCAATTCAATAATGAAATGGCTTTAGCTAAAAATTTAGTGTTTAATCTTGTCATTATACATTACATTGACATTCTAATTAATAAATAGGAAAAAGCTAATTAATTACATGTCCACAGTTTCACAGACAAGGCTAAAATGCTAGAATAAGCTGTCTCAAGTAAAACTATCTTGGTCTGACATATCTTAAAATATGTCAGTGTCATTGTTCTATGTCCAAATGCAAACCTGTAATGTTTTTTTTTTCTAAGGTCTGGCTAAAGTTAAACCCCATTTGTAAAACAGGGCCATGTGTCGATTCAATAATCCAATTAATTACAAAATAAATCTGACTGTAAAAAAATAAAGATAGTTTAAATCTATATTTGTGTTACATTAAAAAGTATCAAATAGACATTACATACTGCAGCTTTAGAAAGCTTATGTCTTTATCTGTTTGTATATTTTAACAGAATTAAGGTAGCACAGACATTTACAGAGACCAATGCATTACAAAACTGAAATGTTTTGCCATTGGCTTCATAACCTTGAATTTTAAAACGAATTACTCCCATAACACATTATACAGGCAAAATAAACTCTATTGGATGTATTGTGAAATCATGACACTAGGTGGCATCATTGAATTTATTCTGTGAGGGTTTTTTTTCTTGCTTCAAAAGAGGAGGCCGAGCTAATTGAAACCAACAGGAAACCCAGTGCAATGTAATACAATAATTACAAACATACATGGATGATTAATGCTTATGAAAAGCATCATTGTTCCTGACTCTTCCAATACAACGAATAAACTACAACTGCTAGCTGGTTTTAAAGTGAAACATACCACAACAATAACAGGTACAGAGAAAGCATGAGAGCATTTAGCTTTCAGATTTTATTCTCATTCAGATGACAACTGATGCTTTTATTGTGGTGATGTTCAAAGTATTCAAGCCTGCAAGTTGGGAAAATTGTATTTATGACAGAACAAATGCTCCAACACCAGATACTTTCATTACTGAAGGGGTCACAGACGACTGGCATCACTTTGAATGAACAGCCATTCAGGGCTCTAAACAAAGACACTTAATCCCGGGAAATACGACGCGGCTCATGTGAGCCGTGGGGGTTTCTCTGTCAGGACGGCTGCAGTTGTTTGGCAGGACATGTTAAAGTCATCAGGCAGACGTATGGAAAATTCTTTTAGTTTCATCCCACCCAGCCTGCCTGTTTACACAGCCTCCATGTTGTACTGTACACGTCATGCAGTCCTGCAGCAGCCTGTTAAGGTTTTAGGATTGAAGATGTTTTACACATTCTGTTTCGAGCAGTTGTCACACAAAATCTAGAGCTGTGGATGCTGTAAGAAAGTCAAACTCTGAGCACTTTAACCCCACAGCCAAACAACAATCAGTCAAATTGAACATGTTGGCCCCCCCACTCCAGATCTTGCCCCAGGTGTGCATGAGATAAGCGATCATATACCTCATTCTGTCTTCCTGCTCCGACGATGACATCTTCATGACCCTAAATACAGGAGGAAGAGAGAGGTGTTTTAAATGCACTGAATCAAGATTATTATACTTGCCTAACTGTAAAACAAATTGTAGTCACCTAAAATAAACGTTAACTTAAAAAAATAGCAAAATGGGCTGTTGAGTGCTTGCCTCTTATTGGTTGGCGAACATTCTAAGGCATGCAAATATTCTCCAGGAAAAGCACAGCTATGAAGTAGTTCCCGGTCTGTTGACCGCTTTACAGTTCCAAATCACTGCACCAACTTATTTCAGCTATTTTAAAAATGCTTATTGTACACAAGAGCACAGGAAACTGACCAAGCAAGAAAATATGTTCAGCAATAGATAATAGAATAAAAACTACCATTCCGAAATGACCTTTTATTCTCCCGCTCTCTCTTTCTCTGCACAGACACATACACAGAAACATGTTGTCAGCGCTGACCCACAGTTGACTTTTTTGGTAAAATAATTTGCTGCTGGAAAGTACACATTAAGTTTATGAAAGAAAGCTGTTCATTAGGACTGACATTTGGAAGGTAAAAAAAATGCTGTTCTCTTAGTTTTAAAGAATGCATTGCATTTTCCCGCAAAAATATTAAGCAGCACAATCATTTTCAATACTGAAAATTGCAAGAAATGTTTCTTTGAGTGATTTCTGAAGAGTCATGTGACACTGAAGACTGGGACAATTCAGCTTTGCATCACAGAAGTGCCAAACTTTAATTCTGTATGTCAAGAACACTTAATAAAATGAATGAGCTTAATAAATGCCCACAGAAAGCTGTTCCTTTGCTTTCCTATTCATCTCAGTGTGACTAATTACTCTGGAAAAATGTCCTAACATGCCGAAAAATGTCCTAACATGCCGACTCGCTGAAGGCACCAGAAAAACAAGCACAGTCCCAGATCCTTCACTGGCAACTGTTTTGAGCTGTGATGTTAAAGCCAGCAATCCACTTAACATTTCTAAGATGTTCACTGGCAAACATATATAACAAAATAATGTGGATTTGTTGTAAGCTTAATTCGTTAGATATTTTTGCTCTCAGAATGGTGTACACTTATAAGGGTATTCTTAAAATCCTTGTACACCCTTCTGAGGACAAAAATATATGAAAAACTAATGTAATCTTGCTGTGCTCTTTATTGGCATTGATATGGTTCGGTAACATTTACGTATAGAAACCGATTCACACTATTAACAAGCTGCTTATTATTTACATTATTAACATGTTAAAGCACATGACCATATTCTACATCCCTAATCCTATGCAATACCTAAGCTTAAAAACTACCTTACTAACTATTAATAATCAGGACATTAAATGTTTAAAGTCATAGTTCTTGGTTTGTTAATGGTCAGTAGAATATTGGACCTTAAAATAATAATTCTTTCTACAAAAGCTTTATTATAAAGGGAAAATATTATTTAGATAATGCAAATAATAAAAAAGGCTATTTTTGTCACGCTATCTCGTGTTCCCTATGTTTATGTCCCATGTGCTTTCTCTTGTTTGTAGCTCCGCCCCTCAGACGCTCATCACGGCTTTCCACATTGGTGCACCGCCACATAGACCTTCCAGATACCATGGGGTTAAGCTGGGAGGTAGCTTTGTATTCCTACCTGGACTGGGCTTGGGCTCAGGACGAGAGAGCGCCGCGAGCGGTCACATCATTGTCCAAGCACCGCCTCTGTCCCGAACCTCCCAGATCATCCGGCGAGAACGAGCAGCAGGCTGCGTTCATCTCCGCGGACTCCATTCCGCCTTCACAGTCAGTAGGTGTCACAGGCTATTGCGGATTCCAGTCTGTGTGATCCTAGTGTGGATCTAGATATTTGGGCCAACATGCCGATCCTGATCCCTGCGGATTCCAGTCCGCAGTTAACGGGTCCCAGCCCCGTATCACGGCCAGGAGTTCCGTCAGAATTCCTCACGGTTCCCAGTCCGCACCAGTCAGGTATCAGCCCCGAACCACGGTATGAGGAGCCGTGTGAAGTTTTGGTTTTGCGGCCAGGAGTGCCGTGTGAAATCCTTGTAGTTCCCAGTCCGCAAATTATGGGTCTCAGCCCCGAATCACGGTCCGAGGAGCCGTGCAAAATATACGGTCTGTGATCCGGATTCACTATGGCCGGATGCACCAGAGCCGGTCTGTGATCCGGATCCACCGTAGTCAGATCCGTCAGATGCTGCCAATGATCCTGAGCTGCCAGAGCCTGCTGAAGGGACTGATCCGTGGTGCTCAGGTGGGCCTCTCCACCGTCTGCTCTGCCCTGGTGGGTCTCTCTGCCATCTGCATCTGTCTCCAGATCCGCCGTGGCCACCCCAGGCTCAAGATCCGCCATGGCCACAGCTGAGGTTTGTTATGCCCTGGAGGCCATCTGAGACTTTGCCCCGTTTAGCCTCCAGGGCACCCATTCAGCCCTCCCCCAGCTCTATGTATTGTTCCGCCTCCACCCTCCTATGGACTGTATTGTGGAGCATCTGGAAGCTGCTCCTAGGGAGGAGCCTCTGTCACGCTGTCTCGGGTTCCCTGTGTTTATGTTTACTTTCTGTCTCCCATGTACTTTCTCTTGTTTGTAGCTCCGCCCCTCTAATCAGTCCCTCACTCCCTGCCAGTTATGTTGCCCAGGTGGTACTTGTTATGTCTTCATTATGTTTGTATAAATACCGTGTCTCTTTAGTTTCCTCTGTCACTTGTTATATGTCAATATGTTCCTGTCGCCTGCCATCCCGGTCCTTGTTCCATGTTCCCGTGAAGGTTGTATTAAAGTTTTATCTGTTTACTGCAGTCCTCGTCTCGACTTTATGATTGTTTGCAGAGGAAACTTGACAAATTACGACAATTTTAAGAACTGTTCACTGAAAGGTTCTTGGAGAAACCAAAAATGATTATCTCAATATTTTCACTGTAAAGACCCTTTATTTTTAATAGTTTAGTTTGTCAATTATCAGCAATGTTCACTGACTCATACCACCCACCCAAACTTCTTGTTCCAAACATGTTTTCCAGTCACTTCTATGTGCTCATCTTCCTTGTTTGGACAAACAGGTAGGACCACCCTGAACTCACTCCAGTGGTTGAGTCAGAAGTTGACATATCAGGCCGCTCAAACAAACAGAGCAAGGTTTCGTAAGTTTACACTCTTCTGAAAGTCCACCCACAAACGTCTTTCCTAGTTGTCTGATCACATTGAACTGAGATAGAAAAAACAGGATATTTTAACACTGCATTATACTATTACATTTCATTAGAAAGGCAGTACAGTCAACTCTAATGGAGTCATGGCCCTAAACACAGTTTTGTCACTTTTAAGCAAATATTGAAAAACAGAATTCAGACAGCCACCACACGCTTCCTCAGTCAGTTAGTTACATCAAACACATTTTGGACATGGTTGATCTTCCAGCCATGATTGGCATGTGAAGCTATAGAGAGATCACCAGTGGAAAAAGAAACCAGAGGCCCTTGATGATGTCAAACCATCTCTGTTTAAAGAGTCTGGGCAAACACTAAGCTATCCGTGGCTTTGAGTTGCACTTTCAAGTGGGAAAATGAAACAAGTCTGGCTGAATGGGCCTGCAGGCCGATGTGGAACCTATATGCAGTAGCAGAGCGTATGGGGTTGATGAATGGTCGGGCTGTTAAAATAAACCCCTGCTCACTGTTATTACAATGACGTATGCTTTGGCGGCTAATGGAGAACTTTCAAACCTCTGAAATTTTGGTGAGGAGGAAAAAAAGCAGTGTGAAAATAAATTGCTCCAGGCAGACAGCAGACACACAATTCCTTCCCCTGCCTCTCGTACGTCCTGACCAGTTTCTTCAGGGACCACTGTGTCTCTTTGAGACTGACAGGGCTGAACTGTTATCTAAATATGGCCTGTCACAATCTAAAGACTTTTGCAGGAGGGATGAGAAGAATAAATCCTGCTGGTATGATTTTCCATTGCTTTCCTGGAGAAATTTCCGCAAATGCTGCATTGGTTCTTGCAGTGTGTAACCTGCTTATGCTGCGAAAGAAACCTTCCTGTTTGATTTCATGGGTGTGCTTACCAAAATCATTACGGAGAATATTGCTTGAGTCATTTATTGTGTTTTTACTCATAATGTAAAGTGCACAACACAATTTCTTTGACACTTTTAAAACCTATAAATCAGCTCAGGCCTAAATATCCTAGCGCTAACCAGCAATGGCATTTATGGATGAATAAAGCTGTGAATACTTTCTAGACTGTGTGCTATTTGCTCAGTATTTATGGCATTTCAAATATGTGGCCATTTGATGACTTCCTAATAGACTGTCTCTCTCGCAGCACGACTGTATTAATACTCTGTCAAGGCCATCGTTGCATTTCATAAACTCTTGCTCAATGATGGTTTAAACACTGGTCTAGTCTCGCTGTTTTCCATCCGCCGATGACACCAAGTATGCTGGAATGTGCCACCATTTCACATAGTCTGGATAATACTGTACCTTTCCCATCATCAACATGTCAGTATCGGTTTAATGAAATTACCAAAAGCTGGCATTTCTCAGAAACCAAATGCTTTGAGCAGTGTGCATGCTCTCCTCGACTATTTTTGCCATTGTAAAGGAAAAGTTTATCACAAATGACAATTCTATCATCACTTACTCAGTACACAAGCACACAATGGTTGCCAATTTCCAAAAAGAATATCATAACAGAGGCATAAAAGTAATGAGCGTGCTGTACATACACATTCTATGAAGCCTGAGGATTTTCACTGAATAAGGACTAAAAATTTCTGTTTCTCATATAAAGCTGTCAAAAAAGTATTTCTGCAGATCCGTTTTGGTGCTTTTTGTTTTTATTTTATTACTTTGGATTATCTTTTTGGTATGTTCTCTGAACGTTCTGACAAGGATTTCATGTAGTTTTGAACAATCATTAATACAAGTTAGAAGCTCCAGATGGTTTAGACAACATTCAAATGTAACTTTGCCAAAATGTTTGCAAAATGACAAAAACAGAATGTTTCTCCCCCTATTTTCTACTGTCCTTTGAGATCCAAATCAAGATTTTTATCTTTGACCCCCTCATCAGGACGCTCTGTTTGAATAGTTGTGGTGGATTTTAAACTCAGAAGTAAATGCCCAATGCTATGATTGGGTATATTTGACAGCTTGCATTCCTCATGGATCAACACATCTGATATGTTTTAGGTTAAAAATGCAAAAAAAACATATCAAACGATCTGTAACTAAAGACCATGAAGTAATGGTCACTTAATGAATACTCAAATTTGTGTTGCAACATTACTGTTGAATTCAGTATAGTCTTTTTATTTGAATCTTTCTAAAGTCCTTTGTCAAATTGTGTCTTGTTTGCTAATTAATCTATGGAAAATGAGCAAACAAAGGACCAAGTTCATTACCGTTCAGTGGGCTGTTATATTACAGCTGTGCATACTATGTACTAATGTGTACTTACACTGTGGTTCAATACTGCTTATACATCTACTATGAAAGTACACAGGTATTAGGGACACTTAATATAAAGTGTGACAAATAAAGTTAATAAAATGAAGTTTATTGTTTGGTTTCCATGTAGAACTGCATTTGCTGCTCTAATCATTTATCTACTACATGTGAGAAATGGTGGGCGGGGTCAACAGGCAGTGTTATAGAAGCAGACCTTGATCATCTTTTGTTCATCATAGAGTAGAACATTCCACAAGCTGTAGCTGTAGGCAGACTGCCTTCAGTATCAGCTGTTTTAAGACTAATGAGAAGTTTTTTTGAGTTCTGAAACTGACTGAATGATTTTATGGCACAATGACGAAAAGATCAAGGGAATTTTACTTTATCAGTTCATGACCCTTTTAAAATAAACTGTAACCAATAAATTTAACAGGAATGTTAGCAAAGAATTTTTGGAACATACTGTATTTATGTGTACAGTACAGAGAACAGAGAAGATGGGACATTTTTCCAGAAACCTCTTTCTTTTCTCTTGCACCGACATTAGAGCTGATGACAGAATTATGAGCTTTTTTCAGAAATGATCTCTGATAGTCCAGTGCCGCCAGTGCTGATCTGCACTCAATTACCATCCTAACAAGACATGACTGCTCTGTTGTCCATCTCCTTTGTCTCTTGAATCTGCTAAAACTCCAAACCGGAATATATCTCAGACACAATACGAATTTTTGATCCATACACTGTAAATCTCTTTGTGGTCTAAGAACAGACCTTCGGAGAGAATTAAAGACAAGGCCATCATTTACCACACGGTCTCCGTGCAGCCATTTTCAAACCATGAGTCACATGAGATGCAGCAAATGGTCAGATTAGCATCTGTGTTCAATAAAATAAGAGTGTGGGAGTTTGAGGAGGAGACAGCTGCGGTCCTCCAAACGGGAGCTATGATAATCATTTAAATGGAAATTTCAATGATTTCATTTTGAATTACCCTGAACGGGATGCGGTGATAATTCCTGCTGTTTTTGTGTTATACGGTTGCCAAGGAACATTTAGAGATAATTTCTTAGAGCGAAGTGTTGCAGTCAAAGATGAAGATGAGAACCATATTGTGATGCCTGATAATCAAATGTGAATTCACCAAAAATGTGGTTTATTCTTGGGGAACAGTGACATTTGACATGACTTCCAGGAGGATCCCACTGGCAGCAAGATGATTCTCTAGACATTATTCATTTTGTAATGTTGCTGAATACAGTTGGATGCCGCGCTATTACAAATTGATCTGCAGCAATTCTGTTGTAACTGCTGCTTATACAATCAAAAAATTATATATTTTTTTTACATTTGTGATTCTTTCCTATCAACATGCTTTCTACGGATGCTACCTCCCACCCCAGAAAATAGTGATTCAAATTTTTAATGATGGACAAAAGTTTCACAGGCAGTATGTAAACATGACTTATTTTTTTACATGCAACATTTTTGAGTGTGTAAAGACCTTTACTTGTGCAATCTCACATTACTTGCTTTCATAAGTCTTGCATTGATGTGGATTTCATTGTGTTTGCATTTATTTTGATCTTGTCAAACTCAATAATTAGTGATTAAAAATTTTTGGTAACACTGTCTGTGAAGCTTGTGCTTATAATACATTACAGTATAAGGGTATTCTTAAGGCATTATACTGAATGCATCATGCACTATAAAACAATTATAATGTCTTATATAACTCATAAATAATCAATAAAAAATAATATTTACATATTTGTGATTATAATTTTTAAGAGTATAATTATTTATAACACACAATGCACTCCATAATAAATCTACTTCATTCATATTGGACTATGTTGTATGTTGGCATTGTTTATTAAAGATCTGCACAGTACCTCACAACATCTTGTTATTTGAGTGTTTCCTGTTAGGCTAATATGGAGGATAACATAAGCTAGCTAATACTTTCAACTAAAACCAGCTCCGCCAGGCTCCATCGTCCCTCTGGCTCCGCCTTGGTCTGTCGTCGACCATCTGCCGCCTCAGGACTCCACTCCTTGTTTGTCCTCCTCCCGGTCACCCAGCCACCTCCTGTACCTCCTCCATACTTCCTCTCATTCCTTTTTGTTTTTTTTGTAAGCCGTGAGGACGTGGCTTCCGGGACGGGGGCAAACTGTCATGCCCCTGGACTATTTTGTTATTGTTATCATATTGTGTCTTCCAGTCGGGCTACCAAAATCCATCTCGGCCCTGCCTTTCGGGCTATCATATAGGGAAAGGAAAATATATTTAAATGCTTTTGCATTCTTTCACAAATATATTTGGGTGATTATGTAATTTTCAGGCTTCGGGGAGCCACTGTCAATTATGTTAAGGATTGAAATCGCGTTTGAATTCGAGCCTTTCACTTTCGCTGCGATTGCGCAAACTATGTATGGCCGGTTTCATCGGGCTCACGCGCCTGGACCGAAGTTAACTAGTCTGCTGTGTTTGTTTATCGGTCTGGTTAGTGTCACAGGTGTCCTGACAGTTTATCCTACCCATCAGATTTTTTTAGAGTGCGGATCGGGACGCATTTTTCTGTCCGAGCCCGGCTGCATCCGACAGGCATTAAGATATTTATGTCCGAGCCCGAATCCAGCCTGACACAGTTGAAATAAAATTTTTTCTCTTACTAATGACACATGCACTTTTTTGTGTGGAAATCCTGCTTTTATTAAGCAACTGTAGGAAGGCGTTCGGAAATGTCAACAGATGAGAGCATCAGCGCATACGGGGGAAAAAGCGCCGTTATAACACAGACGCACAAGCAGTTTTACATTTTAAATGGTCAATGCCTTATCGCGCTGATGTGACCGAGCCTGACCCGAACTCGAGCATCCTTTCTAAAAATCTGTCCGAACCCAACCCGGCCCGGCCCGTCGGCATCCATCTTCTAGTCTTCATTACTGTTGGGGTAGGTGTACACATTAATAAAACACAAAATAATAGCTAGAAAAAAATATTTATTGTTGGTTTCCAGTAGCTGTACATGTTATAGTCAAAACCGCGAATATAACTCATAATTACTATATCTGCATTACTGTAAGGGTAGGTTTAGGGTTGGGGTATGTGTAGACATTAATTAAACATAATTTGACAGGTAGCATTTTTCGTTGTTAAATTCTACTACCTTATGCAACAAACATATTTTGCATGTTATCAAGAAAATAAACTACTCTAAAAGGATTTAGCTGTTGTTATTGATTCTATTGGAAATCAATAAAAAAATCAAACCAGCATAGGACCAGCTTAAACCAGCATCAAAACAAACCTAACCAGCACATGCTGATAAAATTAGCGGCACATGGATTTATGCAGGTATTTTAGTTCTGCTGAATAAGACAGGTCAGGGTGAAGAAGGGACAGACTATGAGGCAAAACGTCGAGTGGCATTTTCTTATCTGTGACATCAGTTGAAATTTCAGATTCAGAATCGTACACAGACTGATTCATCTTCTACATGGTTCTTACAAGTGCATAGGAATTTCTGTTCAGTTAGAACCAAATATTTGAGTTTATGATTGTAATTTGACTATTTTATACAGTTGTAATTTGTGTTTCAACCCTTTTTTTTGTTACAATATTATTCATTACAAATAATCTCTCTTTTTTTTCAGGCTACATACATTTATTTTGGGCTACCAAAAACTGAAGAGCGCCTGCCCGAAGGGCTACCAGGGATTTAGAAATTTTGCAAGCCCCTGGGGTCATTATGTGTGTCAACCCTGCCTGACCAGGCATTCAAATAGTTAATTATGGGCAGTTATGATTTCTGTTTTATGTCTTCTACTTATTTTACTATGTTGTGAAGCACCTTGTGGCTTTTGCCTGTGAAAGGTGCTATATAAATAAAGATTACTTACTTACTTACTTACTGACCTGTTAACTTGTCACAGGTTACTGACCTGTACAAACACAGAGCGTGACAACAGGTTACCATCCAAAACTTGAATCCACACCGATTATTAAGCAGCTTGATAAAACATGGCCACAATATTTTTTATTGACACCTTACAGTCTGAGTCTCCTTATCTACAAAATCTAAAAAACTCATTAGTCATTGATGACAGTCCTGTTCAACTAGTAATCAACCCTTAAAAGTTATGAAAGCATCAGGGATAAGAGATTTTAAAGATCACACAATTTTCTGTCAGTGTGCTATGTCCCATAATCACTCTTGACCTCTTCCTCTCCCCCTTTCTCTCTTTTCCTCACATTTTCTTTTTCCTTTATATCTCCAGAGGAGTACCACATACATCTGAAGACTTTTCCTTAAAATATGGTGGATTTGCCTTTTAATGGCTGGCTTTAAACATCTGATCCACACATGAGAAGCATAAGAGTGCAACCCTCAACATACAAAAAACCTCAATGCTGAATGAGTCACATCTTATGGTTACTTGGGGTTTTGGATGACAAATAGCAAAGTATATGTCTGTACTTAAGTCTGGAGCACACTACAATACAGAAGCTTATGGCCTTTTTGAGTCTGCAACAGAATGCCCTGTAACCAGCTCACATTGTCGACTCACCATCAGGCATGAACATTATCTTTGGCAGGTAGAAAACAGCCATCAACAACCAATAAAACTGAAATGGAAGACAGTTAAAGAAGGGTGAGGCAGAGACAAAACAAAAACAAAACATCAAATTGGCAGCTATCTGTGCAAATAAAGCCGCTCCTCCATATTGTTTGCACAAGAATGGAATTTCAGGATCATGTAGACTCAGCAGACTGGGAGGAGATGATTATACAAGTGAGATGCTCAGTTTGTGATTAGTTGTGTGGTGTGTGCATCAACACAACAGAAAGCAAGATGCTATGAGTTCATGTGGCCTGGAACTTTTACTCATTTTCTGCTGTGACCTTAGCAAAGGGAGCCTTTTTCATCAAATTTTATCTAATTTTAGGGGAGAGTTTTACATTGCCAAGGCATGGTTGAGAAGGAAAAAAACGATGCATCAAACATTTTGATTTTGCTACTTTCCAAGAAATCATTTATAATTTTCTTTTAATTTAACTCAAAGTAACTTAAATAAAAATGAGTAAGAACTATACAGCCTAGATGCAGTAAAAATGTATAAAAATTACAGCACGGCATCATTACTAAAAATAACTAAAATTTAAAATAAACCAAAAATATAACAAAGAAAATGAATTCAATATAATACTAAAATCTAAAATAGTATATCAAAGCAGGCACCATGTTTGTCCCCTTTTCTTGCCTATTGCTAAATCATCTGATGATACATCAGTGATGAATCCAACCAACCACAGGAATTTTAAGAGTTATCAACCACGAGACAGATCTCTTCAGAACAAGCTTCCACAGATGTGCTGAGATGATGAGGACTGAATCATGGAAAGGTAGTCGATTTGGTAACTAGTTCACATGAATAAGCAACAGCCTGTCTGAAACAAACCAGTTCTTATTTATGTACTACAAAAAGACTTTGGATAATGAATAAATAACTGGATAAATAACCTTTTTACAGTGATTTTTAGATGTATGAATTAATTTCCTCTCAGGTTGTCCTAGCACACTGCAAAAAGTGCTTTTCTTACTTAGTATTTTTGTCTTGTTTCCAGTCCAAATATCTAATAATTCCTAGAAGCCAAGAAGCATTTACTAGAGAAGTAAAATGACATAAGAAAATCTGTTTTGTTTTAAGATAAAGAGAAAATAATTTAA
>JAUCMS010000031.1:16972144-16986784 GCA_032357445.1 Enteromius radiatus | reverse complement strand
TCTCTTTTCTCTTATCAGGTGTTCTCCAAACTCTTCAGGCATTACAGGAGAAAACTCAGAGCTGTTATCTTGGAAAAGGACATTGCAATAATTGTGGCTAACATGTATTGGAGAAAAATATTTCATCATGAGTTTTTCTCCCCATTTTCAATTGTTTTACTTCAATGGTAGGTTAGAATTTTGTGAATGTTTTGAATGAAAGAACAAAAGGATAAACAATGCAGATTTATTTTCACAGTCACCTTTTCTCAGATTTGCCAAAGGTGCCAATATTAGGTTAGGGCACTGTACATAACAAATACATATCATTGTTTGGTCTTAAAATGTAATGTGTTTTTTCAAGGCATGTTTGTAAAAACTACTTAAATGTCCTCATTTAACAAAGGCCTAGTCCTGACTTAATCTAATCCCTACCTGTGAAACCACCCCTATATCTCATTTGTTTATTTAATATCTCACAAATTTCGTATTGTGAAATGCTGTGCTCAAATATTGTTTGTATATTTCTTTAAAATAAAAGGCACCTGATATTATGTTTAGTAAATTTTATACAACATTATTTTTTAAAATTGTAGTATATTTGACCTTACCCTATATATTCTGCTCAACTGCAGATGATGTTATCAATCTCAACAGAATAACTAGTAAAAACAGTAAAAGATTATTTTGAGAAAAAACAAACAACACGTTTAGAATAATTCACAAAACATTCCTCAGTCACGTCATTAAAAATAAATTGCAGTCATGCATTTCTAAAGCTTAGATCTAGAGGTGCAGTTTTTTTCCTTTTATATACACTGACAGGACACCTTCAGGTAACACTTTATAATAACTGCACATGATGAATCATTAGTTAAGCATTAGTAAACAGTCAGTTTATCCTCTATAAACCATTGTTCCAACATTAATAGTCATAAATAAGCAGTTTATAAATACACCTATGAATACATTATTCTTTATTTATAAGCATATTACAAAAGAGATTTAAAGGCTCAGTTACCTTTCTAAGAGAAAAAAAATCATTAATGAAGTATGAAAAGACAATTATAGATGCACTTGTAAACTTTTTCCTTTTTTTCATTTTTCATCTGTTAGTTTTCGTATTGATTACAAAATACTCATTCTTACATATTGTCACGAAGTAGGCGAGAGACGTTCGGATTCAAGTGCTGACAGTTTATTGAACACACACACACTCAAAGTACAGGTGTCACAAGCTGCGTCTCTGTGGCTCTCTCTGGCCAGCAGCAGCGGGAACCATCACCGGAGTACTAGCGTTTCCATCCGGACACTTTTAACCCATGTACCTTGACTAATGCTATCCCAGGTGTTAGCTATTATCCTTGTTATAAAAGTGCCAGCTTTTCAAGAGACTGACGCGAAGTCTTGATTTGCCCCGGCTGTCACTACTGAGCGTTTCCCTTGTTTGATCTTTCTGTGTATTTCTGGACTGTTCATTTGGATACTGATTCTCGCCGCCTGCCCCGAACCTTCTGCCTGGATATTGACTATGATTTCTGCCTTGTCCCTTCTGATACTGTTTTGTTCGTTACTGACCACTGCCTGTTTGACTATTGTAATAAACCACGCTGCAAATGGATTCTCAGGAGTCTGCCGTTCTGTCACAACAGGGAGGCTGGGTCGATGACGGCAAACTAGAACATCAGAGGCAAGAGACGAGAGAATAATCCATTACACATAGCGTGGGGTCGAACGAGGAGCAAACATAGTCCAGAGGGGCAAGGCAAAGTCGTAAATCCAAGTACAGGCGAGGTCGAGAACGAAGAACAAAGGAAACATGGGTAAACACGGTAAACACAGAGGGCTGTACACAGGGAGAAAACTCAGGGTACATTCAACATTGGCCAGCGAATTCACACACAGACAACCGGAACTTAAATACACAAAAAAAGGGGCGGAGCAACAATGGGCAGTCATGACAACGAAGGAGGTTGGTGGAGACATCAATGGGAAACCGTGACAACCGATGAGATGGGCAGTGACCATGAGTTCGTGTAAGGAGTCCATGAATAAAAACAGACATAAATACACACACAGTTCATGGAGGGCTGGAGTGCCATCCAAAGCAGGGCTGGCACATCCAGCTGATCGTTACATAGCCCCCCCTTAAGGGCGGCTTCTAGACGCCCCAGGCTTAGGAGCCAGCAGGAACGACCTCCAGGGCGGGGCAGACGGCGGAGAAGCCCACTTGAGTGACGCTGGTGGTGGAGACGCCCACCAGGGTGGTGCAGATGGAGGAGACACCCACTCAGGCTGATCAGGTGGAGCAGACGCCTTCCAGGGCGGCGTAGACGGTGGAGATGTCCACCTGGGCCGACCAGACAGCGGAGACATCCACCAAGGCGGATCAGACAGCAGAGTAGCCCACCAGGGTGGCCCTAGCAGCTGAACTGGACAGAGGAGCACACACACATTAATGATCTGACCGACCTGACTTAGAGCCCCTGGGGATTCTATGACGAAGGTCAACATCCCTAGGGGACGTGCAGCCACTGATGGATTCCCCGGAGTCGAGGCCGGACAGCAACAAAGCCCGGAGGCTTGGAGGGTAGGACCTGGAGACAGTGCAGCCACCAGCGTACCCTTGGAGGAGTTAACCGACTCCATCGAGGGGTGTGCAGCCACTGGTGGAACCCCAGTAACCGAGACCGACTTGGGGAACGGTTCCTCAAACCGTGTTACGGGGCTGAGACCCAACAGATGCGGACTGGGAACCGCGAGTATTTCCGACAGCTCACCCGCCGGCGCGGGCGGATCAGGCCACCAGGGGTCCGGATCACAGACAGGGTCTGGCGGATCTGGCCATTCTGGATCGGGATCATAGATGGGATCTGGTGGATCCGGCCACTCGCAACCCAAATCGCAGACCGTCATGACTGGACACGGCTCCTCGTACCGTGCGATGGGAGTGGGACCCGTTATTTGCGGGCTTGGAACCGCAAGGACCTTCAGCAGCTTGTCAGGCTGCGTGGTTGGGACAGGCTGAGTAGAACACCACCCCTCGTATCGTGCTTCGGGGCTAATACCCGTTTCAGACTGGCTTGACACCGTGAGGGCCTTCAATGGCTTGACTGGCTGTGCCACCGGGACCGATCTGACACCACACAGCCCCTCTCGCTGTGACGTGATGTCAGAACCCGTAAATAGTAGATCAGGAATAGCTACAATGGGCAGTCATAACAATGGACAAGGTGGGTGGAGACATCAATGGGAAACCGTGACAACTGATGAGATGGGCGGTGACCAGAGTTCGTATAAGGAGTCCATGAATAAAAACAGACATAAATACACACACAGTTCATGGAGGGCTTCCAGAGCAGGACTGGCACATCTAGCTGATCGTTACACATATAAGGCCTTGCATAATTTGGCTCCTCAATACTTGTCAGAGCTTTTAACACCCTATACACCCTCACGTTCTGCATTCCTCTGAAGCAGGTGTTTTAACTGTTCTGGCAACTAGGCTTAAGACTATGGGTAATCAGGTTTTCTCCTCATTGGCTCCTAAATTGTGTAATTCCCTGCCCTCTAAGATAAGAAATGCAGAATCCCTTACTGTTTTTAAATCATCTCTTAAAACTTACTTTTTTAGGTTAGCCTTTATGTAATCAAAGTGATTTCTTACTGTATTTTTATATTAACTTTCTATTGAATGGTTGTCTGTATTTGTAACGATCTGCGTCAGTGTTGTCCTGTGTAATGTTTTATTTCATTTTTACGCATGTATGTAAAGCGCTTTGAGATTAAATTTTAAAGGCGCTATATAAAACTAAGTTTATTATTATTATTGTTATTAAACTGCTTACTAATGCTTATTAATGTTGGAACAATGGATTAAAGGGTTAAAGGATTAATTGAATATTTACTTAATACTTAATGTTTAACTAATGATTCAAAGTGTGTAGTTATTATAGTGTTACCCAACTTCTTTGGTTTGGTGATCAACATCTTTATCTAACAGCAGTATCATTCTTGTAATTGATGGATAGACATGCATTGTTTAGAAGACGATGACACATGTAAAGGGGGAATGTTGAGGGCCAGTAGTGTTGAATAATAAAAAAAAAAGTTTAGTTTTTTTGTTTTATTGTATATTTCAGCAGCATATTAATTCATTCCATTTAATAGTGAATCCCATAAGTTATGGTTTCATGTTCATATGGAATGCATTACTGTAGAATTACTGCAGATTACTTTCACCAAAGGTTTGTTAGATTTTAAAATGTATTGTGAAATATTGCATGATTGTGACTCATGCAATAAACACAAACATTGTAGATATTCTACATGTTTGCATGTGTGTGCTGGTGTGTATGTTCATTTTGGCCAGTTACAGCTGCAAAACAAATGTTTCTAATTCATTTTAAAGCAATTATTCAGGATGAAGTGGGCTCACTCACCCAATTAACTTTAAGTAGAGTAATGCACACTTCTGTGCTAGGTTACATAACTGTCCAGGAATGCCGTGCGCTAACAGCTGTTTTTGAGTCTATGAAACAGTGGTGCATGAGTAAATGTGCTGCCATGAGATCTGTAGTACATATCTGCAGACCACAGGCAGCCCTGGGCTTTTCCACTCTGGCTCTGAGCTTCCCAAACACTTTCCAGATAAAGCCCACAGTCTTTATTTTCCATTTGTTAACCGGTGAGTCACATGTCATCAGCTTTCAGCCACAACAATGGCGAGAAGTGTCGAGTCAGCAGTGCCCATGTCTCCTCTGATTCATCCACTTTATGAGCTGCTGAGGGAAATTTCTCAGAGCAGGTTAAAGTCTGTTCACACGTGTTCTGTACATCAGGCAAAGCTGTAATTCAGTTTTTCAATGACTGACATCATGGGGTCTTGTTTGAGAGACCAATCCTCTCTGATCTTACCCAGGTGCCTTTCTTCCTGGAGGTTCATGAGGAGCTTGTGGAAAGGCCAAGGGGTATGTGGAGATTCCCCAGGCAGAGTGTGCGGTTAGGGTGCACTTGAGGTGGCACAGTGGCGGAATCACTTGCGTCTCCGTTCCAAGGCCTGTAAGCTGTCGTCAGCCCTGGCTGGCAAAGCTTACAGTCCTGCGGGCCAGGCCACTTTGTCCTGCATGCGATGGCTATCCTGCAAGTACACCAAGTCAAAGCACTGAAAGAACTGCACTAGGGTATGAGGGTTCTGACTGTAGGTTGATGCAGGAACTGCGCTCAGCCCTCTGGGCGATGAAGGTGACAGAACGGACCCTCAGTCAGGTGATGTCCACCATGGTGGTCCAGGAGCGCCATCTCTAGCTGAACCTGGCCCAGATGAGTGACGTCGACATAATACGCACCCGTCTCCCAGGTCGGCCTTTTCAGCGACACCCTCAAGAATGTTGCTCAGCAGTTCTTGATGGTACAGAAGCAGGACACCCTCCAGCTTCGTCACCTGCTCTGCCTCTGGCTGCTCCGAAGGAGATAACACCTCAGCAGAAGCATAGAGCCAGCCGCCGCAGGGGGCGCAGGCTGTCTCTGACCGACCAGCCGCCACTAAGTCTTCCCGGAAGACCGTGAAGCGGCCCTAGGACAGGCTTCTCATATATGAGGGAACTTGCTTTGTGGAGGACCCATCTGCACCCCCTTGCCTTATACAACTGCCGCCGTCGACCCATGGGTCGGCAGTACCCATCCATTCAAAAAAAGAGCAAATTTTCAAATCTCTGAGCCATACATGCAATGTTCAGATTGTGAGCACCGCCCCAGTTCCTCATTCTCGTATGGACATGCTTTCGCCACCGTTGGAATAGGAGAATTTGGTGAGTGCTGCCCCCCCCCGCAGCCACCTTTCTCCCCTTTGCTGCCCCACCACGGGTATGTCAGTGGTCGCTCTGCTGATCCCACTTGTATGATGATGATGATAATGATGATAGAAGCCTTTATTTGTCCCATACACTGTTGCATGCGGTGAGATGAGACCCCTCCAACCATAACAAACATAACAAACATTGAGGGGGACAGGTCAGTCGAGAGGTAGCATAGAAAATAAGGAAATAAGATACATTAGGAGAAAGAGGGAAAAAAACCCTCCCAGACTGTCCTTCGAGAAGGGCAGTGTGAGATCAGGGGGAAAAAAATACCTCAGCAACAAGCATGTAAAACACATAATCACAAGACATAACACTGCAAAAGGGGAGGGGGTACAGGGGATAAGGAATTTGTCCAATGTAGGCAACAGCCATCTGGTCCTGTAGCTAGAGAGCGCTGGTCACCGACCTGCATGCCCACACCGGGGGGTAAAGCACATGATGGCGAGGGATGCGGGGGGAAGGTAGTGATTGTCTATCTGTAGCTATGTATTTATGTGTGCGTGTCAATGATGTGTAAGCCTGTGAAGTCTGAATAGTGCACCACAGGTGTCCTTGGAGCGGGGAAAAGGAATGCAGAGCGTCTCGTTATCTTGCTCTCCGGGGGAAGTTGTTTTGCCTTCAGCAATGGCATTGGCCAAGGTGCTTTAGCTGGAAGAAGGGGGGAAGTCGAAAATTTAGAAAACGGTACTTTCCAATTTGGATCAATATCTGCTAATTTCGCAGATATCTAATGTCCATCACAGGTGTCCAGGTCTGCCCAAATCCCGTTGGATAGCTGCTAGTTTCTCCAGGATGTTTTCCAATTTGCGGTCCAAAACCACAGTCTGAGTGCTAACAACTCTGCTCACCGGTTCAATTCAGCCGGCCAGCATAGTGTGGTTTTGACTGGCCGCTTTTATCAATCGTCGATATGCCTGGGCCCCACCTAATCCAATCAGCAGAAACCCTGTTATCAAATTTCAGAATAAATAAATATCTTTAATATCCTCCAGGGACAGAGCGGCCAGGCACATGACGCGCCACTTTTCCCACCCGTCCATCATGTATCCAGCTGCAAATTCCTGCAGGACAGTTGGGTTTCCCCGAACCCAAGCTTCTCGTCGAGAAGATGGTGTCAATTGCGTTCAGAGACCAGTTGATCAAATCCTTTTTGTTTGAAGAGCAGGACAAGAAGTGTCTCAGAGATAGAACTCACAAGACAAGAGAAGCCAGTGGGGAGAGATAGGGGAGGGAGAGGAGAAAGATGCGACTGCCTTCGCCAAGAGTGAAACAAAAATCCTCCTGGAATGTCATCTAGGAGCATGGCTCGCACTGCCCATCAGGTGGTTGATGCCATCACATTGGCGTATCAGGTCATTTGTGACCGTGCCCCCTAGGAGTAAGAGCCCACTCTGCCCGAAGTGTTGTCTCCTACTGGGCGCTGGTGCAGGGCACCTTTCTTACAGACATATGTAGAGCTGCAGTTTGGGTGACACCCAGGTTTTAAAACCTCTGCAAAGCTTGCGTGTACTCCCATGTATTGGGTAACAACAGGTAATTCAGAGAGGACTGGGAGTGTGTCGGCTTGCTGCACCATTTTTTTATTTTGCTGTATTACTCCTACCAAGGCCCCCCTCACGCATGGTTGCACTGGCACACAGCTGGCCCCGGGGACCCCTCAAGTACGTCTTTCCCCCAGTGAGCCTCCTTGCGCAGAACCTGTGCAAGGTCAGGAACAGGTTTTGTTAGTTGCTTCCTTCTGGCCCACCAGAATCTGGTTTCCGGACCTTGTGCTCCTATTGACAGCCCCTCCCTGGAAGGGCACAATTTGGCACCCGCGCCCCATTCTGTGGTACCTGCATGTGTGGCTACTGGATGGGACGCAGCAGACCTCACTGGCCTTCCCCAGGCCGTGGTGAATACCATCACTCAGGCTAGAGCCCCTACTACGTATGAAGGTCTACTGGTTCCTCCTTGCCTGTCAGTTAAGATTAGCCAGAGTAGCCTTTACTGTGCTGATAAAGGGGCATCCTTTACCCTCTTGGCCCTGGCTTTTTGTTCTGAGACTTCTTCCCGCTGTGTTCCCCTGATTTTGGTTCAGTTCCCGTTTCTAGCCACCCAGTTCTGGGTGCTCCGTCCCCAACTTGCTTATCCAGGTCCCCTGCTGGGCCCACTTTTGGCCCCCAGGGCATTGGGATGGTCATGATAAACAACCTCCAATCGGTCCCGCTCACGCAGCCTGACCTTTCGGTTGAGTAACCCATATATGGCACAGTCCGGGTTGAGGTGTTTTCCATAGGGACCCCATGACATCAGTCATTGACATAACGTCAAAGTGACTGACTGAAAGGGAACGTCTTGGTTATGTATGTAACCCTCGTTCCCTCAAGGAGGTAACGGAGACGTTATGCTCTCCTGCCACAAACCAGAGGCCTGCACTTGGGGGGGGGGGTTACGATCGGCTCCTCAGCAAGAATCTATATGGTGAGGCATGCCACCATCTTAAATACCTGTATGCACTGGGAGTGGCTGGCACACTCTCACCGGCCAATCCCGCTTGGCTTGTTTTCTAAGATCAGCGTGGATTGACCCCAAAGACCCCATGATGTCAGTCATTGGCGTAACATCTCCGTTCTCTCTTTCAGGGAATGAGGGTTACATATGTAACCAAGACGTTTTCAAACTAAAACGCAATTTTTGTTTTTCAGGAAAAACTATTAGGCCAGACATTTACATATAAACAAAGCAAAGCACAACACACAGCTATTTTTTGTTTTGTCTTTTTTTTTTATGAAAAGCAAAAGATGTTTACACTTTTCCATTTTTTTTGTCCTTGCAAATGTACTGAGGTTAGAGCTACTGTAAGTGTAAACTCATCATACATTGTTTGTGCTACAAATATCTCATTACAGTACGATGTGACTTGCTGACGATTGATCTGATGATTTCCTTTTTCAGAATATCTAAAAAAAATTCCACACCTTTTGACATCATACATTTGTCTCTTCCTTGAGTTACTTTGGTCTCCAGTTACTAGAATTCACAAAAATGCAGCCAATAGATTTGATGTCTGACCCAAATGGAATAAATGATTCAACAACCTCTTGATTTCAAACTAATGACCAAAGGCTTTTCTAGTTCCAAACATTCTGTCCTCTATGTTTTTGTTGTCCAAGAGGAAGAAGATGAGACTGTGGAAAATCAAACATACATTTCATTGACAGACATAAATAAAAAGTACACAGCGTCCTAAAATAACCATCTAAATTAAATAAAACAATGAAAGATCTGTTTTAGATTGTCTAAGACTTCACATTGTTTTACGATTAAGAATAATTTTGTAACAGATGCTTTTGCTGAATGTAACAGGAGTATTATGGCATGGAACAAATTCCCACTCTAACATTAAAGACCACTTCAATATGAATGGAAAGCTTGCAGTTGTTTCGAGTCATTCACATAACAAAGTTTATGAATGTTTGCAGTAATTGAAGTCATTGCTGAAGTAACTAAGCCACAGAAATTCATACGGAAATCATGATGTATTTATGATATCACAGACCAAAGTATTTTCTCTGTTTTGTCTTTAAAATAAATGATCACCATCTGGAGGTTTTTGAAAAAGCTGAAAACCACACAATTCTGTTCATTGATTGACTATAAAACATATCTATAGTGCACAGTCATCAGCGTGCAAAATGGTTTGCTGAAGACCTCAGTGAAAATCAGGGAATACTCATCGACATCTGGCCCGTGTTAAAATGAGAGACGACGATTCAGGAAGTTCTGCAATCCATTAACAACCCTAAATTTGAAGAGAAGGGGAGAGAGAAGTAGTCAAAATATAGTCAAGTGAACTGCATTAAATCGGCCATAGCTTTTTTGTTTTTTTCTTTTGGTCATCAGAAATTGAGAAGATTCTGTACTGCTAAAACTTTAATGTGAAAAGGCAACTCCGTAAGTCAGAAAACATACGGATAGGTAAAGCCAGACTTCAGGAAGTAACAGCTAATAAAACACACAGCTATTAAAACTGTTATGTATCATGGCACTCTTTCTTAAAAGCTTTGTAGGTACTGAAGTTCTGCTCTTTATAAAACTAATTTAAGCATATTGCTCTTGAATATCAGCCACTCAGACTGAATTATCTCATCAGTGGTGGCTTAAAGACTTTTACTCTCCTTCACTCTAAATCAGTAGGAAGGTTTCCTGACCTGGACCTCAGAAGGCCAGCGCTGACAAAATGCATGAGTGATGACATCATAACCATGTTTAAGCAATCCATTCTTGAGGTCAAAAGGTGAAGAAAGGTATCTGCAATAAGTGCACTTATGGAAAGAGGAGATCTTTCCTCTGTTTTGTTTCTCATGACACGCACACCCAGCTTTTTATTATGAGCTTTCATAGCTCAAGAGTTATTGGATCATTTAAACATGGACTTTGTCTGAGATGTTTCTTAAATAATTTTATGGTTAACAAACTGCTGGCATTACATATATTTCATAACTATGGAAGCAACTCAGATCATCTGGAGAAAATCTGATGAGAAATGTTTGAGTATTCTAAACAAAAGGTCAACAAAACCAACATCTACTATTTAAGCTACTATTGTTGCTTTTAATAAGAGCAAATCTGAAACAGTTGTATTACTAGCAAAGCATATTAACTCGCTTTGCACATGTTAGAGTACCATGTTTTATCACTATGCTAGCATCATGCTGTGTTAAAACATGCTTGCATAGTGTTAAAACATGTTAGCAATGGGCTAAAACATGTTGAAAATTTTAAATGCTTGCAATGGGTTACAATATAATAATCATGTTAGAATCAATATTGCTAACAACATGTTAAAACATGCTGACAGCATGTTAACTCTTGCTTACAATGCCTTAAAATATGTTAGAAACATTTTCAATCACATTTGAAACATGTTAAAAACAAGTCAGCAACAGGTAAAACATTTAACATTCTTTCAACATATTAAAATAAACATATTTTTTAGCAGCTGTTGGAAACATGTAAAATCATGCTCTGAACATGTTAAAACGTAGTATCAACATGGTAAAATGTGTTACAAACATGTTAAATCATACATGTTAGCTGGGTAGCTCTCACTTTTTTCGCAAGTATTTAATAAAACTTTAAACACATTTTAAACAGGGTTTTTCTAGGCAACATCAAAGTTTGTTTTATTTTTTTTAGTTTGTTATCTTTAAAGGCACAGATGTAACTTAGAAAACACAGAATATGCTAACACTCACAGAATTCACCACTAAGTGTCAGTGTAGGTCTGAAGTAGCAGCGTGTGTCTTCTCCTTGATGGTTTTCCTCCCTTTTTTAGTGTTTTAACTCCCTGCATCCCCCTACGCACGCAAATATGCATGTATTGGATAGAGGGTTTACTGGTAAAGTGGGGCAGCCTGACACGGCTCTACACCCATCTGACTGATGATATTACAGTTCATATGCATGGCAAAGGACTTTATTATGTGCAGCACAACCCATGCTCGCTTCCACATCTGTTCAGGAGCGCTGAGAAATAACAGTCCACGTGACTTTATGAAAATAAGGTCATTTTGCTTTATTGCCTTTTCAATTTGTGGTCTGCTTTATGGGCTCTCTCATTAGTCTTTGCTACATTCAAAGTGCAGAAAATTGCAGTATGTTAGAAAAAATCCTAGCAATGGAATGAAAAAATAAAGTTCATGCATATACAATTTGTTCTGCTAAAATACATGACAAAGACGTCATATTTTGAGTATTTTTATACAATTCAACAGTTAGCACTGTGACTTAATTTGATTGTACATGTGACATTCCAACAATGCTGATATTTTTCATAACAGCACTGGAATGTTTCAGTCATCCCATTTATCTGTTGCATGGAATTCCATTTTGCAAGATTGTAATAAAGCCAGGTTTATGAAATGAAATATCTGGGCACAAAATTCTAAATTAAATTCTTTGTTTTAGAACTGCTATATAATATCAATAATGCTATGTTTTTATAGGTGAGATTTGTATAGCTTCAGTTTGGCATTTTCGTCAGTGTAAAATAAAAGCTTATGAATTTTTCTCTTGGGCTGATATAGTGTGTTATAGAAAGCTAACATAATAATTCTGAGGCCCAGTTGAAGGCTTTGGTTTCTTGTATTTTTTTATGGACTGACTCTAAAAACCAAAAGGAAGCCAGGTTTGAGCTGCCCAGTTCTCATACGCACCATATCCTCTCCTCAGATGGAGGATGACTTATTGCCCTTGGCAAAACTCTACTAACAGATATACTGCGTAAAGCACCTTACCTGAACATGCAGTTGGTTATTTAGTAAAACAGCAGTATTGTGTATAATGAGGAACTGGGCTCAGATGCATTTGTGTTGGACCTGCTCCAGGGTCTTGTTCCACACTGTCATTACAACCCATGGGGAAGTGCTCATGATTTGTATGTTGAGATCAATTACAAACATCCCGGACTGGAGAAGGCATACACAATGTTTGATTCATGACACGCTCATTGTCACAGGATTAATTGGTTTAAAATGTATGAAAAAAATATGTTGCCTTTCTTGAGTTTAAACTAATAATTTCCCTCTTTGAAAGAGAACATTTGCAGATATTTGAAAATCTAACCCAGGAAGATTTCTGGGAAAATTATATTATGTTGCTTGTTGCATGCCTTCCTACACTTTCAAATAGAAATGTCCATCAAGTAATGCTGAAAGTCAAAACAGATGAATGTGAATCTGCCGACATTTTAGTACAATGGTTGATTGTTCTATATATTGTGACTATTTGGAATCACTTTTGTAAACTATGTACCACCCACAATAAACCTTACACCAAAGCTAACCAGTAGTGTTACAAAAGCATATTGTGTATTGTGTTTGACATTATTTTATGATGTTTAATTGTCATGATATCCAGCTGGAGTGCCCTCTGGTGGACACAATGTGCCAGAACCAGAACTTCACCCACAGTCACAAACTCCATTTCCCATGATTCATCCTTGGACTGATTACATTCACACCTGGACTAATCTCACACACCTGCTGCTTGTCACCACACCCACGCACTCATTACACCCTGCATAAAAGCCACAGTCAAACACTCACTCATCGCGAGGTCTTGAGTTCTCTTTGTGTTTCATTTCTGAGCATCTATTCCCATGTTTGTTTTCCGAGTTTGATTCTCGACTGTTTATCTGTTTATTGATTGTCTGCTGCCAGCCCTGATCTCTGCCTGTTTTCTTGACTCTGACTCAGCCTGTCTACATTGATCACTACCCTGACCATGATTTGTAATAAAAGCTTGCGAATGAATCCGCATGTCTCCACCTCCTTCGTTTCAGAAGACCTCGCCACAATAGGATCCAGTAGTATTCATAGCGGACTCCGGCCAGCTAAGAATCCAGCAGAACTATTATTGACTTGAAACAAGGTAACTTGTCTATCAAAGAATATGTCACCCAATTCTGCAATTTGTGTTACCAGGTCCCATTTGACGATGTCATGCTCAAGGACTTGTTTTACTGGGGAAGATTTGCCTGCAGTCTTATGCATTTTGTGGAATATCCCCTGGTGATGGCCGGTTCCACCTTTACGGTGGGCTTTTCAGATGGAGAACCCCAGCACAAGATGCCACCAATCTAAAGTCTCAGCCCCTGCCTAAGATGCCCGAGTACCCTCGTTCTGTTCAGTTCCAACCACGGAGGTGGTCAACTTTGACCCCCGGAGGAGTCAACTTTGGTCGTAGGTTCCGCTGGTGGCTGCACAGGTCCATCAGTTCCCACCATAGAACCCTTGCCTTACTCTGCCACAGTCATAGAAGCCGTAGTATGCTCAATGCAGTTCCCCATGGATTCCGTGCCGTCACAGCCAGGAGAGCCATTCATAAGTCCCATTCCCGAGTCATGGCCTGGAGTGCCGTTCCCTAACCCTGAGAATTCAGTCTGCCAGTCACGGCCAGGAGTGCAGTTCCCTAGTCCCGGGAATCCAGTCTGCCAGTCAGGGCCAGGTGTGTCGTTTCCAAGCCCTGAGTGTCCTGTTACCAAGTCACGACCAGAAGTGTTCTGTCCTGTCACAGCCAGAAGAACCACCATAGAATCCTCATCCTGCCCCGTTACGGCTATGGAGGCCATCCATGAGCTCCTGTCATGCCAAGTCACGGCCACAGAAGCCACTGAACTCCCATCCTGCCCAGTTTCAGCCATAAGAGCTGCCATTAGCCTTTTGTCCTGCCCTGTCACTGCTATGGAAGCTATTATCGAACTCTAGTCATGCCCTGTCCCAGCCAAAGAGGCCTTCATTAATCTTTCTAAGTTCTCTCTCAAAGTCATGTCTGCTCAGCCCTGGTTACCTGCGCCACCCTGGTTGGCTCCCCCATGGAGGGCGTCTTTGCTGTCTGCACCGCCCTGGAGGATCTCAGTGCCATCCGCTCCGCCCTGGAGGGTCTCACTGCCATCCACTCTGCCTTGGAGCCCTGGCGTGTTTTAGAATCGCCAGCCCTACCTAGGAGGGCTTTTGTTCTACCTGCACCACCATGGTTCCGTGCTCTGACTGTACCGCCTTGTTCCTGACTGTCTCTACCTCTGCTCCACGGTCCAGGTCCTCCACAATTTCACCGTCTGTCTCCCCTTCTTCCCGAACCTGGTTCCCTTGTACATTCCCTAGCTCCACCTCCGCTTCATCACCCTCCTGGACAATGGTGGTTGAAGCGGCTGGAATCCGCTCTAAGGGAGGGGGTCATGTCATGATATCCAGCTGGAGTCCCTCGTTGTGTCCACCAGAGGGCACTCCAGCCAGAACTTCACCCACAGTCACAA
>JAUCMS010000031.1:16896423-16923196 GCA_032357445.1 Enteromius radiatus | reverse complement strand
GTTTATATTGTTCAGAGGTGGGTAGGTTTGAGGTAGGGGTAGGGGTTTGGTGCTCCAATAAAAGTAAAAAATTATATGATAAATGTATATATGCACGCAAACCATACAAAGGGGTACCTTGATCGTCAAAAAGCAATTCAAAATGGTCTTGACCAAGCGTCAAAACGTTGACGAGTTGGGAGTGAAAATGTGTTGGTTTTTACAAATGAAAATACCTATATGTAATTACATTTGTAATTAATTAAAAATGTTTTACCAGGCTGTTCTCCATCTGAGCTATCATTTCATTTGATGGACTAGATCTTCTTCACACGCTGCAGATGTAGACAGGTGGTGCTGGGTTTCAGAAGAAAACCTTTGGCTGCAGAATCAGCAGAGGTTAACCAGTTTGTGCTGTTTAGTAAAAGATGTGATTGTTTGCAGACTGCATGTACAAGACAAGAGTTTCACAAATGAACTAGATATTTAGCCTAAAGACGTGTAACACATGCACATTGTTCTGCGTTTGAACTCAGAACCTCACAATTATCCTGTAACTTAAACAAACTATTATGGGATGTATAGTGTGGATGCATAAACCGTGCTGCAGTAATTGAAAAATTGATTTGATAATCATCTTCTATGACATAATCTCCTGAATGACTAAACATTTCCTATCTGGGTTTTAAAAGTAAAATTACGCAATGTACTCTGCTTTTATTTTATGAGTTAGAATGAAAAAAAAAAGCAGTAGGTGACATGATCAAAGTTAACCGCTTTCCTTTGAAACAGATGAAAGAGATGAGGAAGTGCAGAGAGGTATAGACCGTTGGTAGGAAATGCTTTTAAAGGATTTTTTTCAGTTTAGGCTTAAGATGGAGGAAAACAGCCCACATAAAACAATCAGGACTAATTGAGAGCACATGTATTTGAGGAAACACCATGAAAACAGGACAGCCCTTGAGGGGCTTCACAGCTGCTAGAACAAGCCAACAAACTGAGGATGTTGCTAGAGTTCCTGATGAAAACTGCATGAATAAATAGTAATTGTGAAGCAGATGTGTATTAGACAGTTTTTTTTTTATTGGGCTTTCCTATAAACTCCTGTTGCTTTGCTGTTTATAAAAAGACTTCAATTACTGATGCCTCTTAAACATTCCCTGAGGTTGATGTTCTAGAACTTTCGTGTTGGATATATAAAGGAAAGGAAAGGAAAGGATGTGACATGTACCCAAGTATGGTTTCCCATACTAGGAATTTGTGCTCTGTGTTTAACCCATCCAAGTGCACACACAGAGCAGTGAGAAGTGATCAACCACACACGGGAACAGTGTCGGATAGGTGGAGTCAGTGCTGGATATTCACTCCACCCACACCTGGGACTCAAACCCACGATCTTTGGGTTACAAATCCAACTCCCTGTCCATTAGGCCACAACTGCCCCTATATATATATATATACACATACACTCTACAGAAAAGGTGCTTCATCCCCTGCTCCTATCCATGCTAGGCTGTGTGGATGGCCAACCTAAAACCTTGAATGCCCACCCCTAGGGGTAAACAGAACATAGCCTACATTGATAATAAATGTTGCAGATACCATTAATGTTCTACTTGATTATTTACAATATGATTCAGTGGTCTGACTCGATGTTATATTCACTGCCAAGTCCTGACTGAACAAGACGAGGTGGGCGATTAGTTTGAGTGAAGGTTAGAGTGAAGCGATGGCTGTTGAGTAATGACCTAAGGAGCCTTACAAAGGGAATTATAATTGGTGTCATGATGCTATGGGTAGACATGGATCAGCTGAGTGTCAGCTGATGCGAGCTTGACTAGCCTAACAAAAGCTAACAAAAACAGTGTATGAAGAGGTCAGTAAAATGGAATTATGGTTAAGAAACACCCATGGTTGTTTGGATAGATTTGTGGTGGATAATAGCATAAAAGTGTTACAATTTCAAAGAAAAATACTAAAAACTAAAGATTCTGCATTTAACAGTGTCTGAGTATAGTATGAGAAACAGAGAGTTATGTAATCCGGCATTCCAGACATTTGGCAGCTTGCCCCCATCTTTTCATTTTTTTTCAGATCTCCTCGATGTTGCTTTGATCGAAAAGTCTTGATCAGATCAGAAGTATGTTTGACAAGAAACCTCAAAATTTCCTCTTATTATATATCAAATAAAGACTGTTTGCCTTTAATGTGTCAAATTAATCTCAGCACAAATGGCGATTTCTTACAATGATTATTTGTACAGTGTCAATGTAGCAGAACAAAACGTATCTTAATGATCATCTTTGGCATTTACAACATCTGAGTGCCTCCACATTTTTGTTTTCTTTGGAAATAAAAGTTCCACCACTGTACAGAGGTCAGTGTAAATTAACCCATAACGAATAGAACTTCTGATCTTGGCCATAAATATTGATGATTACAAAAGAAAAAAAAAAAAAAGAGTTGATTACGTCCATGGCTATGGATTTTTCGGATTTAGGATCCGGTTGCATTTCTTATAATTTAATTTAGTTTTAAATCTCAATTCTGCATCCTGAATTTAGGAACTGAACAACACAGTCTCACGACTGTGATGTCCCAAACTTATGCTAATTCGTACGGCCTTTGTTGTCTAAACCCCGTGATGGTTTAGTGAAGTCCTACGAAATTGTACGAATTAGTCACCTCGTAATACGAATTGCTGTGAGATCAGGTTGGAACTGAATGCAATTTTTAGTTTATTTTTTAATGAGAGAACAAATGACAACACAAATGAAACATTTTCAGTAGTTTTATTGAAAAATGCCTCTTCTGATTCAGAAATAAATAAGAACATAAGGCTGTGGAATTCACAATGTGCAATTCAGACATGAAGAAAACTATTCTATGTCCATAGATTTGCAACAAATTCCAACTGCATTTCAACTGATATCACTGGAAAAACAACTATATTCTGATTGTAAACGTCCTTACTAAATATACAACACAGGCATGCAATTCTTCTTTTGGTGTGAGCTGGTATACAACAGATAAATACTGGGTTTAGGATAACAAAACAAAAGCCAGGTCTAAGAATTAAGGGAACCGTTTGCCATTTTCCTTGAGAGAGAAAGAACAACAAAAACAATACGTTGCACTACAGCAAGCACGTTTACACTCTGCGAACTTTCGATTGTTCAAGGAATCAGTTTGTAGTGTTTACTGGACATAGTACTGAACAGGAGTTTGTTACAAATACAAAATGCAGTTATGTTACAAGCAAAGACACATTGTGGAACCGTCTGTAAGCACACAGGTTTCTGATGAGAAAATGAGACTGTGCTAAATGTGCATATGAACAAGGCTTGATCGGGACTTTAATGCAGTTTTTGACAGTACAGATGATACACTTTCACTCTATGTTTCTATTCTTTTAGCTTCCTTTCTTGATAGCGATCTTTTTCCACGCTGGTTTCGTAAACCTGGTGACTGTGTCTCGATATCTTCCGATGGCTGGGCTGGTATGGGCACTATGTAGGTGTCAGGTTCTGGCTGGTAGGGGCCTGCTTGGAAATATCATTTGGCCAGCTGAGCATGTGCTTTTGGGTTCCAACATGTCATTTCAACTCTTCATTCATACATTTAGTTAATATTAAACAAAAAAAGTAATACAAAAAACTCCTATATTAACCAAAAACTAAACCCATTTGGCGGTTGTCAACAACCTTGCGTTGGATTTGCTCCCCTTTAAACTATCACTAATCTAACATACGTGTATAAAAAGAACTTGCTGTGAGGTATCATACAATTAGAAAAATCACAATATCAAACAATGAAAGAAAACAAAAAACCCTAAAACTTCATGGTTGCATATACTAACGGCACACACTGTACTTTTAACCTGAGCGTTGCCTACATGTGTCATCAAACATGAAAACCACAAATGAAAATGAAACGTCAGCAAGAAGCGAGTTATCAGGCGCAAGCTTGCTCACTGCTGTTAACCTGTTAACATTGCGTCATCGATTGACATTTACAAGGCACAATTAGTTTATTTACAGTCGTCTTACCCTCATAAAGAGCTACCACTGTGGAACACTGTTAACATAAACACTCATTGTTAGTAGTTACACATGCGTTTTCAGCAAAATGAAGCTCTTTCTTGCTGCTCTAGATGCTAACGGGCCACGTGTACGTAACCATCACTGGCTCCAGTACGATATAGTAACGCTCAGCTGGTGTTAGTGGCAGTCCAGTCCTTTCTTTGGTTTGATTGGGGGGGGCGGGGGGGTTGTTTGTTTTTTTAAGAGTTGGCCAGCAAGTATTCAGCAATCATATCCATGGTGGTTATCCTTATTAGCTCAGAGCGAGTGCTAATCTCGCTGACACGGGATGTGCAAGGGATCAGGCAGTCTAGATAGCAAACTACGCGAAACCTGAAATGGGTTAAAGATTGTGTTAGTTCATCTCAGTGGCAAAACGACTACCGTCAAAAGTGTAAAACATACAACTATAAACATGCAATTCTTCATCGATTAGCTATATTGTTAAGCAAAGAGACAGCAATTATAAGATTAGCCGCTTGCTCTAGAGCTCTGTCCCAAATCCCGCTGAGCTGCCCTAGCTAGACAGCATCACGCTGCCTTAACATATAAGATCAGTCAAAACTGTTTTGAGGTTACCTGATCTAATGTGATCTCTTATATTGTGTTATGGTGGTTTTGTCTTTTTGTAATGAGGGATTTGAGGACACATTAAAGTTCTTAGGTTTGTGTAGTAGGACAATACATTTCCATTAAATTCTATCAATGAGAACAAAACTTTATGCTATTACTTCTGACATCAAGTGCATACAATAAATGTCAAACACTCTTAAAATATATTACATTATATGTTTACTTATCTTAATTATTTAATGTTTGTTTGTATAAACCTTTCATGAAGACAAAATGTTATTATAGCCACAGTTCATGTTTAAGATTGGTTTTCTACTGTATGTAAAAACAGTTGATGTACAAAACGTGCACTCAGTTTTTAGTTTAGTGTTGATAATACATAATTAAACAGTATAGAAACTGCATTTCAGTGCATAACAAATCATAGGTTACTTTAATTAAAAAAAACAAAACAATTTGAATTACTAGTTTTGCTATTAAGTTGGGATGCTCCGATGTTTTGGTCAAAAATTGGCCAATAAAAGAGAGTGATTTTTATATCTGAAAATAAATCTTAAATAAGATAATAATCTTATAGTAACGTACCAAATGAGAGGGTTATCCTGCATAGTTCACAGCATTAAGTGGGAGTTTTTCCTTTATGAAATCCAAAATATTGGAAACGTTTGGTAATATTCACTGTATTACCTAATATTTGTGTGTGCATTGTGTTGGTAGCTTAGCAACATGCTAAAATCTAATTCCACTGGAATCAATAATGTTTTTAAATTATTTGAGGCTTCTGTTTCATTTAGAAACCTAAACAAGACAGCTCACTAGGTTTTGGGACAGAGCTTAAGATGATCGCTGAAACGTACTGTGCTTACCTGGATAACCCTGTCCATTGTAAGGCATGCCTACACACTGTGAGGAGTCACAGTATCCTGAAGGTCCAGGTGGTCCTCTGACTCCGGGGCCACCCTGCCGCCCTGGTGGGCCACGGGGCCCTGCTGAGCCGGAGGGACCAGGGGGTCCTATCTGAGACTGCCCTGGTGGCCCTGGAAAGAAAAGAAAAGATTAAAAAAAAAAAAAAAACAGGCAGAGGAGGTGTAAGAAAGCGTCCTTTACTTCGCCTCTAGGTTTTCACTGGTTGCGGATGGGAAAATTGATTTCAAACTCTGTAATTTAAATATTTTGACTGCTTAATTAAAAGGGAGAAGGGGTAAATCTGCACCCCCCAGCCCTTTTCTGTCTAGACGGTATAAACCAAGCTGGAATGCTGTCCCTCGGCTCTCACTCTCGTGCACTCTGAAGTCAGCACATGTGTTGCCAATAAAGACTCCACAGAGAACACAAGTCAAACTACAAACAGTGAGTCACCGCAAGCTTCCTCCTACTGTACGTATATGAACGCTGTGTATTTCATTCACTGAGAGCTCTTGGCATTGTTTGCAATGGGGGTGATGTTTCCGCATCTTTATAGTCTTCTAGCTCCTGGAAATGTGTGGTTTTACATTAGCAGCCTGGATAGTAATTAAACGCATCCCCTGGAGAAAGTGCAGAATTGTGTTTGTTGAATTGAGTGTTGCTGTAGTTGCCATGGAGCCGGTTCTTCATTCAGACTCTTTGTGTCGTGCTGGGATGAGTGAATCAGGAGAGACTGTTCTCAGAACATGAAACAAGTCTGTACAATTATCTCCAATAATAACTGGATTACTTGGGCCTTGTGAGCAGGGACTACAACTACAACTCTGGCCAGCTTTGCTTCGGATGAAAATGGAAGTGCCTTGTTTAATAAAAACAGTATTATTTTCAGGTGCAGATTGTTCTAATTTCTGTGACAACTTCAGCATTGGTTTTTAACAGGCAAGGGGTTTCAAAGACAACTTATATTTTTGAATATTCAGAAATAGGTCACAGTTTATATTGAGCTCCAATTCTTTCTATAAACAAACCACTGAATATTACCGTTGCATCAATAAACTCCTAATTTGCTGCAAGTTTAATCATTAGTAAGGTAGTTGTTAAGTTGAGGTATTAAGTAGGATTTGGGATGTAGAATACGGTCACACAGAATATGTGCTTTATAAGCACTAATAATTGGAATGCTAATAAGCACTGGTTACCCAGAAATATGATCAATTTAAGGGCTACGCAAAGTCAGACGAGAACAAAGCTAAACAATAAACCCGAACAGAAATAATTTCACAAATCATGAACTGAATCAAAACTTAACAATGATACTAAGAAATGTAAGTTGATTAATAATTACTAAGTAATGCAACATCGTTGCACTGTTAACACTTGCAACATTGTTCTAGAGAAGCTGATTTGTATAAAGCGCTATATAAATAAATGTTACTTGACTTGAAAAGCATAAATTACAGAAGAAAAGATATGGCAATGGAACCTAGGAATGATAAACATAAGAGGATGTACCTGCTTTTGATTTCATTTATGTGTCCTGTTTTTTTTTTTTTTTTTTCTGAGCAGGCATAAATGGCCAATGTTTAGAAAACAAGTCTTATTGAATCAACTACCCACAGATGTCTTGAGATCATGACATCATCTGAGACCGTTTCAGTAAGCAGTAAGATGATTTTAACTGTTGATTTAAGGTACAGCCAGAACCAAATAAGCATGCTGATTGTCCTGACAGAGGCTATGCTGTTTATATTCGCATGTAATGTGCTTTTCATCCACGTCAACTGAAGAATGCAGATGCTCCGCTGATAAAGGAAATGAATTCTTTCATTGACATACTTTAGAATAAAATTCTTTTAAACTTCTATTATTTATTAAGAATATATGTATTTGTATGCATATTGTTTCTTAAGATTAATTAGAAAACTGAAGAATTCAAATTCTTGAAAATTATCTTCTTAAAAATCAAAATAACTTCTTGAAATAAGAATAGCCTCCTATATACTATTTTATAGTAATTGCTGTTACAACATAACGCTAGCAACACATAATACATCTTACTGTTACATAGGTTTTGAAAAGCGATGCCAGTGATTGATAAATGTAAACGGTGATCGTCAATACATTTTCACCCTTCTCTCCGGGCGATCTTAAGGGTGATTTAAGTTGTGACTGTTTGTGGAATTTAGAATGCATTCATATCTACAAAACAAATCAAATGGGGACCTTGTATTGTATTATGTTAAATTATAAAAATTTTAGAATAACACAATTTCACCCTCCAATAGCGTGCCCATAAAAGAATAAAATAGCTATTTCTAATACCCACGTACCTTAGAAAGATAAGTAAATACAATATAAGTGCTAAAATCCCATCAAACCAGTTAAGATGAAAACATTAACACTTATTATGATTATTACAGTAATCTAAGTTAAGTAAGTGCAAAAAACAAAGACTATTCACTGAACTGATCAGTGAGTTTCTGGCAGGACCTGCTGTACAATTTTCTTTTAAGAATAAAAATAAGATGTTCTCAAGAAAATATTTAAGAACTTCTAAGGATTGTTTTTAAGAATTGCACTTTCTTATGTTTAGGGACCAATTCAATGCATATTAGTAGCATACTGGCTGTTTATTAGTACTCATGAAGCACATATTAATGCCTGCATGACAATATTTTAGATGCCTTAACCCAACCCCATACCTAAACTCAACTACAACCTTACTACTGATAAGCACCTAACTATTAATAGTTAGTAAACAGTGAGAAATGAACTTGAACTAAACTGTGACCGATCTTTAAAGAATCCAGGCCCTGGATCTCAGTCCTTTAAAAATTCTTTGGAAAGCACAAGAGAGGAAAACACCCTAAATATATTTTTTATATCTGAAAAATGATTTGTCGGAATATTGCTACAGGTCTATTGAGACAAATACTTCAGGTGACTAACTCTTCAGGTTCCCTTAATCCCAACTGTCACAATACAGTTTGATGAGGGGTTAGCGAACGCTCAAGCCAACCTATCCAAACAATCCAGAGGAAAAAGCTGTTCCTGATTGTTTGGAAAAACTAATGGCAGCAGTTGTGTAACTGGCCATTCGTGTCTTAATGATTCATCATTTTGCGCTAATGTTCATCTATCATGACTAAATAGTCCCACTGTGATACGGAATAACAACAAAGAAATCATAGTTATTAAATAAATGTTAGCGATAAGTTTTGGATAGACTGCGGCTGAAAGCCTTGAAAAGGCAAGCGTGTATACAAACTAGCAGTGAAATGGACCGGTTAAACTGAGGTGGTGTTAAGTTGCACAAAAACATACCAGGAGGTCCAGGTAATCCTCTCTGTCCTCGAGTGCCAATGCCTGGACTTCCTCTTTCACCTTTCTCTCCGGGCACTCCTAGGATGTTAAGGGTAAATGCATTAAAAATGCAAACCATATGTGTCTGATTGACAGTAATGCCCTACACTAAGTATATAGGGGAAATGGAATCTATTACAACCATGTGCATTTGTTTCCTATAAACCTATAAATACACAAATACATTTGAGGCGTTTAAGCCCACCCTCAGATCTCTATGACTATGACGTATAAAGATGGCTTATCGTGCCATCTTTAACAGGACTTCTTCCCATGTGAGGTAACTGCATACCTCTTTCTCCTGGAGGCCCAGGCAAACCTGGATTTCCTGGGAACCCATTGGGTCCAGGCTGACCTGGCTCTCCACCGGGTCCCTGATTGCCAGGTGGTCCTGGAGGTCCAGCAGGACCGGGACTATTACTCCTGTAGTTACTGGGGATCTGGTTCAGCATCATATCGATTCTGCTCATTTGTCCTACAAGCAAATGAAACATGTTCTGTTTTAACATGAACAATACTTGATGCAGCAGTGACTGGAATATTTCTTTATTTTTATTATTATTATTTTGAAGTGCCTTACTGCTGACTAGTTGTTCGCAAACTTGTCTTGCTACAGAGCGCATCATATTCTGTGACGCAGTATCTCCCTGGAAAATAGACAACAGAGTAATCTAGATTGTTCTTGCTCAAGCATAAGATTTTTTCCATGACAATGTTCTGGTTCTTAATGGTATTAGAGCATTGCAAGGTGGTTGCTAAGGTATTGTAAGTGTTTGCTAGGCTGTTCAAATGCAAATTGCATGAAAATTTTATTAAAGCGTCGCATACCCTTTCACCCTTCTCTCCTTTCATGCCAACAGGTCCCTGTGATTGACAGATTAGGAATGACAAATCAGAAATCACTCAAAACACCTATAACTAGTGGTCATGCATCTGTTTAGGCTGAATGGAACACATATAATTATTTGCTATTGTATCAATTTCTATAAATATCTTCAGAACAAGTCCTATGATATTTAAAATGAGCCAAATGTACATACCGGGAAGCCAGTGTCTCCAGATTTTCCTGGTTTTCCTGTAATTCCTGGCATTCCAGGTGATCCTGGTGGTCCCTAAAATATTAATCTCATTAAGAATTACTCATATAAAATATAATTGTCATTTAGTTACTAACAAACAACCTGAATTCACAATATCAGCTCATTCCCAATTACCAACTCAAAGAACCAGAAGCAAGGTAGCCTTGATATAGAGCAGTGAAATAATATTATGCTTCTATACATAGTTATAATTTGTTTTAATCGTTTTAAATTAATTACAGAAATGAGTACTAAATAATATTAATTAAGCACATTCATTTATTATACATGTAATGTTGCTTTTATATATGCATCATTTACTAATTTACATAATTTATTAGGTATATGTAATCCAATGTACTTCATTAAGTACGTGTAAGCCACTGTATTTGTAACAGAAATTTGGACACCATTAAGGAAGAACAGGAAATGTGATATATGTGCTGTGCTGCAGATACAGTACTGATACAGTTCAGATGACACTCATCAGATACTCAAAAGCTTTTCACACTACATACCATAGGTCCCGATGGACCTCTTGGTCCAGACGGGCCTTCATTTCCTGGTGGACCCTGAACAAAAACATATGCCATCATGAACTGTACAAGATGCACAACTAATAGCATTAGCAAAGATTCATTCAATATGGAGGAAGTTTAAAGATGCCCTTGAGATAGGCCCAACGCAACCCATTGAATTGGCCCAACAAGACAGAAAAGACAAGTCAGATAACAAAGCTAAAACTAAAAACATGTACTTCTAAACCAATTCAAGGTGCACTTAAGAAACATCTCTTACCCTTGCTCCAGAAGGTCCAACAGGGCCGAGTGGACCTGCAGCACCAATCGGGCCCTTGGAAGAAGGAAAAATGCTTAATGTCATTGGTCACTTTTGTGGATTAAACTTGAGCAATTTCAAATACAGTCAGGATATGACTAAACTCAACTTTCCATGGAAGAGAAGGAAGGTTGTCCTAAACCATATGAATACATGCACAAATAAACTTCTTGCAAAATAAAAGGGACTTTATCCTGTACAGCAATAAGTTGGTTCTGTCTGCGTATTTCTTTTGGAAGTCCAAAATAAAATGACGTTATGATGAAGGTGTTAGCAATCATTCTGCTCTGAAGCTGAGTGTTTTAAGAGGACATGAGTTGTGTTTGCCGATTGTTTTTTTTTAAGCATGAATGTAATCATAAAGCCATTTATCTGATAAACACATTAAATCTTCTAAATCCCACACTGCAGAAACCTTCCAGAATCCATTACGACACAATTTAAAAGCACTTAAAAACAGCTCAAACTAAAAAGCACTTACCCGCTGTCCAGGTAAACCTGGGTCACCGGGGTCTCCCTTAGGTCCAGGCCGCCCCTGGAAACGGAAGAAATGAGGCAAGCTTTTTCACATTCATTCCTGTCTTACATGACATTGAATGGAATTTATATCTTAGCTGTATGTGAATGAGGGGTGAAGGGGCGACTGAGCGCTGGCTCCATTAAATAAATGGGTCTGAAGCTTTCGGTCATAAATAACACCCACACTATAGCCAGACAGGTCCAGGAGTTTAATGTCCCAAGAAAATTAAATAGAAGATATTCACTTTCCGTGAATAGAGTAGAAACTGGTGTCGCATAACTTGCTTTTAAAAGCAAAAATGAGAAAAACATAACATGACATAAAAACAAAGCGTATATGTTACAAGTTAGCATTAAAAACACAAAATCCCTGTCCCGTCCCCTTTAAAAGTATTAATTTGACATTCAAATCAGTTCATAAAATAGCTAATATTTGTCCTAATTAGCTAATATTTGTCCTAATTTACCTAATCAAAATAACTCAAATGTTGTTTTTGCTGATTGAGATTAATTGGAATGATCAAACCTGATTTTTGAAAACTGTTAAAAAATCTGTTTTTGCGATGAACTCTTCAAATAATATTTATTTATGACTGCCTTAGTTTTTTTTAAAGGTAAGCATTTCCTGTTTTTTTAAATATTATTAGTATAGCATTATTTTAAATAAAGCTATATATACTAATATAGCATTTATTAATATTTGTATTTTAATTAATATATATATATAAACAGTTTTCATTTTTGTAATTTTAGTACTTAAACATTTCTTTTTTTATTTCTAATTTTCAATTAAGTTTTAAAATGGTAAGATTAGACATACTAATATTTCAATTTACTTTCCTATTTTGGGCTCAAGAAAAGCCTCAATAATTACTAACTATACTAACTTCTGTAAGGGGCAGTAAAAATTTGATAAATGGAAATGAACAGAGTTTTGTGTTTTACTTACCGGTTCACCAGGAAGAGACAGTCCATTAGGGCCCTGTGGGCCTGGCGGACCCATTTGTCCTGGCAGACCCTGCTCTCCACGTGGGCCCATTGAACCCTGCAATTGCAAAGAATGGGTTTAAGTCCTGTTAAATTATCCAGTTTCAACACTCTGGAAAGAAGCGCTGAGAGAAAAGGTTGCTCGGTGGTATTGATTCAACATCTACTTCTCTATCTGACTGTTTGGCATTCATCAGCAGGTCATTTATAAACTAGAAATGAAGGAGGAAGATGAGCTTACCGTGGGGCCAGACTCTCCCCTTTCACCTCGTGGGCCTTTTGTACCAGGGCTGCCCTGGAAACACAAAGAACAAAGAAAAGAATCTCAGAGGATTCATTATTGTATAGGACAAACTGTCAATGGCTCTAAATGTATTGGTGTTTCCAAGTTCTTTACTTCTGCTTTCTGACCTTTAAGCACATTCTCTCTAAAAGTCCATGAGTAAGTCACTAATCATTAGCTCACGCTGTGCCGTTAGCCATCGCTAATCCCAGATGTTCAATTCATGCATAATGGTCTGAAGAGAAGAGCCACCATAATCATATTCCTGTGCTTAATGTAAAGAGCAGGACTAAAATTACAGCACTGGGGCTTTGGGGAAAATATCCCGCTGTCCCTGAACTCTGGACCTTTTCGTCCTCCTCATGAGTGAGATTTGCAGCGGTAGCACGATGACTTCAGAGAGAGAGAGGAAATGTCATGGGGCTCTAATGATGTTACCTGAGGGCCCGATGGGCCTGGAGGACCAATGCTGTCCTGAGCACATGTGCAGGAGTGAGGAAGAGCAGGACATTTAGCTTCATCTCTCTACAGAAATGGAGAAATAAATCAAACCCTCTGAAAATGTTAAAGACTAAACAGATTTATAAAAAGAAAAGAACTGCAGTAATCAGACAGCTCACGGCTGATTGTTAAACCTGTTAACTGGTTAAAAGTCAGTTGCTTTACTGTAATACTGCATCTCTAATACAGTAAAACATAAAACATTATATTCAATTTTCTAGTAAAACACTAAAATGTCCAGTTTTTGGACGTGAAAACAAGACTCGAAGATATGGTTTTCTTGTAGGGTTTTGTATTTCATTCAAATGAATTGTCATGGCATTATTTCAGTTGTGTTACCATTATGGTATGTGTTTGTCAGATGTTTGCAGTGTCAAGTAAACTGAAGTAAAGATAAGAACTAAATGTTGCACTGGCCACATCTACCTGCCCTTTAGCTACTCTTAATGGCCAAAAGTATGTGCAAACCCCTTCTAATGAATGGGTTTAATTCCTGTGAAGATAAACACTATAAAGAAAAAACAAAAGCCTGCATGTTTCATGGAAGATCGAAAGTCTTACAGGTTTAGAAAACCATGTAACTCGTAATTTCTTTGGGAAATTTATTAGGAATGTATGCATTTATGTCATTTTTTGATGTTTAGACCAATTATTTTGTCCATATTATCCAGTTTAGCTGCTTTTACTATATTTGCCTTATTATTTAAAATATTGTCATTACTATTAAAGTCAAGTTTAATTGATAAAACTGAATATATAAAAAATATATATTTTTCATTAAGAGATTTTCCATCAATGTAAACATAATATCATATTTAATACATGGTTTGATGTGATTATGTGCTTTAATTTACTTGCCACTAACATAATCTAAAACATGTGTTATGTTATTTAAGGAAGATAAACCTGTGGACTGTGCTTTAGAACAAGACAGTGACATATTGCTACAATGGGACTCCCTAAACACACGGACAATTGCCGTGAAAAAGGAAGTCACATCGAAACACAACTGGGAATTGCTCAAAAGCTTGACAGCTATATTTATATTGAAGTCTGCAAAACTCAAAGCCATTTTCTCAGCATGGGTTAATTGTGCTTTCACTGAAAGCCTTCAGCGTACTGACCAAACAGTAGACGACAACCCCCACCCCCATACGAGGATGGCAATCCCTGCTTACCATTGCTGGAATATCACAACATTTGTCTCGACTTGTCCAGCCCAAACTGCAGACAATATCAAACATCTGGAGCTGGAACTAAGGGAGAGAAAAATGGGAACACAAACGAATGTTACAGATGGCTTGCATTGAGAGCGGGACTCCAAAAAAAAAAAAAACCTGCCCACATGCACCCAACAGTGTTTTGAAGAGAAATACAGACAAAATCCAATCCGTTTAGGCATGAAAGGGTGGGAGGATGTGCACTTGATTGAGTATGAGGGGACAAAGGGAACGGCAGGGTAGATTCCTAGGATTAATCGTTTAGTGCGTGTTAACTTTCGGTGTACTGAAGGGAATGAGCAGTCTGGACTTACTGTGGCTGACTGCTTCCTTGAACCGCCAGACTTTGCCATTTTTCCAAGGACTTCATAGCCATCTGTGGATACGTTGTTGGCCTCTTTGATCTCTTTCTCAGCCACCTCTTGGCAGTCAATGTTGAGTTTGACTTTTTTCGGTGAAATAGAAATGTGAAGCTGCGAAAATAAAAAGGCATTAGAGCGAATGCCTCAGTGTTGCAATCCAAGCATCAGTTGAAATTATTACTTAGTACTCTGCACATCTTGGCTTTCTTCATAAATCTTCATGAAAGGGATTCACGATTGACAAAAATACGCAAAAACCAAACTTTCTGAAACGTTTCCCATGATCCCTGAGAACGTACGGCCCCTAAACTATGTTTAGTGTTACGCTCTCAATTCTTCCAATAACAGTTGCTGGCCAACTATAATGAGTTTAATTAGTTCATTATGTAAAGGCATGCCAGTTGCCGAACACAAACACAAATCTTCATGTCAGCAGATAATATTAACCGGTTTACCATCTGTAATTTCCCCTCTCTACATGCGGATGCGACCATCGAAATGCTTTTCCCATCCTTTTTTTCAGAGCGAATACAACGTTTTCTTTATGTAGCGTCACCACATGTTGCTATTATGTCATTCTGCGGCTGACCATCTAATGCGCTCGTTCCCTCACTCGAGCAGTTGCTTTTTGCAGGAAAAAAGTCTGACCAGCTCATACATCTGATATTCATACTTTGTAGATCAGCACTCCAAAGGCAAGGTCATATTTCTTGCCACAATACCGTCAACATCTTTGGCAATCAGCATTTGGCTTCCCACAAGGAGAAGAGGTCTGAAGTTCTGGCTTTAGATGGAAAGCTTTAGAAGCTTATCCAAACAGTGTGTTCAAATGCTCGTGGGAAGCTGAGAATGCAATAGTTATCCATTCAGAAAGTGCATGCAGAGAGATCATTTACTAAAGGGCATCATAAAGGACAGGGCCACCGAACAATGCTTTTGACTTGTTCTGTTGTATGGTGTACTGTGCATTCACACTTTCTTGAGTCCTCCCATTCTGGCTGTTGTGGGTGTATGAAAATTCCCAGCATGTAGTTTGATTTTGCTCTGCTCTAGTCTTTCCTTTTGTTCTTTCATACTTTCATTATATCTATCAGCCTCCATTTCATGTTTGTCTGGCCATCTTCCCCCAACATTCCCTCAGCTGTATGAATTCAGTGAGTAAAATCAAATTTTAGACATGAAGTGGCTTTAAACTGCAATTTTCAAATGTTACTTCCTGTCTCTTCCAAACTTTTGTGTACGCTGTGTGTTGTTGTAAAAGTGAAACGACTTTGTTTGTGCTTCATAACTAGAGCAGTTCAACACAAATATTAGAGTGTGTTCAGCACATTTACAGAAGATGGACCCCTAAAACCTGCAGTGTAGTCTATGCTGGCTGTGCACAGGGACTGTAAATCTGCAAGATCAGTCTGGCACCTCTGACTCACAACCTTTAAGTAAGTAACGTTTCTTATTAAAAGAACCTGCTACTTACTATTCAAACATCAGTTTTGAGCAGTGTAAGGGTAGTGCTGTTGTTTGTTGTTTTTCCGATCACAAATGCAGACATGGTGTTATGTTTACGAGGCACAATGCAACGCAATGCGTAAAAAGACAGGACTAAGTCATGATAATCAGTAATTATATCTCCACTGGATGCAACAAATTACTCGTTTTATTGTTTTGGTGGACGTTATGGTAAGGGCGTAATATTTCAGCCACATGTTTGCAGTTTTCAGTTAGCTGGCCAATCAGAGCACACTTAGTTTTTTTAGAATGATGAGCTTTGTGCAAATCGACCCATTTCAGGAGGCAGGGCTTAGAGGAGAAACAAAAATTACCAGTATGTGGAAAATAATGTGTTTTTTGCACCTTAAACTGCATAAAAACATTGCATTTAAACAAATAGACAAAATAATGTTCTTTATAGCAACATCATATGACTCCTTTAATCTGATCCATCAGCATACACACTTCAGTCAACACTCATACCTTAATTCAGATTATAATGGCTCGTACGTTGTTATTAAACTATATATATCAAATACAAATCCATCAGGCCTTCTATGTTCATCTGAATTGGCAGTGGTAAGATTCTGCTCAATAACATTTAAGCTGAACAAGGAATCAAATATGATTTTTTGTTTTTTATTTATTATTTTTGTTGACTTTCCAGTGATCAATGAAATAGCCCATGCAAAACTATCCACATTGATGCTAGGGCTGTTGCTAATGTGGTTGCTAAAGTGTTGCGTACTGACCCAAATCAATAGAGTCTTCTCCCAAGTATTTACTGTATCACATTCTAGTTTTATGTTCCTCTGAGTCTGTGGGAGGTTTTGTTCATTTGAATGACTGCTCAATAAATCTTACTTACTTACTTAGAAATAATAAACCACATGATTTGAAGTATCATTCAAGTAGTGCAAATGGTGAGGTAAGCAGTGCAGTTTAATATTTATGGTTAGAATTAGTCCTAATCCCTAACCCAAAGTATGAGCAACTGTGTTATTAATGCTTTAGTAAGCACAAACAGAAGGAAGAAAGAGAAAAAAACCTTCAGTTCAAACAGCTTTCTAACTCTCCAAAGCTTGATAGGTTTGTTTTACCTAAAAGGTTTCCTTTTCATGTAACCAGTCTGTAATCTTGTAACCAAGGTGGTCAGCAAATCACCACCTTAGCTCAGAATGGTTGTTCTGAGTTCACGTCTCCAGGAATGCCAGTGGTTGCTGAACATACAGTAGCGAACCAAAGCTTTTTCATCAAGCCTGGACCACAAATCAGCCTACAGTTACAATCCAGTCTATATGACATCACTTTGTTATTAAAGCCACTGTTAATGATGTCAAAGAGTGAATCGCAAGAAAACAATAAAAAGAAATTCTAAATGTTTTTGTTAATTATAAAACATTTTTAATAATTCCAATAATATTGTTAATAATTCCAGTTACGTTACTATAATATAGTATCAATAATTAAATTAATGAAATACCAAAAATACTAAACTGATTTTTACATGCTTTTCAATTTAAATGATATATACTTTTTAGTATTACAGTAATGAAAACTGGGTGGAAATAGGCTTTATTTTCTTGAAGCATTATAATTGTTTTTCTTTGACTTTCTGGTGGTCTTCCTGAGATTCACCCCAATTGCTCAAACCGTGCTTTCAAATTTCCCACAAAGACTGGGAAAATCTTTCATGTGTGGTCGTAAAATTAGCACATCTTGAAATCTGATTTGCCAGCATGCACTTACTAGACCAAAAACGGCCAAATCCCAGCAAGCATAAATTACAGACTCCTTGTTGTCTGGCATTTTTTACATTAGCAATCAAACTATGCCAGTGGCCACTCGGGACAAACATGACAAAATGATGACATGTTTAGCTTTTAACAGACTCTGCGTGTGCGCTGGGCTTAGAAAAACCTCTGAGAAAGCAAAACCCTTTATAAAAAAAATAACATCATTAATGTCCTCTTTTACAGCGTGTTCAGTAATAATGATTGATGTTTCCAGCTCCCATGAACCACATCACCATGTGTCTCTTGCACAAACCTGCAGCTAGAATGATGGCTGGTGGGTGCACAGGCGAAAGCTCTGCATGGGCCATATGGGCCGTTAAACATCTCAATTTAAAGCCAAAGGCAAAATCAACAGCAGCAAATCTTTCATTTCAAGCTCCAAGAAGTAAAACCGTGTCTTTGGTTGAAAACACATTTATTGGCATTGATGGTTCCGTTAAGAACTTTTAACATCTATGGAACCTTTTCATTGGACAAAAGGGTATTTATATATTGGAAAAATATTCTTTACATTTCAAAATGAGTCTTTTAAGAACATTTAGAAAACCAAAAATGGTTCTTCTATGGAATCACTGTGAAAAAACCCTTCGTTTTTAAGCAGTCGACCAAAGTAAGAAAATCAATCTACCTTGTGGAAACTGCCGTGGAAAACTTTCTTCACTTTGTCGTTATCAAAGGAGACTTTCTGAATTTCACCTCTGGAGTCCTTGTTGTAGAATGATATGATTCTACTGGAGGCTGAGAACAAAACACACACATGCTGATAGTTCTGTACCGACCGCCTGGGCAAAAATGACAAAAAAAAACCAACAACAACAACAAAACAAAGGATTTCCATTCAAATTTGAGCTTGATGCTCTAAAAGGGCTGATTGTGCATTTGTGAATAATTACTGCTATAAATCACTGCAAGCTTGAAATCTGGAACCCATTTAGAGGGTTTCTGTTTCTAAATAAGCTTTAGCAGACACCACAAGGTTTACTGCACGCACACACAAACACATACAACACATGGAAGATGAAAATAGGGCTTACGGTCAATGGTGAGTCCGACCTCAGGGTTGTTGTTCTTATCTGATATCTGCCATATATCAAATGCATCCTTGCCGGTGTCGGGGAGGAGACGGAAGAGGAGAATCAGTGTGTATGAGGGAGGAAGACCATCTGGATGAATTTCCCTTCAAAGAATAACACAGTTCATTTATCAATGCAAAGAACTTCATCAGGCAGCCCGCAGATTTAATGTTCATAAAATCATGTCATAATGTAAAATATGACCCTCACTTCATGGGTTTCGTGGGAATGTTGCATGTAACTAGTGACAAGAGAATCTGCATACTAATTAATTTGTTGAGCAGTGAGACCAGACATAAATCAAAAAGCACAGAAGAGAAAAAAGCAACAGACTTCCAGGCTTGAATAATGGCAACATATTGAAGTATTTTCCCTCCTCTGGTGCTTAAAATGTTTCCATTTGAACAGCTGCTTGCCCACGCACAAATACAAATCATTATAGTTAAATGAATCAAGCATGCTTTGGCCAGAGACCTTCAGGACAGATCCTTAGTCGGCTAGATTTGAGGTACGCTTCTTGATCTAACAGTGTATAGGCAATCACTATAACATATCTGAGCAACATTGTTATGTAAGAATTGGTAATAAAGTCATGATTTGCACTACTTTTTGCACTATAACAAGTGCAATGAGTAATACAGGTTATATAATGTGATTAATAATGCATTACATTAACTCCCTGCAGTATTTTAGTCAAATTATTTATCACTATTATAATCTTAACACTATCCTAATGAACTTAATTCAACATTATAATTTAATTATATATATATATATATATATTTATTTTTTTTACAAATGTTAGTTTTGGACCTATCATTTTATTTAAATTGATAAAATCATTTTAATAATTTTACTTAACTATATTAATCCTAACTTTCACAACAATGTACAGATCTTTAATAAAAAGTCAAATAAGTTTAATATACTGTTCCAACTATAAATAGCAAAAACTATTTTTATGAGATGAATTTCTACCACTAAAGCAACACTTGGCATTGGTTTTTGATTGGACTTCCTATTTTCACTTCAGTAAGGCCAAATAAAACTCTTAAAATATATAATTTTTTTCTCAAAAGTATTTTGGAAAAGGTCAGTCATGAGAAGGTTTTTATGAGTTTGAATTGGAAACTTCTGCGATATCTGACACTCCATTCACACAAGCTGCTACAGCAAACAAGAAGAAATGCACCTTAAAGAACCTTCAGACACAGCAAGCACTCTGAAGACAGTTAAAATAATTGTGATCGCTTGCCTGCTATTACAGTCTGTAGGGGAGCAGCTCAGAAAACACGCAAAACACATGCACTGCACTCCAACCTACTTTGTGGGCTGGGAAATGAATGCATCCTTATGGAGTCTGTATGCAATGTAACTGTTGAAGGAGCCAGGTTCCATGGAGACACCATTCATGCCAGCAAACGTCTTGTCAGTGATGTTAAAGGCTTCCAGCATCCTGAAGCCTGTAAGTTTTCAACAAAACATGAATCAAGAGATACATAATAGGGTGTAATGACAGAGGAAAATAAGACTACAATGATGGAAAGTCTTCGGATGTGGACTTCAATCGAGTTCTGACCTGGTGATGTGAATCCATCGAGGTAAATCAAAGGACAAGCTGTAGAAGAATAAAGGGAAGCGTTTGAAACTTGTCTTTAATGGTAGCAATAAAGCAAACAATGTAAAGCAGACAACTAAGAATGATGTCCTACTGGATGTTGCTGTTTCACAGATGAACGTAATGAGGTTGTCTTGGATCTTAGTAAATGCGTCAAAGTCATCAACGATGAAGACGTGTCTCTCACTGGGCTTGCTTCCAATGTTCTTGAGTTCAGTGGTGTCTATGTCTGCGACACCCACCACAAACACACTGTAGCCTGTGGAAAAGACAACACAGAGGCTTTGAGGAGCATGTTGAGTGACTCGTCTTAAGTAATCTGAGATACATCGCCTGTCAAAACCTGTCAAGAACTCATCCAGGTCGTATTTCAACCAAAAATTAACAATTCTATGTTGCATGAAGAAAACGAGGCCTATTTCCATGACCACTGAGATCTGCAATGTGACATAATTAATAAGAAAAAAAAAGAAAAAGGTTATTTTATAATATAGTCATTTACACAGTTTAAACAGAATAGCCTCTGAAAAAACACAAAACATAATCATGGTCCAAAAACGGTTTTATTTATTTTACGCTAAGAAGTCATTAAAAAATCTTGAGTTCAGTTTGACCAAGTTTAAGGCTATGCAAAAAAATGCGGTCAAATAAAAATAGGAATCACAATACAGTTTAATAAGATTATTAAACTTCGAAAAACAATGATTGCATTGAGTAAATGTGAGCACTTCATGTTTCAAAGTAAAAATGTAACAATAAAATGTTGCGCTTTCTACAACCGTACATATTTAACAGCAATTCGCAAACAATGAATACTGCGCATTAATAGCAAGTACTACAATTGGTTCATGTGCTACATTATCAATACATACAACAGTAGATCACACACAACGCCTGCATAAAACATGCTATTTTATTTGTGCTATTTAATCAAGCTAAATAAACCCAGATACATAATTTATTTTGTGATTTTATGGGTTTTCTCTAAATGGCCATTATGGCTTTTAAAGCAAAATTAAAGCGTGACGTTTGATCTTGACGTTACCTGCATGCTGTAGTTTAGTAGCACTCTTCTTCACATCATCCTGAGATCGTCCGTCAGTTACAACGACCAGAACCTTAGGAACGTTTCTCCTCATACCACTGTCTGATGTGAACACTTTGTCTCCGATATGCTTCAGCGCAGCACCTAAAGCATTCGCACACATTCAAACTAAGTATTACTTCACAGCCATTTCGTTTCTTTTATCTTGACATATACTCGGGTAATACTAGCAACATGAACACAATGCTTCACAAACCCGTTTTGGTGTTTCCTCCTCTGTAGTTGACCATCTGAAGGGCGGACAGCACCATTCCCTTGTTGTGGTAGGTGTTTAGTTTGAACTCTGTTTTAGCTTCATCGCTGTACTGCACAAAAGACACCTGTTTCACAGAAGGAGAAAAAACGGCAATGAATCCCAGCACGTGCATGGCCAGTCAATCACATGACCACAGACAGCTCGGTTACCTGCATGCCATCACGGCTGATAACATCAAATGCTCCGATCATGCTGAAGACAAACTGACGGACTTTATTGAAGCTCTCATCTCCAATGCTCCAGGAGCCGTCGATCAGGAACACCAGGTCAGCCTTGGCTCCTTTGCACACTGGCATTACAAAACAGTGCAACGAGTAATGCAGATATACTATCACACCATATCACCCCTGTTAAATGTTCTTTTATTTACTGAAATTTCAGTTGCTTATGCAATAACCCAAAATTCCATTCAGCTCTACTGTGTCTATTTAGTATTGCATTGGTTACACTAACAAAGCGTGAACTATGACTTTTGCCTCAATTAACTACTAAAGTCCTTCTATTAATAGTTAGTTGTAAATGTTACCAGCAAAGCTTGGAAGCAAATTAAAAATGTAAAATGTGTCTTTACCCTCGAGTGCAGAAGGGATGGTGGGTGGTGGTGGTGGAGTTGGAGGTGGCGTTGGCGCTATGGTTGGCTTCACCACTACAGAACAGACAAAGAAACCATAAGCAAAACTGTGATCAGAGGTGTGGGACTGAATTCATCGGAATGCATGATGACTTACGTGTGCGCTCCTTGACACTGACTCCGGGGCCCTCCTGGTTGGGAGTCTGTGTGTAGACTGTGGCGTTGTATAGAGCGTCTGGCGTCAGCCCGTCAAAACAGTACTGGCTCTCAGCAGCAGTGATAGTGACCTCCTGAGCCCCGCGGTGAGCCGCTAATCATAAGAGTGTAAGCTTAAAGATTGTGCATATATACAAACTTTATATAGATTTATGTATTTGAACTGTAGCATAATCTGATGCTAAATTAATTAATCAATGAATTACAAACAGATATTAAATCAGTGCACAATTAATTATTAACTATTTTCTATTTGATTTTATTTAAATAATCCTATTTTCAAAATACATTTATCAGCATTTGAAATTAAAACTATCAACTAAAACTAAAACCATTAACTTGACAAATGTACTTGTATATAATGTATATAAGATAAAATATAAAATAAAAAATACAATTAAATTCAAACATTAAAATAAAACAATTACAATAAAAAATAAATATATTATGAATATAATTATATCAAAATATTAACAAAAGCTATAACAGGATATCAATTATTATTAAAATACTAAAACTTCCAATAGTTTAGAATCAGCATAAATAATTGTGAAAGAAAGTAATTATTCAGTTAGAATAGAATTAAAGCATACAGGATTGAAACTAATTGGATTAAAAAAAAAATCCTAAATCCTAAATTTAGGATATAAAACACTTTCAGGAGGAACAAAATAAAATTTATGTTTAATTTATTTGCGTCATATTACTCACGATTGAAAGGATTGAGTTTCAGCCTGTAAGAGGTGGCAGCTCGGTGAGGTGTCCATCTCATGCAAAAGGACTCATAGCCAACATTGTATGTGGTGAGGTCAGTCACATTAAGGTACACTGTAACGGCAAACAGCATTCCACAGTTAAAGCAGTTATAAAACAGTCTTAAAATATGTCTGTATGATTTGTCAGTCACAGAATCGAGAACGCACGGGTGGTTCCCTGTCCAACCAGAGCGCCGCTCACGCCTGCATCATACTGAGCGTAAACCTTCAGGTCGTATGTGGTGCCAGGCTGGAGGTTGTGCAAGACGTGTGTAGTAACATCTCCAACAAACACTTCCATGGTGTCATCTGTGCCTGTAACCACACGCCGAACAGAACTTCCAATAGTTTAGAATCAGCATAAATAATTGTGAAAGAAAGTAATTATTCAGTTAGAATAGAATTAAAGCATACAGGATTGAACTTACTAACACATGTGCCAGCATAACCTACAACACGACGGCCAGATTATATCAATGTGGTAAAGTCATCTAGAACTGTCTCTTACCCGCTGGGGTATAGACCAGATTATAACCGTTGACCCGCGCAGGTACAGCATCCCAGGACACTCGGAAACGAGTGTACCATTCATCAGAAACACGCAGGTTACGAGGCTCCAGGAGACCCACTGAGGGAGAAGAAAGCAACAGTAAACAAGAACCAAGATACTGACATCACAACTTCTTTCTTACAGTCAACATGACTATCTATCTATCTTCTCTCTACACCTAATTTCTCTGTTAGGTGGACACTGATGACTTCATTTTAAACTTGAGGACATTTTATTTCCACTCTGTTTTGAGTTTTGACATGAAGCAAGAGATGTTAATCATGTTTATTCAAATGTGTAGTAGAGGAAGAAATGATGATGTTCAATTACGGTCCGCTCTGCAGAAGTCTGCGCTTCGGTACGAACATATGCACTGTTACATCCTTTCTATCTCTCTATCCATCTAAGCTGTAATGTGATTGTGTAACCTTCCTTACATGTTTTTCCATCTCCAGAAAGTCGTCCTCCAGGCCCATCTTGATAAATGGCCTCTACGTTGATGAAGTATGGAGTGTCTGGCTGCAGGTTTTGCAAGATGACAGAGTTTCTGTTGCCAGGGACACTTGTCTATGTGAAAAACAGCAGGACAAGATCAGCTTTCTAGCATGCATTCAGTCAAATAGCATTCATGGGCTCGTAAAAATACCTGATGTTAACATATAATGCTCATGTCCTTTATAATCACTGCTATAAAATACAACACCACTCACAAACTCCTCAATGGGATCTCCAGTGGTGGGTGCGTAGACAATGCGGTACTGCAGCACGGGTCCTTCTGCTTGCTCCCAGTTGACAGACAGCGTGCTGGTGGTCGGGTCATACACACGCAGGTTCCTGGGGCCGCCGCGGGGCACTGCAATCAGAAGAAACAGGTTCTCTCAAAATCATATTTCTGGAAGAAAAGACCATTTGTGTGCTGTTTGTGTCCATATGACTGACTATTTATACAATTTAAGAGTATACTGAACTTTTCTGGGATACAGTATGTACAGTATACAATTTGACAGTGTTGTTTATAATGCAAAGGTTTTATGCTTAAAATCAATCAATCAATCACTTTTATTTATATAGCACTTTTAACAATACAGATTGTAGCAAAGCACTGTACATGATCAAATAGGAGAATAGAGTGATGGCAATGTATAATGGCGAGATTAAACTATTTATGAAAATATAGAAATAACCCACTAAAAACCATTTTTTGTTGGTGAAAATACTAGTGAAAATAAAAGACTTTTGCACAGTACTGTATACATACATAAAAACTTTATTTTGATAGCCCACTTTAGACATTCTGCTAATAGAAAGTAACTTTGCAACTACATGTCAACTAGCAGTCATTAGAGTATTAGTAGACTCTTTGCAAGGATATGTGAACTTATTCTACTAAGCCTAAACCTACCCTAACAGTCTATTCTGAGAGTTAGTAGACATATAGTTCCATATTAATGACAATTAGTGTAGTTACCTATAGTTAGTAGAATGTCTAAAGTGAACAATCAAAATTTTCAACTAACCAAATTTTTTAATGACATGAAATTTCTCATCTACATCTAAATTATGATTTTCTCTCATTTGAAGAAGAGAATTCATTAAATTGTTTGGCAGCATGTTCCTTTTAGATTTTTTTGTCAGTACCGCCAGTTTGTCTTTAAATTTGCTGCAATTTAAACTCTGCTGTGCGACAAAAACTTTGTCCTAGAAAATTGTTGGGAGATGCAATGCCATTGGCTGGTAAAGCTATGTGATGAAGCTGAAATAATTGTAGCAGGGTTAGAGTTTGTAACAAGAAACAGCAATTTGTACTGGATAGTTTGTATTCTGAGAGTAAATCAAAAATTGGACAAAACAATTTTCTTTCTTTGAAAATAATAAACATTATTGCAAGGTTGAGTTGGAAAATGAGATTTCCTGAAATTGATACTTTCATGTCTAAAATAATTCAATAACAAAGAAATATAAATGTTCCTGCACAGTGTCACTGAGCACATAACGAGGAACCTCTGATGGAGGCGTCCTGCAGCCAGACTCACATGTTTTTCCGTTATCAGACACAGAGGAGCCCTCGCCGTCAGCATATAGAGCCACCACACTCACAGAGTAGTCTGTGTCTGAATCCAGCTGCTGCAGCAAAGCAGTGTGGGTGTTCCCTTGAACAAGCACCTAACCGACAACAACAAAAAAAAATCATTTACCACAAGGGACACAAAGGCTGTCCTTGTTAACTAGTGACATTTATGATACTTCAAATACTTTTACAGTGATTAATGAGTGGAGCTCACGAAGAACATATGCAGGTCATATTTCCGCACAAATCAATACAATACAAATCGTAAATCACTATATTATATTATATTATATATAAAAAAAATAAAAACCCTTATTTTAGGATGATCCACCAGAACACCTACATTTGTTGGTCACACTTCACTTAAAGCACCAATTTTAACTGCTAGCTATGACTTATACCTCAGTATACTCTTAATTGGCTAATTATTAATTATTGATAGTTGACAGTTAAATTCATGTATTGGATAGGATAAAAGGAATAAAAATGGCCGTGCAGTATAAGGCATTTGTCACGCCTAGCTGGAGCTGCCAGCTAAAGACTGTTGATGGCAGCTCCAGCTCTCTATGAACTCTGTGTTTTTGTG
>JAUCMS010000031.1:16883546-16896323 GCA_032357445.1 Enteromius radiatus | reverse complement strand
TGTCTGCCCTGACCCTGAACCTTCAATAAACAGTTTGCACATGAACTCGAACGCTTTCACGTCCTCATTCATGACAGCATTAATGTGTGCTTTGTAAGTAGTAATAAACAGCCAATATGTTAGCAACATACATGCTCATAAACAACTATCTTATAATGAGAATTGGTCCTTAAAATAAAGTGTTACCATTTAATCCATGTTAATTCATTTACATAAGGATTCAATCCACAGTTGAGGCAATAAATATAAATAAATGAGTGCATTTTACTAAAAAGCATATTGTTCACAGGAATCTACCATTCATTCTTATCTGATTTTTATATTCTGTAAAGCTTTGAAACACAGTCATTCTGTCCAGTCATGTTTCAAAACAAATACTATAGTGTTGTATTAAAATACTTTCAAATATGTATTATATTTATAGAATATATAATTAAAATATGTATTTATTTTGTGGTAATAAAAATAAAAATAATTCTGATAATATATATATATATTTCATAACAGTAATGTGAATGAGTGGTGTTTAATATTAAGGATATCACAAAGCAAACAATGAAAAAAAATATATTTATGCAAAATGATATGTCCCTCAACATCTAATCCCTTAAGATCACACACATCAAAACTGCTGGCTTTAAAATCTCTGATATATTACACCCTGAGAAAGACGTTTGTCTGTTTTTCTACAGATGAACTCTTGCACTCCCTGATTGTCACCACTGAATTCAAACCCAACCATTAGCGATCACTTGCTTAGCCAATGCAGTGGAAACATTCCTTTGATGTGTTAATAGTGCAGTAGTTGTAGCAATTCGAGTGAATGATGTGCTGACATTGCCGTGCAATCACCTCATTTCACTGCTCTTCACAACGCCAGGTCATGGGGGTCACTGACTTCCCAATTAATGACATGAGAAAACTCCCTTTCTGCTGACAACACTAACCTTTATTTTAAAGGCCAGAGGGGGATTTTTCAAAGTCAAAAATTCATTGCAGATCGAAGGTTTAAATGAAAGCGCAGAGAATTTGGAAAACTGGCCATACTATTGGAAAAGATGTGCGTCCATAACAATAATATTCCACAAAGCAGATAAGAAGCTCGTTCTTTTAAGACATAAGGCTGAATGTTTAAACTCTGTTTTCCTCAGAGCTGAAATTAAACAGGTTTGGGCTCAATATTTCCCACAGCTGCTTTCTTTACGCAAGCATCTGACGACAATAAAAGTCATTTATGGATTTCGGAGCTTTGTGAAAATCCCTCTCAAGCAGTGAAGTGCATGTGAGAACGAGGCTGCATGACATTAAAAACACAAACATCTTTGCAGAGGAGCAGACTGCAAACAGACCATTACGCTCAAAAGGCTGAGAGACTGACATTTGTCATGGCTGTATTTCCTGTAAGCTCTTTCACGCGAGGCTAACGATGAGGACTTACAGATTGAGAGGGACGGACTCCAGAGAGGGGGGCATAGGTGACGCGGTACTGCAGCACATCACCAGAGGCCGGCTCCCAGCGCACGTTCAGGGTGTTTGTGGAGGGGTTGTAAACCCGGATGTTCTTGGCAGGGGTCCGAGTCACTGTTTCAGACAGGAGCGGGAGCAGCATCATAAAAACAAAGACAGTAAAAGGAGTGAGCGGTTTAGAGTGGTTAAAGAGGTACAGAATTCTTCAACTATTTAAAGAGCCCTGATGCATGCAGTTTTAAACACAGTACTAGTTTCAATGTCAGCTGCTACAGAAAGAAATTACAACAGCATTTCAAAAGAGTGAAGACCTTTAAACCAAAACCAGAGGTAAAAAAACTTGCTTTTGGATTAATCTACAGAAATATGGCAGCTTTGGAACATGTCCAGGATATATTACAGCCCAAAAATCAATAGACAGACATTATCGGCCAGTTTCCTGGATAGGAATTAGTTTAAGCCAGGACTAGACCTTTGCTAATTTAAGACATTTAAGAATTTTTAGAAACATGTCTTACAAAAAAGCATTATCTGTGAGCATTTTAAGACCAAACAATGGCAATGATGTATTTTAAGATATCTCAGTGCGAGCCTTTTCCAGTTTAGACAGCTCTTAACATTTATTTTAATCTAGGACTAGTATTAAACCCTGTTCGGGAAACCAGCCCTATATGTTTAGCTTTTGTTCATCTTGTGGTAACACTTTAGTATAGGGAACACTTATTCACTATGAACTAAGACTTTTTCTGCTGCTTATTAATAGTTAGATAATATCTATGATTATTATTCAATCCAATTCACCTAGGGAGTATTTTGATAACATGCATTGTGAATGCTGCATGAAAACAAAAATAAGATTTCCACAAGCAAAAACCCTGATCCCCGATTTGAACCAAAACAAACACTTGCATGAATGTGGCAGAGCCACACAAAGAAAGCTGGATGGGATGATGGGAAGCAAAACCCCTTTTGGAAAAACAATGAAGCCAACACAAATCTGTTATCTGAACTCTGAATGAGGACCATTGAGCTGACAGCAATAAATAAGGGTGCTTTTATGTCCTTGCACCTCCCTGGGTTTTCCATTTGGTGAAATAGATTGTTCGTAAGCCTCGCACCAGCATCTCCAGTCATTACACCCCATAAAGAAGGCTCATTAAGCCCAGACTGGAGTCACTTTATGGGGTTGCCAGCACATCGGCATTCCTCCCTCAGTGATCAATCCAATAAAGCTGATTCAATCTTTGAGCAAGGCTCTGAGATTCTATTTATAAGTGAAAGACTATAATGTTAAAGCCAGAAAACTGCACTTCTGCACCTTCTGGATTGAAAACTTCAAGTTACTGGGGAATATATGATGGATGACTATTGGAATTCATTGCTTTCCAGTAATGCTAAAATAAGAAAAGGCTGCATCCACTCACAGGTTTTTCCGTTCTCCGACATGCGTTTGCCCTCTCCAGGAGCGTATACTGGCACCACTGTAACTGTATACTCAGTATCAGACTGCAGGTTCTTCAGAACGGTACTGGTGGTGCTTCCAGGAACCTGGACCTGAGAACATTAAAACAATGGGAAAAAAAAAAAAAATTTTTGTAGTCTGTGCAAAATTGCACAGTGCTTAGGATGGTTGAGGGACTGCTGCTATGTGTTATATGCATATTTAGTACATTTTGATGCACTTGTCTAAGTGGTTGCTTTCTGGTCCGAGCCAAGAGAGGCAAACTCCAAGTCTCTATGATTTCTATATTATTATACTATTCTGGCCTTAAATGCTGGTCTATGGGATTTATGCATCAGTTATATGCAAAAGTTTATTCTTTAGGGTCTGTAACATACTTGGTTAAAATTCTTCAATAAGCAGCTGTGTTCAAGTTTCAGTGCATGTCTCTTTAAAATAATAATGAGCTACAAGAAACGCATTCATGAACGATGGAAACCCATTTCTGCCACTGAATGAAAATATGAAAAAGGTCATTGGAACTTTGTTCTCACAATCCAGATTTTATTTGGTATTTTTTTCTAGGCATGGTGAGTTTACATCCTGCAATTCTGACTTTAAAACTCCCAAAGCTTTTGAGTTTATATCTATTCTGAGAAAAAAAAAGAAGTCAGAATTGCAAGATGTAAACTCAAAATTGAGAGGAAGAAAAAAAGTTGCAATTCATTTTTACAATTTTATTTTTATTTCTTTTTCAGTGGCACACATTGGTTTCCATAATGAGCTAATAAACACTTACACCTACCAATATCTACAAAATAAAAGGATCTGCCAAATGCATAAATGTAAGAAATATGTTTTATTTGTTTTATTAACCAAGTCAGAAATTCAAATTGATCAGCCAGCATTAAAGTTAACCAGTATTTCAGAAACAATGTAATGTAAGTGTTAGGAGGTGCCATGGGACATACCATGTCTTCTGCTCCCCCTGTAACGGTCTGGTAGTAAATCCTGTATTGCCGTACACTGCCTTCAGCCGGCTCCCAGCGTACATTCAGAGTGCTGACTGTGGGGTCCGTGACCTGAAGGTTTCTCACACTGCCCAGCGGTACTATGGGTACACACATTAAACGCTTTTCAACATGTCAACAGTGACTTAATTTATATAATTGAAGCTATATCTAAAAAATGCATTAATGTAGCTGGGTAACCAACAGATCTAATGAATGCGGTGACGTACATGTCTTTCCTTGGCCAGAAATGTCTTTGGCATCTCCATTCGCATAGACTGCAGCAACTGTGATGTAGTAGGGGGTGTCTGGGGTCAGTTTCTGCAGAATAACTGTGTTTTTCTTCCCTCCAATCTGTGTCTGTGACAGAGAGAATGAACTGTGTTGTTAAATGAGTCAAAGGATCAGCTCCACTATTTGTGTCTATATTATATATACTCTGGCAACCGCAAAATTGTTAAATAATTATTCCTCAGCGTGTTAAAACAAACCTGCCATGGATTCATCATCAAAGACAATGATGAGTAATTTTCAGTTATTTTTTTTAGCCCAAAATATTCTTTCATATAAGCATAAGTAATTATCAGCAGTGCTGGATAACGTCAGGAACAGCACTTCACAAATACTGTAAAATTGCAGATAGGATTGTTTTTCAGTAGAGCAAAACAGCATTGAGTTTTATGCTGTTATTCCTATGACTGCTGCCAGTGTAAATCTTCTTGATGAAGAAAACAGAGGCTGGGAAAGTCACTGCAATGGCTTTAGTATAGAAAAACACCTCTGCACCCATTCAGATACCATGAAAACATGGAAAAAAATAAAATGATAGTTGATTCTGCAGACAAAAACATCTTAAACAGCCTACTCTCAGTTGGACCAGCTAAACCAAAAACAGCAACCTGTAGGGAATATTTAATGCACTTTCAAATATTTCCAGCCATGCAACTCATATGAAATATAATGGCAACAAATAATTTAGATTAATTTTATTCCTGTGCTTTACTGTGAGGCAATAATCTAAAAACATAATGTAAATTATAGATCTAAGTACTAATGATCAAGAGACATGATTATTTACTGTCAGAGTTAAGGATTCCTTGATGGATAGAAAACTAAAACATTATAAATGCCTTTTCTGTGACCTTTGATTAATTTAATATATCAATATGAAGTAAAAGTTTTAATTTCTTTCAAAAAAAAAATAAATAAATTGCACTGACTGAAACCTTTTGAATGGTATGTGTATGCAGTTTTTTACATCTTCGTTAGTTGACTAATTAATTTTGCTATAATCACTTATATTACATTGGGAAGCAATTAAAATCTTGTGTTTTTCAAATGAACGGAAATGAATGAATGTTCTTTACAGATTGTGATCTTCCTCCTGCAACCGGTATGTAGGTGATCCTGTAGTTCTGCACTCGTCCAGGAGCGTGATCCCACTTGGCCGTGAGGGAGGTGGTAGTGGCATTGAACACCTGGAGGTTTTGGGGAGGTCCGCTAGGAGCTTTAAGAAAAAAAACATTTGATATTTCAGTTTTGTGTTCGAACACATATCCATATGGAATCCAAATGTTAAACGTCATATTAAAAGTGTCAGACTCACCGGGTGTAATAACCTTGGACACTGCATTCAGCATGAACAGAGAGAAAAAGAGTAAGAGTTTGTCAGATGCACACGTGCTGTCTAAAGTGCAGTAAATGGAAAAAGTCTATCAATTGGATTTTGGGTTTTCTTACACGTGCGCTGGCTGCCCAAAAGATCTTCGCTCTCAGATTCATCGGGGTAAATGGCAGTGACAGAAACATCATAGAGGGTGTCTGCCTCCAGGTTCTCCAGAAGGAGAGTGGTGTCCTCATTGCTCAGGATATCCTGAGGAAGACAATGGTATTAGCTACTTACTGTAAAACTATAGCAGATGAGTTAACAGGTTGGATTATTTGTTTTTATTTCAATTTTTTCTGATTAAAGAAATGCAAGCGCTGAATAATTTCATGTTCATAATTACCCTGGCGTGCTCAATTTTGTGAATAACAATGGAAATATACTTCTGAGACATTTTACTCATGACTGTCCCAAAAAATGTATTTCCAAAAGATGTTGATTTTGTTTTGTTTTTTAACATTCATAAAAGCTCTTTATTACAAACTAGTCAGTGTATTCAGTAGTTTGCTTCAGAGGAATAAGGTATTGCAAATATAACATAAAATAATTCTGGAAATGTACTCATAATACTTAAGTACTTTTAAAATCAAGTACTTCTATACTTTCACTTCAGTAAAAACATTGTTGACAACTTTTACTTGTAATATTGGACCAGTAGTATCTATACTTTCACTCAAGCAATGGATTTGTGTCCGCCTCTGGTACAGATGTAGGTTTCTAAAACAGTACTATTACTCTATACTTCTTTATATGTAATGTACGCATGTAATATTTAGCATTTTACGGGAAGGAGAGTCAAATCTTTAGTATTTCAACTTGAAGACTTTGATGTCTTACATATTGAAAGTTGTTCTCTCCGCTCTTGGTCCAGCCGACGCGGTACAGGGAGACATCAGGAGCACCATGCTCCCAGTGAGCCCTGAAACTGGTCTGGGCTACTTGAGAGAACCTCAGGTTCTTCGGAGCAGGGACAACATCTAGAACAAGATTACAGGTTACAGTTGAGCACTTAAAACATTTAGCAGTCAAGTGTTATTTCACTTTATAGAGCTTATTTATAGATAATAGATTCCCTGGGCTGTTACCGGTAATGGCTTGGTTAAGCATCGGGTTTCCAGTCCCAGAATCATACACAGGAGTCACAGCAACATCATATTCCGTTTGGGAAATGAGATTATCCAGTCCTCTGAACGTTACGTCTCCTTCAACTTCAAGCTAAATTGAAACATGAGAAGTGCAGTTATGGCCACACAATACACAGCAAAAAGACGGTCAAGCATTGGCAGTTCATTTCATAGATTACTTACAAATTATAATCTTTCACTGATTCCAAAGGACACTGCGTAAAGTGTAGTAAGTAATATAATCTATTAGAATACACAATTTAGGTAATGTATTCTGATTACTTATTGATTACTTTTAGATTACTAAAATCTAAAAATTTAAAATCTTTACATTTATTTAAACTAATATTTATGATTAAATTATTAACATTTTACTGCCACTGTGGACAGGATTTCTAGTCATAGTCGGGAGCTGGAGCGGGTCTGGTTTGGGGACCACAGGATCTCATTTCTGCTTTTTATAGATGATGTGTCCTGTTGGCTCCTTCGAACCAGGACCTACAGCGGGCACTGGGGCGGTTTGCAGTTCCTGCCTCAAGTGGAGGAGTTTAAGTATCTTGGGGTTTGTTCACAAGGGAAGGATTGAACGAGAGATCGACAGACGGAACGGTGCAGCTTCCACAGTAATGCGGTCATGGTGAAGAAGGAGTTGAGCTGCAAGGCGATTTACCGGTTGATGTACATTCCTACTCTCATCTATGGTCATGAGCTTTGGGTGGCCGAAATGAGTTTCCTCTGTAGGGTGGCTGGGCGCTCCCTTAGAGATAGAGTGAGGAGTGAGGTCACTCAGGAGGAGCTCAGATCGAGAGAGGGCAGCTGAGGTGGCTCGGGGAATCGGTTCTGGATGCCTCCCGGACGCCTCAGGGCCATGGGGGAGACCTAGGACATGCTGGAGGGACTATATCTCTCGGCTGGCCTGGGGACGCCTCAGTGTTCTCCCGGAAGAGCTGGAGGAAGTGTCTGTGGAGAGGGAAATCCCTGCCCCCACGACCCGGCCCCGGATAAGCGGAAGAAAATGGATGGATGGATGGATGGATGGATGTTGTTAATAACATGCAATCATGTACAGTAATCACTGTAATTAGTGATTAGAGTATTTGAATATCTAATAACAGGAATCTGATTAAATAATCCAAATCACCTGTAATCATATATATATATATATTGTTATTATATATCATTATATAAATGTTTTTTTAATTACTTCATATTTTTGAAGTTAAAAATAAAATTGTGCAAAGATTTCTGTTTGACTTGTAATTATTTGTGCAATTATTAACAATTTCTGAGTTATTGTTGTAAATCCTACAACGATGTTTTTAATACGTGCCTCATATTTCTTGAACAAAATCCATCTTTTTGCATTTCAGAAGCAGCACACAAGCTGAATCTGAAGTGATGTTTAATGTATTTACATTTACATGTATTTACAAGAGATGCCACAAATGCTGTTACAATTGCATAAAGACTGTAAGAAGATGAATGTATTAAAAACAAAGAATACTGAATATAAAACTATGGCATGATACTTTAAATATGATACAAAAACCACCAGTCGGTGGCAACAAGCCTTAATGAGAGAGTCACTGAGTTTCTCTTTCAACTGATCTGTCCAAAAGAGCTAATTCATTTAGGGATGAAGCAAGATTTCAGAACCATGTAGAGTATCAGCTTTCTACTCCTGCTATTTATGCTATAAAAGTGCTAAAAATAGTAAGGGCACTATACTAGTAAATGGTTTATAGAATCATTGACTCACCTGAATCATTCAAAAACACTGAAAAAATAGGAACAAAACCAGACTGTCCTACCTACCTAAAACCAGATAGATGGCCACCTTAAAATGTGATGCATTTGATATTGTGGGTTTGATGTTGAGAGAAACAACATAGCCTTTATACATATAAAATCACTTTAAGTTCCCTCAAAATTAGGCCTGATCTTTGATCCAGTGTCAGGTAACAGGAGCTGCCACCATCTGTCGGGCTTCTCAGGCTTCCATCCACCTGGACCCACATTTGTGCGTATGTTTGTTTCATCTTTTCATCCCAGAATGAAGAGTTATGAGCAGAACTGAGTCATGATTAATGCCTCAGGATGTGGAGAAAAGCTGCCACTGAGAGTTAAAAAAGAAAAAAAAAATCATAGGAAAAAATCCCACCCATAAAATACACATCCCAAAGCACTGGATCGCTGCGTGCCACTCAAAACTCCATCTTTTTTTATCGTCTGTCTGTTCTCGCAATCTTTGGTAGATGATCGCGGTAACCAAAGCTCTGGAGAGCAGCTGTACTCTCTCGGCAGCTGCCGTCTCTACTGACTTGTGTAATGTAATTGCTGATATGTTAAAAGGTCCCAAATCCATCAACATGAGTCTCTTTCTTGGTTGTCTGCCTGGACGCATTGTGTAAACAGACAGGAATCTTTCCACAGGAAGGCTTCCACAGTGACCCAGGAAGGCTTTGCACATTTGAAAACACGATTGTTGTTCAACAGCTGATAATCTGTGCACAAAATTAATCCCAAATGGAGTGCTACTCAACACGTGGATGGCAGGCCATGGAAGGCCCTTAGAGCTTTTCGTTGTGATAATGTCAAATTAAGTGCGAATTACTTTTACTATCAGACCTCTTGTGATTGTATTTGCTTCGAGAACCTTCTGCTTTAAATAATATCTCCAATATGTTCAATCCAGACCAGTTATTTTCTAAAGAATTACTGGAATCAGCACCTGAAAGTCAATTAGGATATTCTATTGTTTAGGTAACTTGTAAAGTGTTGTAAAATCATTAAAAAATTATAACCTCACATTCTTGATTGTGTATGTTAAATACAATTGGTCTAAACAAAACTGACAGATGGGCTGAATGAAAATGCAAATCTCTGACACCGCAAAGCAGTGCTGCACTGAAAAAAAAATACTTTTAGACATCATACAGAGGTGAGATGAAACTAAATTGTCATTATAACTTTTCAGAAGACGTTTCCTCAGACATATAATCGCAAATCAACTGATTGACCTGTTCAGAGATTAGTTAGAATAGGCAAATGTCACCGAAAGCTGATGAGTTTGAATTTACCTCTTTTAACTCTCCTTCATCGGGCTTGTAAGTGATGATGTATTTACGAACAGCGCCAGGTGCAGGATCCCAGTCCAGCTGCATGGTGCTGTGGGTAACATCTGTGATCCTCAACTCACCGGATTGAGGAATAGGCACTACAGAGAAGGGAGAGATCCAAACGAAAAAAAAAACAACAGACAAACAAATGATGAGAATCAGATAGGTGTGCTAAACATCCCTGCCGAAGGGAAAGAAAGCCCTAGTGCCACCTACGGGTCACCCCCCGAGCAGTGAGAGGTTCACTGCCGAAATCGCCGAACAGGGCGAAGACAGAAACTCTGTAGGCCGTGTTGGGACGAAGTTTCTTCAGCTGGACGTCAGTAACTGTTCCTTTCACACGCATCTGTGAAAGCCAACCAAATGAAAGGGATGGTGAACTAGTTCAAGGGAACATGATGGAATTGCTTTATGCAACTGCTAAAAAGACCAGGATGGACCTGTTTGAATTTCTAAGATTTTTATGAATGATATGGAGGCTAGAGTTAATATTATTAAGAGTTATTATTATTAACTGAAAGTAAAACTCTTACAAATAAATTAATATCAGTAATTTCTAAGAATGTTAGCAGTGATACTAAAATAACACCAGTCTGAACAAAGTTCTCACAGTGGCAGAGAAGAAGAGAGTTACAGTTGTACCAAAGAGTAACAAAGTTACCATGAAGAATCACGGCTAAAAAGTAAACAGGGTTCATTTTGATGGGATGTTGATGTTAAGCTATGTAAGAAAAAGGCTGCCAAAACAACATCTGCTGGTCTTTTTAGCAGGACACTTTTAGCACAAATACCAAATACAAAAAATCTATAACCCTATAACTAAAGTGACTGTGTCTACCAGCTATAAGCATATTCTTTTCTCTCTTTTTTTCTAATGAAAAAATGGAGGAACAATACTGAAACATCTGCTCTCTGAGACAAGCCCTGTGGACATCAGACTGACGCCAGAACTGACGTTGAGACCTCTGGATCTTCTCACTGTGTGAAATACTTGAAAGAGGAACTGTGCTAACAAGCCCCAAAGCGCTAATGAGCTGTTATTTTCCAAAAGCTGCAATATAAAGGACGTTATTAAACCCCATAAATGTAGACCTACCACCTGTGGTATCTACAATATCTCCAAAAATGCTTTCCGTTTCCTCTTTCTGCTACAGTATGTCAGAGTTGTTGACAGATTTGAGCTGCACAGCACCATAGGGTTTCCATTACAACATTTCTTCCAGTAAGTCCTGATGAACTGATTTTTATTAAATATTCAGCTTCAAGACTGGTCCTTTCAAAAGACTGACTGACTAGAGATGGGACAGCAAACCAGGCAGTAGATGAAATGTGTGGCGTCACCGTACCTCCTTTTCCACAATGGGTTCAGTGGCATTAATGGCACTGTAGAGAAGCATGTAGCCTGTGGCCCCTTCGACTGAATCCCATCTCACATTCATGGTGGTGGAGCGCTCTTTGTAGATGTTCATGTTCCTCACAGCACTGAGAGGCACTACAGAGGGGAACATGACTTTTCTCTCTTTCTCTTCTGCAATTTGAGCCCTGACTATACTCCTAGGTGGACTAAAGCTCGAATGGGAACATGGAAGCATTCCGGATGGATGTGTGACAAGATGGAATAGATCGCCATGAGAGACAATGGTTGGGTGAGAATGATCATGGGATACTCACGTGATGGACAAGCAGACAGACAAACAGATATGCGAATGTCAACACACAGACAAAAAAAGAAATGATACAATGGCACATTGCGATACAAAGCAGTATCATGCCGTATGCAACATGGTTACATTCAGAGCGCTGTAAAAGGAATGATGATGTTAGGGTTAAGTCATAATGGTAATTAAAACAAATAAAGCTGGACATAAAGGGTACAGCAATATTAGCACATACACTTTGCATAGCATTTTATTTGCACCTCCTTAGCAACTGGCTAAACATCCGAAAATTCATTTTAAACAGGAAAGACAATACTTTATTGAGAGAATCTCACAAAACTTGTCAACAACTGAATTGCATTTCAAGAAAATTTAGGAGATTACACTTTCAGCATTTTCAGTACATTGATGTTTTTGTACTGACACATGATTAAAAAGAAATCAGATTTCCCTTACCGAAAATGTGTACACAATTGTTCAAAAGCCTGTGGTCTGTAAGATTTGGCAATGTTTTTGAATGAAGTCTCTTACGCATTAGTCATTAGGCTGCATTTATTTTAAATGCATTAAATGCATGTAATTCATTCTTATGATTAAAGTTGAATTTTCAGCATCATTACTCCAGTCTTTGGTTGTGCTACATCATATATTTTTGTATAAACTGATATATTTTATTCTTCAAGATTCTCTTATGAATAGAAATTTCTAATTAACAGCATTTATTGGCACAGAAATCCTTTGTAACATTATAAATATCTTTACTGTAACTGTGATGTCTTACTGATCAATTATTGGATCCTTGCTAAATAAAATGTTAAATAATAATAATTAGACATGTTTTTGTGAGATTCACCCAAGTATTGCATGATACAATACATACAAAACCGTCACACTTTGCATTGTGGCAGTACCATGGTACAATAATAGGTGTCAGAAGATTACTGTATTCAAATACCACGTTATATCTACTTTTAAGAATATCTTTACAGTGTAAAATGTCCAAAAAACAAGGTATTACAATGCAATAAATTGTATTACCATGGTATAGAGAAGTGCAGAACCATATCCTCATCAATATGTACTTCTAAAATGACTGTCACAGCGTTTTGGTCACACTTTATATTAGGTGGCCAGAACTACTATTAACTTGCATCAAAAAATAGGTGCAATGTACTTATTGTGTTTATATTGTATTTCAGGTTAGGGACAGGTTTGGGGGTATGGGTCAGTTTAAGGTTGGGCTAAGGGGTCAACAGTGTAATTATAAACATAATTATACAAATTAATTACAT
>JAUCMS010000031.1:16816329-16845948 GCA_032357445.1 Enteromius radiatus | reverse complement strand
TAGCACACCTGATTCTGATCATTTGAATGGGTGAGCGAAAACTTTTGGTAATATAGTGTATATATATATATATATATTTTTTTTTTAGTATTACTTATTTATTTATTTTTCTTCTTAGAAAGATTCTCATTATGAGAAATTTTCCTGTTATAAATATTTTTTATAATATTATAATATAGTAGATATAGATAGTTACATAAAATAATATAAATAATACTCATCTGCTATAGGGTTTTAATAGGGGTTAGCTTTATGCACCTTGGAACACAATGGAGAGGTTGTTGTTGTTTCCTCCTGGGTTTCTGAACTTCACATGTTTGTCAGTCCACCAAGCAATGCCCGTCTTCACCAGAGGAATAGCTATTTTGCTTCCATTTGGATGATTAAAAAACAGCTCCAAAGTGTCTACAATTAGGAAAAAAATCAGAAAGATTTGTTTCACACAGCTTGTGTAAGCAGTGATATTTATTTTAAGGCTAATTTTAACTGGCTGCAGCATTAACATACACATTTTAGTGGAACGGCAGCAGAGTTTTACACTATTGACTATCTAACTATCTGATATATGTTTATATTAAACTCTAGATCAAACTACTGGCTTTTCTGTCCATCCCTTGGACACCTAAATTAATGCTGTCCAATTTCCGGAAAAAAATCTAATTCCAAAAACTCTTAATGCAACTTTTGTGTTGCAAGATCATCAATTTGCTGAAGATTCTCTGCTAAATGTGTACCACAAGAGAATATATTTGCACACTAGATGGCAGAGTTTATAGTGCATTATTTAGGACACAGCCTGTAAAAAGTTCTACACATGAACCTGGCAACAAGCATTCGTTTTTGTCTTACCATTAAAGAGGCTGTTAGCAATAGCGCCGCAGGGAGCAATGGGCTTCTTATCACTCATTCGATAGGGTTCACACTCTTTACTCGGGTTCTGCAGAACAAAGACTTGAACACTTCGAAACAATATGACTTCCTGTGCTTTCATTCCATGGGAGAGTTTCTCACAAAACGATAGCTATACACTTGTCATAGTTTTTTAATAAAAATTAAACCATAAATAAAAAGACATTAGATACTGGACCTTTCAATTAAAAAAAAAAAACATATATGTTGAGTTCATTCAAACCATATATTCATGCATAACAAAATGAAAACTAAATGGCAGGAAACTCGTGTTTTAAAGATACGCATTAACTCAAACCACTCACCAGTAAAGAGCTTTTATCTCCATTCAGCTGACTGTCATCTCTTGATTTGACATAACGTCTATGGTTTTGATAGAAGTTGGAGAGTCCATAGTACATAAAAACATTACTCTACAAAAGAAAAGATAAAAATGATCAGGTAACAGGGCACAAAATCTTTTGTCCTGGGACTATTTGTGTTATTTACAGCACATTCACAGGCAGTTTATACATAATTGATCTGAAACCTGTTAACGTATGAGCGGGAAATAATTCTATTTTAACCTATTCAAAAGCATGATCAATAAAATATTCTCTAAAATGCTAATGCATAATACATGAGAGCTAATGCAACTTTAGACGATTTATTTGACAAATAAACAAAGAAAAACAAGCAAAGTACAAACTGCAGCCTAATGGACCTACAGATAAATATATCCAGCTATAAAAGGCTGCCACAGTTTCAATGATCTTCCAACTTGGCCTGTGATGACCTCATGCCATATCAAAGGGAAAAGGGGGAAAAAATAGAAATTAAAGGGGTCATATAAAGCCAATTTTCCACAAGCTGATATGATTCTTTAGGGTTTTAATGGAAAGTCTGTAATATAGTTGGTTTAAAATGTCTCAAAGGTTGCACACACAATTATTCATGCGCTACATAAATTTAATGCATGCTTCCTATTGCATATACACAAATACCTTTCAATTTAAGTATGTCGACATTCAGGATTAAATGCTTGTACAGCGAAATAACAACATGTTAGCGAATAAAACTGCTCTGTTCTACATTAATATATCATAAATTGTGACTGCAAATAGAAATCTGTGCATTTGTGAATCAGGTGACACGCGTTCATTTATTGACATTTTGTTCAAGTCGATCTTGTTCAGTTCATTTGGATTTTGAGACTTAATTTTCACATTTTGACAGCTTTCCACAACACACACAACTACTTACGCACAAGGCTCACTGCAATCCATTAACGTGTGGATGATTTGGAATGTGCAAATGTGCGTTTCTACACTGAAATGGTGTTAAAATATTTATAATATCTATAATGGTGGTAAATATTATAGAGTAGAAGACAACTTATACAAGTGGTTGAACCTCCAAATGACCCCTTTAAAGCATATCTTAATTTCTAGTTTTGTTTTTGTATTTAAATGTATAAGAAATGTATAAGAAAAAAATATATATAAGTGAATTTGACTTATAGGACCAGAATATATTTAACATTTAATTATTTATTTTTTTAATTTAATGAATTTTACCTTAATATATTTGAGTATAATGCTACATTTACTCTTTTCTCATGGCTCTCAATCAAGTTTGCCTTTTGCCCTTTCATATTTCAAAGTTTAGGCACTTCTGTTATAGACTGTCAACATTTATGCCGTATTTCATTTAATTTGAGATATCATAATGTGCAATTCTCAGTAATGAAATTTATCATTCATTAGAAATCGGGGTTTTTTTTTTACTTTGTTTTTATCAAAATATCTCTTCAAAATATTAACGTTTTCCAAGCAGCGATAGCTCTTCAACACTGAAAATAATGAGAAATATTTATTGAGCAGCAAATCAGTATATTAGAATGATTTCTGAAGGACTGAAGTAATGATGCTACAAATAAATATTTATGAATTGATCTTTAGAGGAATAAAGTACAGTACATTATGCACATAGAAAATAGCTATTTTCTATTGTAATAATATTCACAATGTTACAGTTTTTACTGTACTTTTGATCAAATGAAGTTCAATGAAAAGTGACACAAAAACAATGAGTACAGTAACAGGAACCTCATCTAAACTGTAAAGAACAGTGGAGGACGTGTAATAGTTTGAAGCTGCTTTGGTTTTCATGAAACAGGATGGCTTGCTATCACTTAAAGCCGCAGACATGAAAAATAGTCCAAGTCCTGAGTCAGTAATGCAGCTTAAGTTGTTCACACCAGACATTTACTCTTGATCTCACAGTTAATTGTAGAACTGGGTTCCCCTTAAGAAAATTAACAATATGGTTTTAAACAAAAAGACATGGTTGCTATAGCTAAGCCACAGTAACCACAGATTAACCATGGTTTAACAATGCCATTTGTAGTAAAACTATGGTTATACAAATGGTGGTCCATATGCCAATAAACCATGGTTACTATAAACCATAGTTCATTTTCTTGAGGCTCTTCATGTAGTTTTAAGATTTGCACTTAGAACTGATCTTCATGTAGACAAATTTATGCAGAAAAAGTTTTCTGAGAATGGAAATGATTGGAAATGAGGAAGAGGAAGAGTGCGATTCACCTCAAAAGGCTGGTCCAGGGTGAAGGGTACCGAGCAGGTACACACACTAGTGCTGTTCCAGCTGTAGTTCTGAGAGCAGTTGAAACATGGGCTGAACATGTCAACACCCGTGTAGTCAATCTACAACAGAACCGACATGAGTTAGGGTACAAAAACATGACGACATCTGCTATACGTGACCCCCAGTGTCAAAATCATCAACTAAATCTGTATGTGTCTAAAAAAGAAAAAAAAGCACGTGCAATTTAAAGCCTATTTTTGGTAATCGTTAACATTTCCATAAGTAACTCTAATTGAATTACTCAGTGACTAACCTATTACAGTTACATTTATTTTGTAATTCTGATACATGTAACTAGTTACACTGTTTACCCTAATAACGTAATAAGATGTTGCTATGGTGACGGTGCAAACCTCAAACTCTTTGATGTTGTTAGAGGTGACGAGGAGTCCGATGCCGATGGGGATGAAGATGAGTCCGATCATGAAGAAGGCGGGCAGGACGGTTCCCGCGGTCAGAATGGGCTGCCAGGCGGGCAAACGCTGCTGTTTAAAGGCCGTGTTATCGGGCTTCTTGCTCTTGACGGCGCCAGGGCCGCCGGAGCCCACCGATCCCGGATGATGATCCTCATCCTTCGCGTTATAGCTGGACGCCATCATCGCTCCTAATCCTCTTGAGCCGCTCGGACAGCGAACTCACTAACTTACAGATATTCCGCCTTGATCGACAGTTGTGTGTATTATTATATCGCTGCTATCGCTTGTGCTTATCGCGCCATGAAAGCGCCATAAATATTATTTCAGATGCTCTGTTGGTCGTGGACAAGACAGTAAACAAGGAAGCACAGCAGCCAATAGACTGGAAGCGACGTCATGACGTCAGCTACGACACCACTCCCGCGACGTGTCATTTCTGCAACGGTACAAAACGTCTTGTCCAGATACCATGTTTCAAATCAACATTAACAGTGCTGGGTTGTAAATGATTATAGCCTGTGTAATACGTCCAAAAATTAAGACTAGATGGTGACTAGATTATATTACATTTTACAATAGCCTACTCGTAATCAGACAACGTGTAATCAAACAGATTGCATATTATTCACACAGATGCAATAAATCATTCATAATTGTTATTGATTCTCCCTAATTCGTAATTTCTAATAGTTTACTGCTGTATAATTACGCACACACAAATAAATAAATAAATATTGAGAGAGCACACAGCATTAACTACTGGATTTGCAAAAATCATTTTGGTTTTAAGTTTTCTCAATGAATCTTGCATCTTTTAAGCATGTGTTACATTTTTTTGGTATTTTTGGAATACATACGTTTTTTTTTTATGCTCAATAAGGCTTAAGAGAATGATGCATGGTGACCATTGAAAGATATTTGATTTTAAGCTTCATGAACTCGTTGATTTGTGTATATGGTTCTCACTTTGACTTTTCCAAATGTTTATGTTTGTAGATTTCTGTGTCACATTAGTGCACATTAAAAGCTGATTGGCTTTTTTTAAATTATATATATATATATATATATTTATAAATAATATATAAGTATAACTATTTTTTTCTTATTGTAATTTGTGTGTGTGTGTGTGTGTAAGAATTGAAAAGAAAGACATTTTTACTCATCTGAAAGCAAAAAAAAAATTTAGTTACAGACAGGTAATAAAAATCCCTTAAAGATTACACTCATTGGTGAGGCTCTTATCAATGCATTTTAGTTCTCAACAATAGTCAGTAGTCACACACACACAGAAAATGCTTGGTCAAATATGTACATTCCAGAAAATGCTAAAATTATACACCATTAAACATCATAAACAGCACTATTAAAATACATAATTTAGACATTCTTTGTAAATAAAAAAAACATTTAATATAAACCATTTAATTTATTCATTTGATAAGCATTTTTTACTGGATAAATATTCTTGAAATGCATATGTTGCAACCAATAAAACCTGAAGAGATGTACATGACCCCCATGCTGTCATCTCGTGGGCACTCAGTTTTAAAGATTAAATGGCTGACTGTGTTATATTTCTGTGGTTAATTCCACATACTGTCACATTTCACCTCACAGTTTTACTTGTGTTTAAATAGTTAGCAAGTGTCTAAATGAGACTTGAGAGGGTTTTTGGGTTGTCAGATATTAAATGTCACCTCACTGAACAGGTAAACTCAATATCTGAATCTACTCACTAGTTGCTTTCACAGCCTCATTTTGTTTATGTTTGTGCTCCTGCACACTATTCTAACTCAAACTTTCACTTTAATTTTTTTTTATTTTTTTATAAAACAAAGAGTTGTAGGAAGTTAAATCAGTGTGATGCTAATTTATGGGATGCCATACCAAAATGCATTATTACTGCAGCATTTGTGCTACAGTGAGGCAAAGTTGCCAAATCCCAACATTCTCTCCCTAGTTTTCCCAAGAAATATCTTGTGTCTGCCCTTGCATCTCTGCAACACAACAATCGAAGAACGTGACAATAATGTACAGTATACAAGACATAAATTCAAACATGTATGCTATTTGTTCAATGCTCTCAGCTCTTCCCTCCACTCTGTAGGGCTCCATTAATGACAGCTGTTTTTTTTCAGGTCAGTGTGCATGGCTTGGTTCTCTGGATTGGTTTCCATTTTAATTCCTGTGGTGATTCCTAAAGCTCCAAGCACGGCTTTTCCAGTTTTCATCCCCCGGGACATTGGAATACGACTGAACCCTGATCGTGCTGATGGGACATCAGTGATGGGCTGCTGTTGAGTAACAGAACATGATTGTAAATCTTGCCCTTTCTTAATGAAATTATTATTAAAATTCCAGCATGCATGCATGGTTTAAATTAGGGATGCATGATATTGGATTTTTGCAGATAAGCAATATAGACCAATATTTTGTAACTCATTTTGGCCGATACCGATGTATTTCCTTTTACTTGGAAACAACACCAAGTCTCTCCTGTGCAAAAACTATATGCAAACTATTTTTTTTAATTTTGGTTAGTTTTTACCACCCCCTAGAAAGATTCAATGCTACCCATAATATTTTATTTGAAGATTTTACATTTGTCTAAAGCAAAAGATTTTTATAACTGTCACATTTTACAAGTGAAATGTGTGTGACTTTTTTTTTTCTCCATGTAAGCTTTTAAATAAAAACATCCCTTATTTTATGACAACAATTACTGCTTTATTTAACCAGTAACACAGTCTAAATCAGTGGTCTCAAACTGAGTTCCTGGAGGGCCGCAGCTCTGCAGAGTTTAGCAACCAGCTCCAAATCACACCTGTTTGGAAGTTTCTAGTGATCCTGAAGATCTTAATTAGCTGGATCAGATGCGCTTGATTAGGGTTGGAGCTAAACTGTGCAGAGCTGTGGCCCTCCAGGAATTGAGTTTGAGACCAGTGGTCTAAATGTTATTTGTGTATGCAATTTTTCTTTTTATTTAATTAGAAGTAGACCAACAGCACCCCCTACAGATTAAAATGCCTTACCGAGTAGGCGTTAGGACCCGGGGGAGTCTGCCCCCTTCACACGAAGATATCACACACAGATATCAGTCTGATAATATCATGCATCTCTATGAGACACTTACCACTGAGAGTGTGGGTCTGGCAGGTGCTTTAGTGACCTGTGTGATGGTGATGCAGCTCATCACTTTGCTAGATGTTGATTTGCTGGCAGTCACGCTGTGCGGCGAGCGTAGCACAGTTCCAGTAGAATCTTCATTACACTCAGATGTTGCAGAAATAGATTTAGCCATGACGACTGAGCCATGATCAGTGGTCTTCTTGAACTGTGTTCCTAAGTGAATGTGAATCTTACTCTCTTCTGTGGTACCAGCATTAGCATTTGACTTCTTGATAGGTGTGGGGACCATTCGTTTTTCAGGAGTCTCCTTAAACACAGCTCTACCTGTTATCATGTCTACAGACTCTTGGGAGCTGCTGATGGAGGCACTGGATACAGGAGATAACGATTTGTCCATAGAGGGAGACCTTGTGTTCTCTGCATTCTTTACTCTCGAGATTGAGGCAAAGGTCATCGGTAATCGAACTCTTTCTGGATTCTTTGGCTCTTTGGTTCGTTCATTTGTGGGAATGATGGTCGTCTGAGTTTCTTGTGACAGTTTAGCAGATGCTTGTTTGGTCAAGTCCTCAGAAAGGCCAGTACAATTCTGTAAGGTTGTCTTGTTGTTCTGAATATCTGGGATCATCTGGTTATACTTTTGGGACATGCTGACTTCAGAAGTTATGGTATCCAAAGCACTGCTGTCTTTCTTCCTCATCCAAGGAATCCAGGACTTCTTTGCAGTATAGTCGCTGACTGTTGGAGGGTAAAGTTCACGTACTGTTGGTCTCTGCGCTGGCTTCTTTAAGCTTCTCTGCTGCAGACTACTCATGATCTGGTTCTCCTCTTGGACAGACTTCTTAATGAATGCAGCAGGCGTGTCACTGTCAGCTGTCCTATTTTCGACTGAATCGGTTTGTACTCCAGTTGACTTCACAGGAATATCCATCATTCTGCTGCCTTTGGTGGTGGGTCGTAAAGTGCGGCTGTAGCGCTTGGTGACCTCAAGTTCTTTGGTAAGGTTTAGAACTTCAGTGCTTATGCTCTTTTTCTTATCTTCCTCCTCTAGAAACCTCTGTTGCAGAACAGAATAATCCACCTGTAGTTGGGATAGCTCGTCTTCTTTGTTCATGAGCTCGTGAATTTTCTCCTTAAGGGCTTGCACGTCTGCTTGAAGGTCTCTGGTTTTGGCCTCCTCCATCCTGAACCGATGTCTCAGTTCAGTCTCTTGACAGTTCACCTCACTTTGCTCTGTTACCTTAATTAACTCAGCTTGACTTATTTCTTGTACCTGCTGTAAGAGAGAATCTTTCTCAGGTTCTAATGAATCGTACTCTGGTTTGATCAGGTCTTGCTCAATGGCTTCGAGCTGTTGAAGGCGGTTCTTCAGTCTTTCAGTCTCCAAAGTCAGCTCCTTAACTTTATTCTCATCTTTTCCATGTGCATTTGAGACACTCTGCAGGTCCATCACCTTTTGAAAAGATTCCCTTTCTTCCTTGTTCACGGTACTGTGCTTCACTACACCATGCTTGGAGTTCAGATCTTTGCATTGTTCTTCTGCTTTGGTAAGCTTTTGCTTTATTTCATCTCTATCTTTTACGAGAGCAGCTATCTTCAACTCCATCTCTGCCTTTAGTTTCAGACGCTTTTTGCTTTCCTCTATTAACCTCTCAGTGACCTCCATGACTTTCTCCTGCTCTGCCTTATAGAGTTTGTTCAGTTCATCCCTCTTCTTTTCCTCGGACCTAATTCTGTCTGCCATGTTCTTGTGCTCATTAACCATTATTACAGTAACTGATTTGAGTTTCAAAAGATCCTCTTTTAAATCTAATTCATCCTTTTCCAGTTTCAGTTCAGACGATTCAAGCTCCTTCATACGGATTTTAATGCTCACAAGTTCGTCTGTTAGATCTTTGGTCAAGCTTTTCTCCTTTTCCAAAGCTGCCTGCAACTGGGCACATTCTGTTCTGCCCATATTGAAGGTCATCTCTAGCGTCTCGAACTGTGTCATTCTCTGTTGCAGTTTTTCCACCTCTAGCCTCAGGTCTTTATTCTGAGCCTCCTCAGCCAGAAGCATCTTCTTCAACTCATTGCATTTGTTCTCAGTTTTGGTGATCTCTTCATCTTTACCCTCCATTTCCAGAATTCTTTTGCGCAAAGTCTCAAGTTCTGACATCAAATTTGAGTTGCCACATTCGCCCTTTCTGATCTTGTCCTTTAAAACTTCGAGCTCCTCTGCTGATTTCTGAAGGGCTTTGTTGGTCTCTTCAAGCTCCTTGAGTTTGTGTAACAATTCCATCTGTTTCTGAGAGAGCTGCTGATGCTGAGATTCTTGGCTGTACAGTTTTGCAGACGTCTCCTCTTGCTCTTTTGCAAACTTAGATGTTCTTAGCTCCAGCTCAACCTCAAGATCAAGGATTTTCTGGTTGTCTTCCTTTGCTTTTCTCTCTGCCTCATGTAGTTTCTTCTCCTTTTCCTCATGCTTTTGAAGAAGATCTTGTATTTTGTGGCTCTGTTTGTCGATTTTCTCCAAGAGAAGTTCTCGCTCATCGACCATCATTAGTGCAAAAGACTTCAGCTTAACCAGCTCTCCAGATGTTCTTTGCATACGTTTAGAAAATTCTTTTTCCTTCCTTATTTGGAATGCTTTTTCTTGTTTTAGCAACCGCTTTAACCTTGTGAAAAATAAATAGTAAGTATAACTGAATGTATTGACTTAGTTATTATGTATCTTATTATGACAGCACATATTTTATCATTTAGAAGAAAGAATTAAACAAACTTTTTAAAAAATAACAACAAATAATTATTAATCAAAATCATTAAATTGTACTTTCATCAATACAAGTAAAAAAAAAATGTATGTCTAACTGGTAGGTTGTGTGTTAGCTGGTTTACTTTTTGTTCCATTAGTCAGGCACAAACTAAAGCTCTGAAGACCTTCTGGTTTTGGTCAAACTTGTGTCAGATCAGGAGAATCTCTCTGACCGGATCACATGAATCAGTGAGTCGAGAACTCGAGAACAGCTGCAATCAGTCCCACTCATGAATGAGTAATTCGTTAACTAATTTAACAGGTTCGTTGAAAAGAATCAGCTTGTTAGCTCCTGCCAATCATCGTTCCAACTCTATATGTGTCCCTGGAGCACAGACGCTATAAATAGCACAGGTTTATTTTTGTAACAAGAGCCAACAATAAACTTTTCCTTTATGCCAAAAAAAGTAAATATCATGTTCCTTGAAGATATTTAGTAAATTTGTAAATTTGGATTTTTTTGCAGATTCCAGATTTTCAAATAGTTGTGTATCTAGCCAAATAATGTTCTATAAAATGCCATACATAAATGTAAAGCTAATTTATTAATTCATCGTTGAAATGAGCCTTGCGTACAAGCCTCCTACACAGACAAGCAAGCCAAGTTCGTTTACCATTATCTGGCAGGACTGAATACGCAGGCAAACTCGTCAGATGTACCATTTCTCTCCTCTCTCACCTCTCTCGTTCCTGCTCCAGGAGGTTGGTGAAGTCATCGCTCTTGTTCATGTAGTCCACATGTTTGCGTTTCTCAGTGTCCAGCTCATAGACAGTGCGCCGGTGGCTTTTCTCAGCCAGCAAAAGCTGTTCCAGCATACGGCGATATGAGTCCTTGTGCTTATCCCGCAATCTGTCCAGCTGAGACATACAGATAATAAAAAATACAGTTACATGACTAATTAATAGAGTGAAGGGCACATAAGTGTTAACTTCAAAGAAATAGTTCATCCAAAAAAAATCATTTAGGCACACTTGTTCCAAACCATGACAGAATCTTCTTTATTGGGTGAACTAGCCCCTGTTATTTGTTTCTCTGTGTGTATACCTCTGCCATTGGCTTATCATACACATTTTCGTGTTGTGCATGGTTGTTGCTGAGTGTTTGGTCTCTCTGCAGGGCTTGCAGGGGTCGGGTTGGCCCCGATAAACCATAACGGAACTCCAGCTCCTCTGGTCGACTCTGCAGCGCAGACCTCAGTAGATGGATCACATCTTCTCGTGCCTGGGTGACAAGTAAAAATCATTAATGGTTTGGGATATATTCACGGTGTGAATTATGGGTAAATTTGACCTAAACTATTGTTTGATTGGTCGTAGAAAGTAGAACACACCTAATATGAAGATACATTACTGTATAGCTGATGCTGAATAGTAATTTGGCCTCACCTAAAATGGGTCATAACACTGGCATGACCTGAGAGAATATATACTGTACTGTATATTATTTTAAATGAACTTCTTCATAATACGAAGATTTACTTGTAAACAGCATACATTTCTTTATAGCTGAGTATTAAATAGTAATTTTTTTCCACTCCTGAAAATATAGGCAAAAGTATGAACATAACGTACAGTAGCTAAGTAAGAGTCTAAAGCACATGTGCATTTCAGTGGAATTATCAATCCACCCTCTTTAACTCAAATTTGTTAAACTGTGTAAAGAACTATTTGCTGAAATACTGACAACATTATGACTTAAAAAAGAGAGCTAGTATAAACGTTAACTTGCATGCTATAACTATTGCAGCAGTTGATTGCATGGATTTCGTTGGTATGCTATAATACTGTATAAAACTGTTTTTAAATCTGAATCCTCCACGTATTCGACATTATGCATGTTCATGTTTAATACAACCCCTTTGGTGGACACTAGACCACCTCAAACTGAATGAAACCATTTCTATATTTAGAGAGAGAGCGAGAGAGAGAGAGATGTCCAGCATGGTAAAAACAATTCTTGTAAAAAGTAAACTGTATTGAATTTTCAATCATAGAAATCAGGATTAAAAAGGTGCTACAATGCATCTAAATGATCTCTCCCTCTTCTCTGTTTGGAATGAAAAGTGCAATTATGAAAATTATTACACATAAGGCTTGAGAGAATTGTGGGATAAGGATCAATGGCTAACTGCCAACTTAAAACATTTCCATAATAAATATCTGCAGCAGAGGTACCTTAGTCTGTAAGTACCAAAGTAAATGTTGCAGAGATGAACACAGACAAATGATAATCTTTCATTTTCAGTTCGTTTATAAATATTTTACCTGGATCTCTCCCTCCATGATCCCAAGCAGTTTCAATAGCTTGTCTTTGGACAGATCTCTGAGAACAAACAGTTGGTCGTCATTCTGAGGTGATTTATCTTCCTTATTAGGCTTGATTTTTTCTTCATCATCCACATGTTTAACCTTGATAGTCTTTTCTGTCTCCAGCATTTTAACCTCCTCCTCTTCTTTGGCATCATGTGAAGTTTGTGCGACAACCAGAACTTCATTTACCATATTGTCCACTGTATTATCTTTGGACCTCATTTTCCTCCTGAGAAAATTTAAAGAGAATATCAGTTATACTGAGAGTTGTTTTAATTTTGTAATTTAATTTATGTTGTCAAAATAGCATTCTATTCTATAAATGCATTGTCTACTGGTTAATGAAGCTACATTTCAGTACACCAAATAGACCAATTAGTACAGTTAGACTTTGAATGTTAAAGTGCAAATTTAACACCTGACCACACTTGTGGGTTTGCTACTATTACAGTTAAAAGTCATACATGGGTAGATATATGCCAGACAGGTGTTTGGTTTGATGTAAGCAACAGAGATTCAAGAAAATGTATTTGTTTTTTTTTTACTGATAATGGATGCTAGATATAGTGTGGAAATAATCAAGCATTGACAATACATACTCAGTCGTATTAGAGGCACCCCAAATAACATTCTGCTTAGGGCTCCATAAAGGCTTAGGTTGGCCCTGCTCAGTGTATGATTTACATTAACATTACGGAATAGAACATGATCAGTATGAACCTTTAACTTTCAATAAATAAATGTACTTTACTTATTCATTGCCAAATAACTCAAACATGTTATTTTCTGTCATTTATTGTTCTGGGCTACTGTTCCCAAAAGCATGAATTCTTCCTACCTAGTGTCGACACACGTTTCGAGTTTTTGACACACTAGTGTTCCAGACAGTGTTGCCAGATTGAATGGACGATTTCCAGCCCAAAAGCTCACAAATACCTGCCCAAAATTGTAGCTATCAAAATAATGTGATTTGAGTGTAAATCAAGGTTCATAAGAGACTTTTTTAACGCCATAAAACAAAATTATGATGACAGATAAATCATAACTATTTAGCCTACCAAATATGAAAAATATGCAAGCAGCAGACACTGTCAAAAGGGAAATCAAAAACACAAAAATGGTGCCCTCGTAAAAACTGCATCATTTTCAATGTCAACAGTCAACAGAATTTAAATGCAAAAAAGTGTCCAATATAGTGATCATGCACACACCATGACAGTTAAAACTATAATTCATTGATGGATACTGCATGATAATCCGGCATTAAAAAAAATAGTTTACCTTTCCCTCTATTATTTCACACAGAACTAGGAAGTCTTTGAACTTTATATTGAACATTACTTTGCACAGTTGAAAGTAACAAGTCCAGCAGATTTCAATACTAATCTGAACCGTACCAGTAGTCTTTGCAGTGTTTAGTAACGTTGTGATGACTGATTGGATGCGGTATGCACAAGGGCTTGTATGTTAACTAATTATTCTATATAATTAATAGGCTATGTTTGAAAACCGCCAAAATGACCTCAAACCCGGCAAATGTTGTCCAAAAAATCTAAATGATACAATTGCAAGAACTTGACCACAAGATGGCAGAGTAGAGCACTGTGTCAAAAGCTTTGAAGCCTCCCTGCTTCAAAAGTTTCGTTTGGCACATCCCTACTTTTGGGAAACGCAGCCCGGCCTGCAGCAATGTCAGAAGTGAGAGAACGCTCTCTGTGATTGATTGGTTCTGTCTTGCATCATTTGTGTGTGTTGAGATGAGTGCATATTGTGTGCATTGTTTGTTGTTATTTAAACAAAATCACTGGTAAATAAAACATATCGTATTATCGATAATTTTGAGTACTAATCCGTCTGATTGATACTCGCATTGTATGGATAGATCGATAATTCGGGATCGATTACTACGCCTATCCCTACTGTAAACAGTCTGCCATTGTTTGGACGCCGGAGCGTGTGGACACACAAGAATGGCTCCTAAGCGAATGAGGTGTTTTGTTGTTGGATGTAAGAGTGAACACAACAGTCGTCATTTGCTCCCGACATCTGAGCAGCTGAAAGCGCAGTGGATTACTTTTGCTTTTAAAGGGAAAGCGCCCCCAGATCTACCTAAATGCGTCTATGTCTGCTCGAATCATTTTACACCAGAGTGCTTTGCAAACGAGGGTCAGTACAAAGCAGGTTTTGCTAAAAAGTTGGTGCTGAAAGATGGCTCGGTACCAACTATTCGTGACCCAGCTCCACCGTCAAAAAAAGTGAGTCGGCAGTTGTTTTTTATTACTTATGAATCTTTGCCTTTCCTCTTCCTCATAGAGAGGGGCGGGGTGAGCAGAGCTCATTTTCATTTAAAGAAACATGCACTGATTGTAATTTCCTTGACAGATTTTTTTTTGTGACATTCTGATATCAATTTTTGCAGATTCATATTTTCTTTATAAAAGCTGCAATTTGCAGCATATACAAACAAATTGTATATTTTTTATTCAAAAAATTACTTGTATATATTTAAAAAAAATATTAAACATTACCAATTCCTCCAATCTGGATAAAGTTACAGATGTTCTCTGACTTAAACAACTCTAAAAATAAAGTGCTCTGTGACTAGAAAAGAGGTAGAAATAACAATTAACTGAAAATGAGTTTCTGTAGCCTATATAACAAAACAGATGTCATTTCAATATTAAATGTGTAATTTTTCACATCAAATTCTTTGTTTCAATTAATTCAGTTGGAATAATAAGAACCCTTAAAACTGTTACTCCATCAATTCCATCTTTCCACTGCAGCAAACAGAGAAGCTGAATCTGAACTGGCATTAGATGTATTTACACATACTGTTTGACGAAGTTGAGGTGCCATAAATGCATTTATACCGCAAAATTTCAAATACATAAAGAATCTTTGTCGTAATAATGTTTTAAATATATCTATGTACATTCTATTCTATGTAAATTGTTCTATGTAAATATCAGTTCACTCATATATGCCCTAATAATATGGATTACACTTTATTTTGAAAGTCCACTTTGATAGACAACTACAACTACAAGTCTGCTAACTTTCAGAGTTAGGATAGGTTTAGGGTTAGAAGAATAAGTTGACATAAACTTGCTAAGTTTCTGTTGGTCAGTATGTAGTATGTTGTAGACTCATCAAAACAAAGTGTTAGAAGATACTAAGCAGGCAGTCTACTGATACTCTAATGACTTCTAGTTGACAAAGTTACTTACTGTTATTAGAATTCTCTCACAAATCATTCTACCTCGGAAGAATTGGAATATTAATCCTTTTAAATAAATAATGTCTGTAGCTGTATCTGCCGGTTTATCTTGTGTTTTATTAACTGATGGTAGGTTTAGGGACAGGTGTTAGGTTGCATGTCCTGATTTTGCTGAATTCGACAACATTTTACTCCAAAATTTGTATTTTTGACACTTAAACCTAACCCTACCCATGAGTAATGCCTAAAATCATATTTAATGATAGATGACTGACAGTGATGTACAAGCACCAAACACTGATTGTAAGCCTAAACTTCACAAAAACTATAAACCGCTACTTCAAATCTGATTGGCTAATCACAATGTTGTTCCAGGGTCAACAAAGATGTTATATAAATTCAAAAATATATAAAAATATCAATTGGATTGCAATAATGGCAATATCACTGCCCAATATTTGAATCCAGATATCCGTGCGTGGATCATGGCTGATGAGCCCATCACGTAATTTTCGACGATTCCATGATACTAACACAGAATTATGCTTTAAGAGTCTGTGGTCATTACACGCAATTCTGTGAGATCAGGCAGTCGTGTGTACGTTATATTGATAAATGATTCCCAATATGTCTAAGATAAGGATATTTGAATACGTACTAGTTTAAACTATCAAATGTGATGCAGCAGTAATATAGCTATAGTGAAAATAACAATAAGTGCAATTGAACTTTTGACTCAAATCCTGATAGTAACAGAGATATAACCTTTGTGATAAATTCCTATCTCTCCCTATCTCTCCATTGTTGTTAATTCTGAAGTAAACTGTAAGTGAAAATACTTAAACATTATCCGAGAGCAAAAGTAGAGTTTAAAGGTGTTGTAATAAACACTGCTTTGGTGCTGTTTTTCATTGATCTGTTTAGACCCACCTGGAAAGGCTAGTAATAACTTTATATAGTGCTGCTGTATTAAATATCTGTCTAAACCCCAAAGTCACAACACCATTAATGGACTAGCAAAATGGTTGCTCAAACCTGCGTTTATGGTTATCATGTCTAGTGTGGAAACATAAGGACACATGGTTTAATAGTTACTATTCAAGCTGCTTTTCAAGCTGTTACACTGGGGCATATTCATGAGCACATTTCTGTCTTAAATCATTTGTAAAACCTCTCTTATGTAAGTTGTTGCAATCTTTCCAGTGGAACAGATTATACAATAAATGGATTTATGAACTCATTCATTGAGAAATGCATTCTGCTTGTCTTGAAGGAATAAGAATAACTGGGAAAAAAAACAATCACTCATCAGTTTTTTAGTTAAAGGGCTAATGCATTATGCATTTACAGTATTAATAGGTTTTTACATCAAAATCATAAAACATAATTTGGAAACAAAAGGTCATATTCTGAGCACATAGCAAAGTCAGATTTGCAAATGGGAGACTGATAAAGTTGTAACATTAGAAGGAGTGTGTCGATTAGAAACAGTATGGAAAATTACTGCTCTATAAGATAGATATTATCCTCCGTTATTCATAAAATGCAAATTGTTTCAGTGAACTGATTCAAATAACCAATTCACCAGTTTGTTCATAGGCTAATCATGCAACGCAAACATTTTTTTGAAGCACCCAATAATAATGTGAAACATGGATGTCTAAACCATATAAACAATTTCTCATCAATTTACCTTTTTATGTAATCCATGAAAAAACTAGACACTTTAATTCATTTCAGTTCTTCGGTCTGAGTCTGAACTTTTTCCTCTGACTGTTGGAGGAACTGGAGAGCCGAATACGTGACAGAAAAACTGGCACCATATTAGGGCTGCACAATTAATCAATTTTCCAATCACAATTACGAATGTAATCGTTCAAAGATTCAGTCTGATTTTGTAAAATTGGCCCATCTAGTGTTCAGTTTCTTGCACAGACCGATTGTTGTGCTTCATAAGACCATGAGATATTCTGTATGTGTGTGTGTGTCTTTTATATATACATTATAAATATACACAGTATGCACAAATGTTATGTAAAAAAAAAAAAAAAACTTTCACAGTTTGCTTCATGTAATACAAAAAAGCTTACTCGGAGGTACACGTTTCCAAGGTGCACCTAAAGGCTTCATAAGTGTATGTAATGCGGCTCAGATCACAGACAACCGGAGTCTCGTCTGATGTGCCTCTGACACCGAAAGGTGTCGGTATGTAAGGGTCTGGTTAAATAGGCTGGAAAATATCTGATTGAGCTGTCAGTCCTATCATTACAGCCTGAGCTCCCCAGAGAGAGCCCTCAGCAACTTGTGAATAGATGAACTTTGATTTCATGTCTTTGAGAGATGTCAGCACTCATAGTAAAGTGCTATTTATAAAGCTTGTCTGACAGTTGCTTTATCCATTTGTAGTAACTATGTTGGGTGTTTTCTAATGCATGGGAGTGGGCAGGGTTTCTTCTTCTATATCTTATTAACACAGATAATATAATTCCCCAAAATAAGTCCTTACTCCAGATATTTAAGGCTAAACTAAAATCTCCTTTGTTTCCTCTCATTATCAGATCTTTACTTATTTTGGCTATTGTTGTTGTTGCCTGATTGTACTTTATTTTGTAGATTTTTTTAGATTATTTAAAGTATATTTGGGCTCTTGATGCTATATACATGTAAAATGTTATTATGTTTTACATATTAAAAATATTATTTAACAAATGATTATGAATATTTATACATGACTTAGTAAATAAGTGCAATCCTCTTCGTAAAATAAAATGGTTTAAATTAGTGCTGTCAAACGATTAATCACATCCAAAATAAGTTGGCTATGAGGGTCTTTATAATGAGTTCTGAAGGATCTTATGACAAACGACATGACTTGAGTAATGACGTCTAAAAATGTACCTTTGCATCACAGAAATAAATTGTTTTAAAATATATTTGAACAGAAAATATATTTATTGTATATATATATATATATATATATATATATACTTTTTTTTTTTTTATATTTTCAAAAACTAGGAAGGAAAGTGGATTGCTACTTTATTTTAACTATTTCAAAAGCACATACTAAGGACAAATGTGGTCAATTTAACAACCCTGACTCTTTGCTGAGCTGGTGCTCTTATTGTCTCCAAATTTGGTCTACCCTTAAAGATAACCAAATGACACAGCTGGTACCAGCAGCTGTCCAAAGTGTGCATTCCTGTGCTGCCAATGAAGAAATGAAAGGTTTTAGAAGACCTATCACATGATGGTCACATAAGGTCTAGGAGAGTCATGGCATTTGCACTTGTGGCTTTGGCAAGACATGGAGTCTGCCCATATGCATGGTGAACTAAACGGTGACGTCTCCGATTTGTTTGCCTGTTTTGCTTTAAAAGGTGCCAGTGCTAGGAGTGTAAACATAATCAAAACCAATTTAGAATCATTCAGAGCTCTGCAGGTAACACAATACGCATGACCTGATTGATGGACACAGAGGAGGGAAGAAGGTCAAAGTCCATCAACTGTAATGGTAGTTGTTACCTTTCACTTTGATAACAGTGAAACAGAGACAGACATTACAGTTTAAGCACATTATCTATGTTTTATTATCATTTTATTATATGAAATCAGTTTCTATCACTGTATGAATAATTATTGCCCAGTTCATCTTACTGTATACAGTCATCGGCTTCTATTTATATCAGCTATCCATAACTTATGTTCAGTCGGAGCAGTTGTCTTATTAGATTTCAGCTTGTAGTATAAGCTACTCACAAATACTGGGTCTAGAGGCAGAGTGTTTAAAAGTGCACAGCAACAGCAGCTCTGGGTGGAGCAAATGAAAATTAAATATATATATATATATGTATATTTTTTATGTGCAGTGATTATACAAGTACATTCAATGTGCTTTGTAGAATGTTAAGGTTGGTGAAAAAAATCACGTTGTTGTATTTCAAGAAAAGTGACAGTTAAGTACATTTTCTATATAGCCATGTAATTCTGAGGCGGGGGGGGTCTGAATTATATTAAAGCGCCCCTATTGTGGATTTTTGAAAATGAGCTTGCATGCAGTGTGTAACACAGCTCTAAGTGAATGAAAACATCCTTCAGTTTTAAATCTTAAAGTGCACAGTGTGTAAAGTTATTGTCTCTCAAAAGAAAGAGTCGACTCTGAATCTTTGATACGAGTCATTTTTAAAATGAGACCCAAGCCGTTTCATGTTGATGAGATGGAAATTAGACCAATCACAGCAGATTAGTAGGGGTGTAACAATTTGCGTGTTGTGTATTGCATGGTTTTCATTTCCAAATCAAAGTGATCCTCCTTATCCCCTTGTTAGTGGAGACTTTGTAGTGAGCAGAGGACATGCGTGCCATTATTTAGTTGTTTGGAATACACTTGTCAAAGGGAGCAATGTAATTTCTTCATTATCTTCAGCTGAGATGTTCCTGTGACAACAAACGCAGCACGGCGTGCGTCAGATGTCGCTGTTTTAATGTCATAATTAAAAAAAAAAAAAAATTGTTATTGTTGTTAGCATAACTGTTGCAAATAAACATAGCATAAAATCTGCTAAAATATAAAAACTAATATGTATATGTATTTTTTTTTTTAAATATAAAATGTAATCTAATTTTATTAAAATCTGCTGACGCACACTATTCTGCGTCCGTAGCCAAAGGAACATCTCAGCTGAAGATAATGAAGAAATTACATTGCTCCCTTTGACGAGTGTATTCCAAACAACTAAATAATGGCACGCATGTCCTCTGCTCACTACAAAGTCTCCACTAACAAGGGGATAAGGAGGATCACTTGTATGACTTGGAAAATGACCACGAACCGTATAATGCACTATACACAAATCACTACACCTATACAGATCAGCATCACGTTTGGAAAAATGAATCAATGAACAAATCGTTTAGGAGTCGTTGAGCAAAGTAAAGTAACAATTAATGCATGTTATAAGACAATAAAAATGTTTTTGACCTTGCATGCAGGTCAACCTGTTGTTGGGGACTCCCAAAACCAAAATATGAATCTTTAATGATAGGGGCACTTTAAAAAAAATATGAATCAATTCAGTTTCTAGTGCGGAAGTGTATAAACCAGTTCGTATAACTGCAGCATGTGCCATGACCTGCAACTAAAAAATGTTAGGAATGTAATCTTAAAAATGACTGAATAAAAAATATCATCTCAGGAATATCAGCTAATACCGTGCCACAGCTACGCGTGTAACTGATAGCCATGGATGCCTTTCTAACGGGTTACATTCCACTGTAACTCAACGTGCTTGAACTCCTGAAGAAGCAGAATAGAGTATATCATCAGGAAACCAAAACCAAGACCTCTCTGGTTACGTGACATCATTGGATTGCTCTTTAAAAAGCCATTCCAAGGGGGTAGATATTGAAGTTCATGTTCAAGTCGTAGTATTAATAGGAGCCGTAAACGACACCTAGATGAGGCGGTGATAAAATACAGTATATACACTAAGTCATTGGGTCGACCGTCTATGAGCATATCCAGAGACAAACGTAAGAAAATCTCAGAAACCCAGACGCCACCAAAACCTCCCAATAAACCCAACACACAAAATACTTAGGCCAAAAGGTCCAATATTTTCCGTTCACACCTATTATCTGAGGAATAAATGACTATCCAGCTGACTAAAAGCATTGGCCCGATGCTGTTGAGAATGTCTTTGCTCTCAAGACAAAACAGAACAACCTCATTCTTTTTCTTTTCTTCTTTTATCATACCATTATAAAGACAGTCCATTTACACATGGACATATCTGTTTTGTTATTAATACCTGCAATAAGGCAGTGGCAGTTCAATGAAATATTGTTTTCTGATTGAATATATTAGCCTTCAGTGATCCTGCAGAAATCATCAGATATGCTGATTTCTGGTTAAGAAACATTTGTAAATATGATCGATGTTAAACACTTTTTTTTGTTGAAACGTGATATGTTACAATTCAAAGTTTTAGATGGATGCTAATCTTTTAAACATTCTGTTCATCAAAGAATCATAATTCACGTTTTCCACTAGAATATCAAGCACATACAAACCAAAAATGTATAATTAAGAACCAACAATAACTGAGCAACAAATCAGCATATTATAAATGTTTCTTAAGGATTATGTAATTATGAAGCCTGGAGTAATTCAGCTTTGGTCAAAAGCAATAAATTACATTTTACAATATGTTTCCGATATAAACACTTATTTTAGAAGTACATAGCTTTATTTTGCAATTTACTGCTGTCCAAATTCAAGACAAACATGTAAGTATTGCCTGAAACTCTAGGAGAAAGTACAGGCTGCACAATATATTATATACTGTATGCCACTCATACGTCAGTCTTTAGCAAATTTAGTGGTGGTAACATTTAGTGGAGTCCCGCAGAACAAGAACACTCTGCTCTCTGAATGAAACGTGAATGAACACTCACCCACAGTCCCTAAACCTCAGGCTAGTTTGCTCCTGGTTAAACAGACTCCAGAATGATTCCTCTGATAGTGGTACCCATTCTCCAGAGATTTTTCCTCTGTAGGATCTACAATGAGAAGCGGGGGCTTCAAACCAAGAGTCAACACGTGAAAGAAAACATGACTGCGTGGTTAAGAGGGCTGTAAAATCAATGAGTCACAAGCAGTTATTCTATTCCAGGGGCAAGAGCTGCACCTCCACACATGCTTGCTCTATCAGTGATTGTGTGCAGCTCCACTGCTCTGCTGAGCTATATTTAACCTCTTCGCTTACTCAGTTGTAGCCAGTAGGGTGTGAGAGTGACATTAGGCTCTCAGAAGTGACAGCTGAGCCGTCCGATTCTCACATCAGAGGAGCTCCACCCACATGCAGTCCAGGAACTGCTGTGACTAAGGATCTGACCTTATGAAAGCTCATAATCCAGATTTCAAGCAGCGGAGGAATTATCCGGGCCAGCTTAGATCAGCAACTATCCTGTTGATTTCCACCGTCATAAAATAATATAGCCTACACAAAACCACAACTCACCTTCTTTCTTTTCTAGATTAATTGTGAGCTAAACATCTTGTGAGAAAAAAAATTGAATTTCAAGAAGGTCCGAATTACAAGTTTATATCTTTATATATCCACTTTATACCTTCAAAAAAGTTTGTAAGAAAATATAGTCGCAATGATAACACTTTATTTACGGTTACACCTATTAGTTGCATGCACATTTAAGCACATATTAATGCATTATTGTACATCTCTAATCCTACCCAGTTACCGAAATTTAACAACTACCTTAATAACTATCAATAATAAGCAGCAAATTTAGAATTTACTGAGAAAACGTTGTAGTTAATGGTTAACACATTTGACCTATTCTAAAGTATTACCATTGCAACCTACAGGCTTTCATCTGTATACATCCATTCTATTCCATAAATAACCAACAATAGAATTGAAGCCTGTTTTTACTGCTACAGAAAAAAAATAAATGCATATTAATTTAAATAAGTAGTTTCAACTTAATTTTAGTAATTGTAATTAATTTCTTGACTTGTTTTAGTGATTATAAGATATGTTATTTATTTTTTTTTAATTATGTAGACACTTTAATGAGAATACTTTAAGAAGATGGAGAATGTAGAATAGAATTTCTAATAATACTAATACTCCTCTTAACCACCAGATGGCCACATTGTGCAAGGTGTTGAAAAGCTTTGAGCGATGAATACAGTTGAGGGAAAATCCTCTGCTTTGCAAAGTTTAGTTTCACCATCAGTACCTTAAATTTGATAAGTTAGAAAAGGTATAAGACACAACATTGGCATATGGATATTTGAGTAGCCTGTGTCACCTTAAGTGGTAAAAATGTGATGAGAGGAAAATGCTTTTGTGTTCACTCGCAAAGGTACTGGTGTTCCTCTCAGAACCTTAATGTATCTAATATGGGAGAAAAATGTGTCTTTCGTTTATCAATATTTTTATGTGTAAATTCAAAAGTATGTGCAGCGTATGTGTAGTTCCTAATGTAGGCACATTTGTATTTTTTATGTGTAAATTAATTAATTTATATTTATATGTGTAAGTGTAAGGATTGTGTAGGTCACGCTTTCATTTTGGGACCAATTCTTACTATTTACTAACTATTCACTATGAGTTTTTCTTTAGTAAACTCCTAATTTATAATAATAATAATAAAAATCAGGTGCAGGTCAGGTAATGCAAACCGCATTACATATCACACCATCTCATTATTTATTTAGCAACTAATTATTACCTATTAAGTGTGAGAAGCACTATAACTTGGTATCATAAAATGAGGTTGAATCAATCGATCTATAAATCAAAAAATGAATCAATAAAGCAACCTTTTGAATTCGTATATGTTTGACATAACTGGTTTGTAATATCTGTCATATCCAAAAGGCTTATTGATTTTTTTTATCAATTATGATTATTAATTATCACAATTTTTGTTGTGTCCTAATGATATTGAATGCATAATTGTCAGATTTGCCAGACATGACTGAACATATTGCTGTCTACTGCCTAGAGCTGACTGAAGTATGAGGCTATATTTAGTTCTAGATGGAAGGATGAAATTATTTATTTAAATATTTACGCATTTTGTTGACCGGGGGCTGTTATTAGCAGTATTTAAAAATGAATTTCAAACAAAATCAAGCTTTGGAGCTTTTTCTGCTCAGAGGACATATTTTCAGTGATGAGGGCAGCAAGCTGATGCTCTGCTGCCCTCTTGCGTTTGGATCCAAACTTTCAAGTGAAAAGGTGACTTGAAAAATGACAAAAGCATGAAACATTTTCTTATTTTTTTTTCTATTTTTAAGTGATCAGATAAACGCTGGACGATAAAGTTGACATGCTGTGGGAAAAATCTTTATTTTAGTATTAGTATTGCAGAATTAGATTTAGTCAGAATCTAAGCAAGACTGTAAACAAACAAAAAAAACTATCTTTTTTGGATAGTTTTTGTGGTGGACTGCCGAATATTGCATTCTTTGACATCTCTTTCGTTGTCATGCTGTCTCTTTCTGTGTATCTGTACTATTGTCCAGTTGGCATTTTCACTCAAAAGCTACTGAAGCACCACCAAGTGAATGTTACCCAAAAAGCCTCAAGAGTTCTTCTTTGCTTGATTCTTAGAGTGATTCTTTGCTTCTTTACTCTTTGACTTAATTAAGTCCTTTCCTCTGTCATTAATCCACAGAACTTCGTTGATGGCCGGCCAACATCCGCTTACCCTGATCCTCTGCCAGCACTGATAGATGACTGTAATAAGTTGCGAACAGTGTTTGTGCCACGAAGGGAAAGACTACGAGATGGCCGCAAGCTAGACAATGCTGAAAATACCAGGTGTTTGTGTTATATTAAATAAAAAGCAAATAATAACTACAATGCAATATTTTTGTTCTATACGTATGACTTTACAAATTACAATTACCTTATATGTCATATCCCCCTGGGACTAAGAAAAAAAAAAGGTTTTGTAAATTTAGTATGTTTTAGCACAGGGATGCCAATCCTGCTCCTGGCAATTGACTGTCCTTCAAAGTTCAGCTCCAAAGTTGGGTACCCCTGTTTTAAAGCAAAAACAACTAATAAGAAAATAACAATCTTGAAAATGTATATTTTATTCAATGTTATGTCCTTTTTTTTTTTTTTTTACAGGACACCAGGACTCAATTAAAAAAAAAAGGCGATTTGTTTTTTAAATCAACAATGCATTTTTAGGTCTGGTCATAGTCAAATCTAAAACATTTAATATTCGTAAAAAGCACTGAATGTGACTTCAAGACTTAAAACGTCTAAGAGAAATTCACTAAAAAGTAATGTCCCTTACCTAGATTGTCTTTTTCTGGGTTCAAGGAGGATATAACCAGCTGAACATATTATTTTTGAAGTATTAAATGTCTATATCATTTTTACAGGTGTGATCTACAAGACGTTTCCATTATTATTAAAGAAGAGATGGTAGCAGAATCAATAATGGAGCATACCGCTATAGAGGAGAGCACTATGGCCATTAAAATGGGTATGTTTTTTTTTTTTTTTGGTTACAGTGATCTCTCTAATAGGGATTGGCGAATCGATCCTGAAGTATTAACATATCAATACTATAGTATTTTGGTTTTTTTTAACCAGTGATTTTATTTAACAAAATAATAATGCATACAATGTGTATGAAATTGGATGTTAGGGAATATTGTTAACAGATAATTGTGCCGGAAGGACACATGCAAATGCTGCAAGGCAGAATCAATCAATCACAGAGAGTTAATTCACTGCTAACATAGCATTTAAGCAGAGTTGTTTCCCAAAAGTATCTATCATAAAAAAAAGCATTGATGTTTAACTATAGTATTTGTAGATTTCCATGGTTACCACTACAGGCTGGTAGGAAATTAATAAGTCTAATTTAGTTTTCATGTATGGTAATATTTCTTTGTTAAATTGTGATTCCTTGATTTATAAAAAAAAAAAAAAACTGTGACAAAACATTAAATTCATATTAATCGATAATATCTGAAAAATCACCCAGCCTTATTTCCCACATTTCTGAATCTAAGTAAATGCGTTCCAGTTAGTAATCATTGCCAAATTTGACAAAAAAAAAAGTCACACCACGGCATCCCAGTTATCCCCATCTGTCTTATAACTTGGTATTAGTGCTCATAGTTACATTTGAGACCCTAGGTGTCACCACTGTGCTTCTGGGGGTATTGACAACCTGTTGAAGCTATATTGGTCTGAGCACTTTTTCTGAAAATCCTTAGCTTTTGCCATACTGAAGGACTTTCCTGGCAGTAGATGTACCTTAATGGAAGGCATGTAGACTCATTTCCTGTGATTTCTGTGTATTGGGCTGCAGCAGCTGGCTCAAGCTCCAGGTCTTTCTCCATTGCTTTGGTTTGCAGTGTTCTCATCTTCCTCCGCATGCTGATGGCAAGCTGCTTGTAGTCTGCTCTCCTGGAGTATGTTCACTTGAAAGAGTGTAAAGTAAGACGAGGAGAGCAGACACAGTGCCGGTTGTCTAGGTTCTTTCTCCAGTGCCTCTGATTCAGACTTTAAGATAGTTGTTGCATTTTAGCATTCCATCTGGTCTTTTGTCAGGACTGTGAAAAAGTTCTAGGTTGAAAAATGGAAAATCATCACTTGGATCTTGTCCAAGTGTTGTCCAATAACGGGAGCTACACAAACGCCCAAGAAAAGAAAAAAATGCTCATATGTTTATAAGTTATTTACATTGTTTTTGTTCTGAACACTAGTTTTAATAAATTCATTCTTACGTTTACAGAGTGCACAGATGACCAACCCCAAATAGAAGAAACACAGGTGGAACTGCAAAGATTGAAGACTCTTCTTGCACAAAAAGAAAAAGAAAATAACTTGCTAAGGGAGAAAATACAAAGTCATCAGGCTCTTTACTCACTAACACCGGAGACTGTGAATAACAGCAGTGTCCCTAACTACTTCAAATACTGCACTGGGTTCACTTACAATGAATTTAACGAACTCTGTAGATTTTTCACACTTCCAGATAATGAATCAGTCCCACAGACACACATTCCTTTCACATGTGATAAACTGAACACGCACATTCACCACGTGTCTTTACGTCAACAGTTTCTACTTGTACTTATGAAGCTAAGACAAAACTTGGACCTGGAAGAGCTCGCTTTCAAATTTCAAATCGATATGCAAAGTGTAAGGACTTTGTTTAGCTCATGGATTGACTTCATGTATGACAGGCTAGCTAATCTGTCTGTTTGGCCACACAGGGACTTCATTGGAGAAAACATGCCTGACAGTTACAAAGCAGAGTTTCCAACAACTTTTGCAATTCTTACTTGCACGGAGATAAAGATAGAGAAAGCTAGCTCACTGTCAGTACAAAGTCAGACTTGTTCTAACCGTAAATCTACTAACACGCTCAAGTCTCTGATAGCCTGTGATCCTCATGGCTCCATTATGTTTGCATCTACACTATACACGGGATCCATTTCTGACCAAGAGCTATTTAGACGTTGCGAAATCAAAGATTTACTGAAAGGTCTTGTTCAGTGTGGCCACCTTAAGAGAGGTGATGGGCTGATGGTGGATAAGGGGTTTCTCATTGAGAAAGATGTGAAGGAGCTTGGCCTTCAACTAAACATTCCTCCATCTGCGAATCTTCAAATGCCCGTCCCAGATGTTCAGATAGCAAAAAAAATAGCCAAACATAGAGTGCATGTAGAAAGAGCAATAGCCAATGTCAAAACTTTTAAAATAGTGTCTGGTAGAATCCCTAATTACATGTTAGAAAATATAAATCAGGTATGGTTTGTGGTGTGTATGTTGTCTAATTTCCAGCAACACAGCATTCGGGTATAGGCTTCTGAAGAAACCACACTGGGACAGTGCCATGATTTCTCTGTGCCTGCCACTCAAGTTATACTAAATTTGCATTTTGTTTCACATTTTTTAATTTTCATGTATGTCTTTCTTTGGTAATAAACTGCAGCTGGCTACAAATGATAATAATTCAGTCTTAATCTGTGTGTTATCTGGTAACTCAAACCACTTCTGAAAGGGTATTTTTCCTGACCCGCTATATCTATCGGTGGCCTGTTTGCTAACAAGCTCATAGTAAATCCTCTCGATAACTTCCAAATCTTAATTTGCCGCTTTATAAAAAGCTCTGCAATATACAAACGTCACATCTCCTTGTCACAAAAGTTCAGATTACTGGTACTCCAACCCCACAGTCAGCTACGTGGTTTATCATATTTAGTATTTCTGACATTTATAAATCATCAAGGCAGCTCATCTGTCATTGCTGTAGTGACAGAAATTGGGGTTCTGTGTTTGGTTTGCAAGTTCACCCCCACCACAACAGCTGTTACAGGCAGCAGTTTAAGTCTTCTGCCTCTTGGCTTAGGCTTGTGGAGGTTCAGTGTATAGATAACACCGAGCACAGAAACCTGCGGCGCTAACCAGATGTTCTTACAGGACACTATAGGCTATTAAGGTTATGGTAATTAGCTAACACTAGCTAGGATGACTTACTGAATGTGACGTTATAAATGCATAGTGCTTTTGTCTTTTAATGATTGTAAATTAGGGTTGGGTATAATTTGGGTCATAACGATACCTATTCAATACTTTTAAAACGGTACTGGTGCATAAACATTGCCTGAACCAAAACAGAAAGCCACAAAATTACAGTGGATGTCACTACATTTTTTTTTTAATTAAAGTATCAAAAAATACAAATTTAAATTGAACATATTAAAGTACCCCTTTTATGGGTTTTTGAAAATGAGTTGACATGCAGTATGTAACACAGCTCTAAGTGAATGAAAACCTAAATCTAAAAGTACACTGTGTATATCACACAAAGAGACGACTCTGAATCATTGAATTGAATTTGTTTTTAAAACAAATCCCAAACCATTTTATGTGAACATGAAATATAAGTGCATTGCTCACCCACTTGGTCTTTGCCTTCACTTTTGTTCATTAGTTTTTGTGTATTTAAAGCCCTTTGTTTCTCAGTTTTTTTGCTGCCTCGTCAGCCTTTGTGTTCGTCCCAGTTGAAGTTATTTATTAAATGTTGGCATTTCGGAGTTTCCTCGTTCTCGCCTCTCTGCCTGCACGCATCACTAAACGCACCGATTGTTACAGAACATCGACTCACTTTTAAGATGGCATTCTCGGCGGCTTTAACCACTCTGTTGCAGCGAGACCCACCGTTTGAAGAGTACGTCGAGGAGTACTATCAGTTGGCGGAGCGGTCGGGTCTCAATGACTCAATCCTCGCGGCGGTTTTCTTTAGTAATGGGTTAGTAGACAAAAGCACACCAAGCGCTGTTATTAAACACTTTCACTCAGAAAACTGATCATAAGTGTAATTAGAGGGTGGAAAATTTGAAACAAATAAGACAGACAAAATTTTTCATTAGATTAAGTAACAATCACAGACCCTTCACCCAGTACACAAACTGGGTGCCAGTATGTCTTTGGATGATTATGGTAACCAGGACACCTCTTGCATATCAGATAAACTTTATGACCTAAAGGTATTATTAAAGGCAATTATTCATATCAGCTGCCAGTATAGTAGCCTAACTGCAGCAGAATTACCATCAACCAATCTGTTCATTCATCGAACATAAGATGAAAGAAAGTTCATATAAACTCTAAGAAGGG
>JAUCMS010000031.1:16786653-16801552 GCA_032357445.1 Enteromius radiatus | reverse complement strand
TCGCTAGAGCGCCTCTTTTTGAGGTCAGGGGAGTGAGGTTTACCTGCACAGCACTTACTCGCTTGCCTCCGTTACAGCAGCACCAGAAGGGTGCAGATCTGTCTGATCTTCCTCCTCGGCTGACGATAGCCCATCCCCTGATGCAGAAAGAGACATCTGATCTTCCCTCAGCGCTCCAAGCTAAACATAAGGAACACCCTTGAACGGCCCGCCGAATTACCTGGAGGCCTGACAGGACAGCTACTGCGGGAGGGGTGAGTAGTCCACGGGTCTGGAACCCGGCGGATTCCCGGCGCACTCACAGTCACCCTTAGATCCCCCAGAGGAGCCAGCGGTCCTTTGCCAGTGGCAGTAGAGGGTGCTTGCTCATCCTGAAGGACGGCAAGGCGGAATCGACCGTGTTCAGAAGTTGCTCTTTTGTGAAAAACTAAGGGAATTCGTTTGACAGGGAAAGCGCTGATCGTGTCATCGATGCCACAGAGAACAACTTCTGCTTCAGCTTCCTCTTCGTTGCAGCACTTCAAAGCAGCAGCAGCGATAGCGATATGGCTGCCCACTGCTCCGGGTGTGTGTGTGTGTGCGTGTTTGATCACTTCTCACTACTGTGTGTGTGCACTTGGGTTAAATGCAGAGCACAAATTCTGAGTATGGGCCACCATACTTGGCCACACCCTTGAACGGCAACGCCGTCCTTTCCTTTCCTAAACTAGCGGCTCCAAAGCAAAAATCTAATGAATATTTGGACCTGTCACCTCTTTATACCTAGATGAAGTGGCTCGGGATTGTTTAACCACTTGCCAATTTTCATTGCCGTTTTCTATTAAGTAGAGCAAATCAGGGCTCTAGACAAGACCCCAGTCTGTTGTCACGACATTACTTGTAGTGACTGACAGACAGGGAACTCAGCAGACAGAAACACATAACTTCCCATAAGCCCACTGCATATGGTTCCACTCACAGACTTAAATGGCTTAGCTGTACTGGCTTTTATCTTTTTCTCTTCTCCATTTTTCATCAGTCTGACCTCTGCTCCTGTCCACTCATTCCTGCTCAGTGTATTTGTGATTATCACTGCGAATCAGATCTGATTCCATCAGCTGCTTCTCTTCATAAGACCATTAAGAGATGTTTATTTACACACATACACACACCAGTGTCAACTAAAAATATATTTAATTAAAACAGAAATACAGAAATGAATTCATGGATACATGCGTAATGTTCATTGTGATTGCAACACGCCCCAAGCTAATGTATTGTAGTTAAAGAAAGGACATCATTTTGTTTGGATTGTAAAAGGAATTTAGATATTTCCGTAAAAATAACAAAACAATAATAGTATGTCAGCGATACTGAATTGGCTGAGTATGCAGAGTGTTTAGAGTAAGTGTACATTTCAGGTTACACTTCTCTGTGTAGGCAGTAGTTCAGAAAGCGACTCACTAGGGTTTGGAAGCGAGACGTTCAGCACTGAGATCATTGCTGTCCTGAATGAAACCTGCCTCGCTTCCAGCAAACACACACACTCACACACACACACGGGATTACAGTATATATCAAGCCTTCTGAATTCAGACTCGCTGACCTCACTCACTCAAGCACACACACACACACACACACACACACTATAAGACATGCCCTTGGCTAAGACATTCAGCTGCTTCTTTCATTGGAAGATCACTTTGCAGCATTGTTAGAAAGATGTGTATCACGTTTCTATGTATGTTTCTTTAAATTTGACATTTTACAGTTATTCTATTTTTGCAGCATTTGTTAATGTTTGTAATTTTGCTGTTATTTAGCAGTTTTATTTGGGGTTTTGTAAGAAGAGTGAGGGAGTTGATGGTAGTAGTTGATAAATGTAGGCTGTGCAGGTTAATCCACACATATAGAAAATGCATTTATGACACAAAGCAGATGATTATATTTAAAAAATAATATAGCAGTTCAGACATAATTTTGCTACTAACATTGAAAATAGTGTTTGTTTTTTACTATAATTATAATTATATTATAATTACATTAATATAATATTGTAGCTTTTGTTATTATTTTGAATTAGAACTTTTAAAAAATATATATTTTTAATATTTTTTTTGACATTTATATTAGTTTTTCTTTAAAATGCATTTGCAGTTTTATTAATATTTAAGTAGATTTAGTTTCTATAGTTTGTTAATTTAGTACTTCAGCCTACAATAAACAAAAACTGAGACATGCTTTGGCAGCTAGTTTAAATTAAAAAAGGTGTTTTTTTATAATAGTTTTTCCCCCCTTGTTTTTATGTTTATTTTCATTTCAAATAAGGGAGTCATTTAGTTGTTTTACTTTGATAACGCTAATTGAAAAGAACTAATTCACTTTATAAACTCAAATAATTCTCAAAACTAGCAACAGGGTTGCAAAAATATATGTAAAATGAAACATAATATTTAGTTTGACCTTCCCTTTTTTTCACTGATTATTTCATAAACAAGAAGTAGAGCTTATTCTTATTCCCTGTTCTGTGCTTAATTTGTGGGATGTTTGTCTCTAGCATTTACATACGTTACTACAGCAGAAATGCGATCAACCCATCTTCATGTTTTCTCTCCGTGTCTCTGTAGAAATGGAAGCCCCGAGGTCCAGCGCTGCAGCACATGGTCAACGGCTTGTGTCTGGACAGTCAGCCTCCTTCAGGCCCACCCCTCGTGGCTCAGTGCCGCCCCCAGGTGGCCAGCCAATCCTGGGAGCCGCAGCTGGTCACCTGACTTTGAGAGCTGACAGGGAAGGCGGGGAAAGGGGAGGAGTTTAGTCAGGTTGCTGAGCTCGAGGTGCTGTAGGAGCCAGAGGAAAACATTTGCACAGTTTTAGTTGAAGGTGCTGCTCTCAAACCAATCGAACATGACCCTTTCCAAAACATCTGACCTCATACCCTTAGCGTGGAATAGCTGGAGAGGGAGAAGCGATGTTCTGCCTGCCGAATCGAAACCTGAACACATTTTGGAGCTGACCATGGGAGCTGGTTTTGTCAGTTGAGTGTTGTGTTAAGGACTCAAAAACAAAACAAAACAGATATGTATATAAATGCCTTTTACTACCTTTCCGACCCGTAACCTGTATATTCCCTCATTTCCACTGAGAGATGAAGGTCTGAGTGGTTTTATTCAGCATTAGATTGGGATGAACTGCAATGCCTTGAGATGAGTCTGAAATGGTCAGCTCTAAGATTAGCTGTAGCGCACTGGCTTACTTGAAGATGACGATAAGAAGGACAGATAGATCCACTGAACCCATGGCTATCATCACAGTGAAATAACCTAATGTTTTATCAAAAAAAGCATTGAGATGTCACATTAAATGAGGTGTAAAGCGCTTTTAATGAGCTTTTATTCTGCATGGTTCTGTACATCGGCACAATGAAACCGCGTCTGAACATGTCAAGCCCAAAGACTGTTTTTCCTCTGTCTTATTCGTCTGCCTTTTGAAACTTTGTATTTACTTGAAGCAAAACCATTTTTCATTTTGAACATGTGCTAGGAAGCAGCTGTGTTGTCTGAAAAATAAAGACTACCACCAAACAAAACAAAGAGAAAAAAGACAACGATCCAAAAAGTCTGGAGTTTGTCTTTGTGTGTTACAGTAAAACAGTCACAAAGAATGGTTTGAGTGTAACTGCAGACTGAAATGTAAAATATGATTTAAATGTAACACGATAACATCTCTCATCGGGCCTATCAGATATGTTTTTTGATTTATTGCACTAATTTAATAATTATTGTTTTTAGTTACAGATTTATGTAGCATATTTAAATATCATTATACATTATTATTATTGCATATTCAGATATTATATGATTATATGAATAACAATGAAATTGAGCTACATAAAAAGGCTAATCAAGTGTTTTCAATATCAACAACGTGCTGAATTACTAATTATCTTTGTGGCATATTACATAACACATTACATTATTTGTGGCTTATTTTACATAAGACAAGCATGTCTGATTTGCAGGTAAAGTATGTAGTATGTAGAGTTACAAGAAGTTGCCAGTTACAGTTGCAGGCCTGCTTAATGTTCTATTCATGTTGACAAGCTGGATAAGTCACGCGCTAATGTGAAAATGACAAAAGGGTTGGACTAATACGTCGTACGCATATTGCATACTGCACTAATACACTGCATAAGAAACGTTAGTAGGCTGTAATGCTGCCGTTCTCTCATCGGCCACCAGGTGTCAGGACTTCATCACAAATACACATTTCACCTCGTCACATAAACACAATTTCAATATCAGACATTTATAGACTCGACTGTACTGAAAACAGAAAGGAAGACACACGTTTAATATTTGCATAAACACTTCCACTAAAAGTAAGATCGGCCAATATATTCAACAATGCGTTCAAGGAAATAGTTTTTAGATAACAGCCTAGCCTACCAATAACAACCTCACTAGCAGAAAGATCATGTATATTTATCACGTATTTATGCTTCTTGTCTGTGACTCATATTCCAGTCAGTAAACAGTCTGTCAACGTGTTGATGGTCTGGTATTTAAAGGTCAACACTAAGGTCGTTGCCAGTAGCTCACTATCGCATACTTGAACATACAGTACGTGAATGCATGCAGGACAGATGTCACAGACCAATTAGCATTGTGCTTCTTCTAGCTCCTCATATTATAAAGGACTGAAGGCATGCAGCGAAAGAGCTCAGGGCCAGGACAGGTGAGATAAACGGGCCTTGTCTTCACAGCGCAACAGGCTGGACAGCTTTCTAGAGCTGCGTGAGCATTCCATGCATGCCATCCCTTCTGAAGGCCAGAGATATCTGGAAGGGCTAAGATGTTATATTGCACATCTTTAAAGAGAGATAGGTTTTCTTGGAAGTCTGGAAGAACATTTGCTGTTGTACAACAATACAGGATGAGCAATACATGTGACTGTTGAAGTATCTGCAAATCTTTGCATTTTTATTATCTGTTAGCATACCGAAATGTTAAACTATTATCCATCTGAACTCCTCCATATTGTAGTGTTCTGATGCTTAGTTAATTCTATATTGGAGCTTTACTGTGAACGCTCTAGAAAAAAATGTTAATCATTGGCCATTATTGTTAAAACAAGAAAACTGTTATAAAACTAGAATAAGCGTTAGCTATGAAAAAGTCAAGTAATTCAATAATTTATTATCAATGTGGTGCAATGCATTTTAACAAAAGCATACAATCAAGATTTTACAGAAAAAAAATCATGTTTTTATTTCCTCTTTTATTGTTATTATTGAAGAACACAATTTTCCCTCAAATGGTTTCCTTTTATGTACTTATTTTGGAAAAATCAAAACATAACTTGTGCAATCACTTAACAAAATATGAATACATTTTTGAAAATAAGCTTTCCTGCAGTGTGCAAGTCAATGAAAACATCCTGCAAAGTTTTAAATCTGAAAGTGCAGCGTGTGTAAAGTTATAGTCTCTCAAAAGAAAGAGTCGACTTAGAATCTTTAAAACAAGTCATTTTTTGAACAAGTCCCAAGCCTTTTCATGATGACCTCAAAGCGAATCATTAGCATATTACCCGCCCACTTGTTGAACTTTTTGCGTTGTTTCTGAAGGAAAATGCATTCTTTGCCACTAGGTGTAGCTTTTGAAGAGTTCAAAGTTCACAAACACTGCTTTAAATGAAATTGACCAATCACTCAAGGGGGTTGGAAAAATGAATCGTTGAACAAATAAGGTAAAAAAAATGAAAATGTAAGTGTTTTTTTGACCTTGCATGCATGTCAACCTGTTGTTTGGGACTCTCAAAACCAAAATATTTCATAACCCGTAATAAGGGCACTTTAAGAACATTATTTTTAGATGCTTTTTCAATGCTGTTTTTTCACGTTCATTGTGAATTTTCTGTTCATTAAGGTTGTAGAAATAGTCGCCATAGGGTTTCATCATAAGGCTATCTTATAATAATTGCTTAACTGTACTTTTGTGACTTTTGTGCACGCACACACGTAATTAATATGTATATATATTCAATGAGCTGTCTGTCTCCTCCTCTATATTAATTGGCTGGTGTTGTGAATGCTCCTCCCAGACAGATTGTTGATGTTGTGAATAATTAATGAGCGCTCGTGTCAGACTGACCCCGCCCAGCGCAGATCAGCGGCGGACGGCTGCTTGAGTCCGGCGAACAGTCACTCAGGATCGGGACACACACACACACACACACAGGCAGCCCGCCCGCTGAAGAGCTCCAGTGGGATCCATCCGTATCTTGTGGAATATAATATTTTATTTTCCTGGTCGTGTAAATCTCCGCATCTCTCTGACCGGATTCACTCACTTCATCCGCGGATATCTTGAGCCGCCGCTGAACAGGTGAGTCGATTCACCTTTACCTTTCTATCTGAACGAGACGCCGATGTGGATGACTATCGGTTTCATGATTTTACAACAGTAACAGTAAAAATGATTATAACGACGGTTGTTGATGATGATGATGTTGTTGTTAGCCAGCTAACGAGCTAACGTAACTGACTGTTTGACTTTGAGTTCATAACGTAGCATCCGGCTAAGTCAGCTGCTAACCAGAACCTAGCGAGATAACATGTCTCAGACGGATGTTTTATGTGAGGTTAACAGTTTGCTGACTCTCTTATGTGTTTCGTGCCCAGGGTTAAGCTTTGATTAAGCGGTTTGTTGGCTCGGGCAGTTTGCTGAAGAGTTGCTAGCTCAGCTAGCCGGTTAGCGGCTCACCTGCCACTGATTCACAGCACTAAATACTCCATTACACTATTGCACTGTATTCTGTTATTATGAACACCATACTACATGAATATCTTTACATTAGGATACATTACTGAGCTATTGACATGTGCCAAGCTGTAATTTCTTCTGAACAAACTGCTTGTTCATGATTAGTGCTGCTGATGTTAATGCTGGGAGTTACTCAGTCTAGGGTGACATAAGTCAGAAACTTAACGTCTTTTTATGACTTTGTAATCATCAGTTTGCTGCTACATCCCAGTATCCCAGTGACTCTGAACAAGTAGTGTTTGCAGCTGTCACACTGCTGAATGATAGTCTACTCAGTGATGATTACATCCTAGTTCACACAACAACAAATTAGTCACTTAAGTCTCCTACCAGCATCATGGCCTGTCATTAACCCTGACAAATGAAACAACAGTCAGAAGAATTAAAGTTGTGTTGTTTTAATGGAACTGCATAATGAATCTTCAGACCAAATATATATAAAAAAATGCTTATGTGGTTTGTTTTGTATAATATTTGATACATCAGACTTTTATGGTTGGTGTAATAAGATGCATTTACCATATGCAGTAAAAACTCCTTAGTTGTATACAGAGGAATGCCAACCCACCCATGCTGGATTTCCATTGAAAACAGGCAGGCTTTATTGTAACATGCATGTTCTCCTAGACTCGTATAAGGGTTTGGCTTTTCTTAGAAGTGTGATGACATTCAGAAACGAGTGCATCCAGTTGATGAGTCATCAGAACGGGGAGTCGCTGTCAAACTACACACTTACGAAGGGTTTTCTTGCGGGATGAAGTCATTTGTCATTTCCTTATAGAGGCTAGGCTTTGCCAAGATAGAAATCAGGAGGCTGCTCTTATCTGTTTACTCAGCTACCTTTGGTTCCAGCTCAGCGGTTAATCATTATCGCGTCCAAATTTTCTGTACTCTGTGGTTCATTCGGGTTATGTTTTGATATGATTGTTCTCAAGGTTGTACAGTTTTGCATGCGTAACCCTAGTAAAATATGACTCTGCAACTCAAAAGGCTTTTTGAGGAAGGCCTTACACGGTTCTCTCTGTTGTGGATGATTAGGTTTTATTCTCCATTCCTGTCATTTATGAGGACTGCATCTGCTCCGTTTCAGATTCTCTGTTTTATAGCCGCGTGTAAAGAGAGGTCACAGGTTGAATGGCTGTGACGTGAGATATTACTGCTGTTTCTGCACATGGACTTTGGCCTGGTATGTGTCCAGTTCTCTGACTTTGTGCTGACATCACTTTCAATGACAGCACATTCATGAAATGTTATCTGGGAATCCAGCCATACCCCTTTTTCACCAAAATGGTGCTGGTGCTGGGCCAGGGATCTGCAAATCTCCTTCAGAAGCAGCTCACTTCAACTTTTGAGCAGTTTGATTCACTGTATTTGAAGTCACAAATTATTTAACATCAGAATGAAACAGATGAAACCGTGTTGGTTTGAACCATTAGTTGTCGATTGGATGGAGGTAGATGTGAATGTGAGCATACAGTCGATTGTAAGAAAATGTGCTGTTTAAGTGAATTAACTGATGTACGTCACCAGAGAGAAGATCCATTGCACAGGAAGATCCAGTAATGACACTTTTGACCAAATCTGGACCACAAGGTATGAATAAATCATTTTGAACCTTCTGCAGCCTAGGATAGATGCTAATGCCCATGAATGGCGAATTACAGTAATCGAGCCTTGATGATATGAGAGCATGAATTTTAATTTCAAGACATTATTTTCATCTTGGCCAGATTTCTCAAATAAACAAAACAAACAAACTTGATTTTACTACTCGACTGATCTTGATTTGGTCATCTTCAAGGAGCTGCCAATATATAAATGCATTTTGAACTTCTTTCATAAACAAAGACAAGGGGCCAAAATTAATTTTGCCTTCCTGGCAACCCCTGGGGCCAAAAACTCCACAAATACGTCACCAGAACTCCTCAAAACAGTGTTTGCAACATAAAAGGTTTAATTTTCCCCGCAGTTGCATGACTATGAAAGTCCTTTTGAGAGGACTCAAGATGTAGCTTTGAAATGAACGTTCATCACTGCACGTGGATCCTTATCAACATGCAGAATAATGTAAATAATAATTAAGACTCGAGCATCATTAATGCTTATGCTAATAGAGACAGCCCATCTGCACTCAGACCCAGGATCTGGTTTTATCTTCTTGGATTTAATGTTGAAATCTGCCTGCCAGCCTCACCCTTCAGCGTGTCGCAAGAGGAAGAGCGATCCACTCGCATACTGAAGAAATGGATATTGAGACATTCCTGTCAAGCATGTCAGTGCTGACGTCATTACTAACAATTCATGTGACTGAAACTGCACCTGACGACTGAGAGACTTCAGCAGTCCTGCTGCTTTAGGTTGAGCTCTTGACGTTACACATCTGCAGATGCTTTCACTGTATTTCGACAGGTTGTGCGAGTCTATGGGCTGAAACTAACTATTGTCAGAAGACAATTCAGTACATTTACACTTACTCATTTCAGTTTAATGCAGAGTGTTGCTTTTGCAACTGAGGTGAAGTCATGTTTCCTGTTGTTTGTTCACAGTCAGAGTGTTTCTGTTTACAGGTTTTGTCGTTTGAGCATTATTTGGATGTCTTTTTCTGCCTGTAGTCACTAGCAATTTTGTCAGATTTGCATGCGTTTTTTATTTATCCTAGACTATGTTGACTCTGCCCTGCGTTGTTGGCTTTTTTAAATTATTATTTTCATTATTATTATACAATAATAATAATACACTGCTATCATTGTAATGTTTATTATAATATACATAATATTTCATAAGTATAATTATGATTTTACTTCCCATTGCAGTTGTAAAATTATTTAGTCTTTCTTTTTTTATTATGATTGTAAACTGCAGCTTGTGTGAAAAGTCTAGTGAAATGCTGTTTTACACTTTATTTTTGTAACCCATTTTAAAGTGATTTAACATATTAATTAAATATCAGCATCGGCTTAGTGACTCCACTAATTTAAAATCATATTTACTTAAAGGTTTCCACTTTTTACTTGCTTTAAGAATGGGCAATGGCCGTTTATAAATACTACGGGATTTACTCAATAGACCTGAGTGAAATTAGCTAACTGTCTTTTAACATTATCACGATATACAACACATTCTCAAATTGTATATTGTCAGCAAAATTTTGTGATAATGTTAATATTTGGTGTATCAAATGTCACCCAGCCCTGTTTTTATGGTGATTTTTTTTTTTTTTTGTCGCGTGGAAAAGACCGGCCTGTACATTCCATGGCGAAAGTTAAATTTTTGGGTGAACTATGGCCTTCACATGTGGAGTTCGCACATAAAAGGCCTTTGTGAAAGTGTCAAATGTGAAAGGGATGATTCAGTGCTGGAAGCTTCTTGATAGTAAAGCTAATTATCAGGATAAGAGTGTAATCAGCAGTGTTAGCGCCGTTATAAGAGCGCAGGGCCCTATTGAGCGCGGTGCTTTGTTCTCTGCGTGGTTATCGTCAGCCTCACGCTCAAGGACAGCAACCTGTGGCACACTGTGATATCTTCTCAATAACCTGCACACGTAACATCCTGTGGCAAGGCTTTGACACTGGTTTCCTGGTAACAGCGGCGGGGAAGCCGCTGCGCTCACATTTTGGCTCTGTGTCAGAAGCAGGCTCGATCGTGATTCGTGACGGAGGCCAGAGAGCTTAGCGAAGGCTCCTCGCTGTCATGAAATCTGTTCTGTGTGTGCGCTGCATCACGGTTTGCTTGTGATTTCAGCAGGACGGGTTGTGTAACGTGAGGCTCTGTTGACATTACTGCAGAGTGTTGCTTTTGCGGCTGAGGTGAAGTTTGGTGTCTTTTCCTGCCTGTAGTCACTACCACTTTGGTCAGATTAGTTGCTTTTTTAAATTTTTTTTATTTTAGGTTACGTTGCAGCTCTGCGTTGTTTGCTGGAGATCGCTCATGCAGGCGTTTGTTTCAGCACTGATGATTCAAATGTGAACACGCACACAAGCACATATTGTGCTTTCCAAGAGCTCCCTCCCTCCCTCAGATAAGACGAGAGTAACGTGGGAAGAATGTGCATTCCTTTGCTGAGGAGGAGGAGGAGGAGACGGCAGTCTGGAGAGGAGTGTGTTTCCTCTTCCTCACATCAGCGGACTGCCTTCAGCCATTCAGGCTTTTATCAGAGATCCAGGCCTCTCGCTTCTCTCACACCCTTTCCACTGAAGCAGTGACGGTGTAAAGGAGTGGCCAGTGTTTAGGCTAACTTCAAACTAACTATGTTACTAAATTAAATCGACCACAAACTGGTGAGAACAGCTAAAGTAATCTACTTCCATGACTTAGTGATAGTAGCTGGCTTTGATCTCAAGTGGGAGTTATTAAGAATCTCTTTTGCTCACCAAGGCTGGACTTGTGTTCTATTTAAATGTATTTTCAAATGTATTTTTTTCTTCTTGTGATCAAAGCTGAATTTCACCATCATTGCTCCAGTTTTCAATGCCACATGATCCTTCAGAAATCATTCTGTCGGACAAATATCAACATTGGCTTCCAGAAATTGTTTAACCTGCCTTTAAGACTGACGGTCGTGGTAGGGCTGGGCGGTATACCTTTTCATACCGAATACCGGTGGTTTTTTTTTTTTTTCTGATATTCATTTTTCATATACTGGTGAGTGTATGCGTACAAAGCGTCGGGAACACAGAGCGGTGGAACGTCCCGCCACGGGTCATTGTTTGAGAGGTGGATTGTTTTGTAGTGGTACCAAACAAGCTGTATGCGTCTGCATGAGAGCCTGTGTGTGTGTTGAGTGGTGAACAGCATGGACGAAGAAAATAGGTGCGTTCGACCGGCTGGCGAGAGCAGCCCCTTGCGTTCGGGGGAGACGTCGTCACATAATCTGACTAATGACAATAAAGTGTGTCGTTATCAAGGATTTCGCAGCCGATTTTGAGCAACTGCAGCGCCTGACCTATGCGACTGCTCTAGTTTAGCTGTCACGGTACTTTAATGGCACGTGTGATCGAAAGGCGGCTGCAGCGTCGATCAAAGTCGGACAAATGATTCTACTAGAATGTATTTTGTAAGACGGCAGCTGATTTCTTGCAGCCTCGCATTAAGTTGAACGCACCTAATGTCACAGACAAAGAGGAACTTCTTTCAAAAAGAGGAGACATGTCGGTTGTGTGGAAATACTTCGGCTTTAAAAAAAATCTGACATTGATCAAACAACCATCATATGTAAATATTGGCTTCTAATCATGAATGGGAAAAAAATACCGTCAAATACCGTGACACCGGTATAATTTTGAAAAATACCGTGATATAAATTTTTGGTCATACTGTCCAGCTCTATATATATATATATATATATATATGTGTGTGTGTGTATATACACAAAATCTCTCTCTCACTCTAAACACACACACACACACACATATATATATATATATATATATATATATATATTTAGAAACTTAAATTTATTTTAAATAATTAAATTACACACATACATATATATGGAATGAATGAATAAATTAACAAAAAAAATTTATGTGTATGTATATATATATATATATATATATATATATTTATTTTATTTTTTTCTCCAATTTAGACCAGCCATGCTGATTTTTCCCTGCAGGAGTGACATAAAGATTTCTGTGTGCTATTGAACTGAAGCTTGAAAACACGCTGTACAAACTCCCTGTTGTATCAGATATTAGCATGGTGAATCAATTTATTTGTTACCTTAACGTCTGTAGAATCCCCTTTGCTACACTTTCCATCAAGAACTCTGCTAGGTATAAAGTTTCCTCTGCTTCACAGAGTGAGCTGATTCCTCCATACGTCTCTCTCATATTTGTCTCATCAGAGTTGTTTTCCTAATATAATTTACATATCTATGTGAAGTTTTGTCTTCGTTTTAACATCTGATGGCCCCAGCAGAGTTTGGTCACGCGAGACTATAGCATTTGTGTGATGTTAGAGCTAAAAAAAAATCTGTTGGAGTCTCTTCACTCATGTATTTCATGTTCTGAAGATGTTATGAAGAATGCACTCATTGGTGAATACTTCTTCCACCTCCCTCTCTCTCTCTCTCTAAATCTTTCTTCTCTCTCCAGTCTGTCTGTACCTCTCCCGCTCTTTCACCTTCCTCTTCTAGCTCACTCTCTCTGGCCCCCGGTCCTTATTAAAGGTGATTCCCGGGCGTGGAGAGTCGCCGGCAGGGCCGTGGCCACCTCTTTAATGGAGACAAGCTGGTAAATCTTTCATGCTTTAAGACCGTTTCATTGTAAAAGGGAACCGGCTGCAGCGTGATAACAATGGTGCATTATTCATAGTGTTCCAGGGTTCTCAGACGGCCCAAAGCTGCCTCCTTCCTCTACTGCTGGAGGGACGGTATGTGTGAGAGAGAGAAAGAGAAAAAAAAAAAAAAAAAACTCTGACAGAGTGTCTGCAATCATTGGTACCTAAAGCATAATTTCTTTTTCATTATACAGTGACAACTGACAAGTATATCCATCATTTTATTTGAATACAAGTCTTAAAATGTTGACAGCAAAGCCAGCTGGCAAAGATAGCTCCACAAAAAAAAAAAGGCCTGAAACTTTTTTTTTGTTCAACAAATGCTCAGCGAAAAGAAGGTGCTTAACCTTCAGAAAACAATGATCGCTAACCTCAAGAGTTCAAACTAAATATTATATGAGTATATGAGCTGTTTTGATTCTTATTAATTTTCTATGAGGTTTTCAGATTTATACAGGACTGGAACTATGAATGTTATGCAGCAATAAAGTTTAAATAAACAAAAGTTTGTATGTGACATTATATACATAGTCCTTCTCTCATCGGTTGAAAATGACTATTTAGTAAAAAAAAATAATTTGTTAAATATTAAATTGATATTTTATGATATTGCTGCATAACTAAAGGAGGGAAACAAACAAATATTTAATGTGCTTAACAAGAAGACATTGTTTAAGCTAGGTTAAGTTTATCTAAAAAATTATTAACAGACAATTTGGGATTTGTACCTTTTATGTAAAAAAACAAACAAACAAAAAAAAACCTACAAAACACACATAAAAAAAAGTGAAATAAGTCAGTTAAACTTGTATATTTCATTGCATTTGTGTCATTTATGGTTGGGAATTTTTGATGTACTGTATCCACTTTAACTGAAGAGTATCAATACAGGAAATTAATTTGTGAATCATACCATGTTTAATATTATAAATGTGTGTCACAACCAGCCCGTCGGCACAAAACATCTGCCAAACTACCAGGTTGACTGTCACTGCCAGTTTTTAAAACAAAATGACACCCAGGCTACACTGATAAAAAGAGAAGCCAAAAGAAAGTCGAAGCTAAACTAATTACCAAAGTTGAGCTGAGAAGACTGGAGGTAAGGGGAGGAACGATTCACTCCAGTTTAAATGTTTTAATTGGATCAAGCAGCCGGGCACCTGGTCTCAATGTCTGGTTTGCACCAATCCATGCAGATCAATGGCTCAGTGAAGCTGAGAGCCTGGCTCAGGTAAGCGGGATACAAATGACAGGATTTAAAAGTCCTTTGCCACCTCCCGATATTTCCCCAGATCAATTTATTACTAGCCTGTTCTTGTTTTCCTTAAGGCAATCCAAATTCCCAATACACGGCAGTGGAAAAACCCATTGAAGCGTTCAAAGACAGAAAGCACCTACATGTGTATCTATATCTATATAGGCAGGAACGTCTGTGCACAATCCACAAACTTACTGCAATTGCACACTCTCTCTCTTTATGAAACACATACAAACATATCTACCACTACTACTTAATGCCCAATTTCTGCAAGTTTGGCAAATGGTCAAACAGTAAAAAAAAAACCCCAAGTTAATTTATTTATTTATTGATTTTATTTGGTAAAAAAAACAAGTTTATTTATTTATTTATTTATTTTATTATTATTATTATTATTAATAAATTATTATTATTTTCAATAAATGGAAATGACTGAGCTCTAGGGATGGGAATCGAAAACCGGTTCTTGTTCAGAACCGGTTCCTAGTGTTTCGATTCCTTGGAATCGTTTGCAAAATTTGCAAACGATTCCCTTAACGATTCCAGTGGGCACGAATGACGT
>JAUCMS010000031.1:16693254-16710461 GCA_032357445.1 Enteromius radiatus | reverse complement strand
AAATGTGTTACAATCATCCCCGGTCTCCCCTAATTGATTCTGTTAGTGCATAGACTACATAATTATTGTGAAATTGCTGTTTGTTTGTACTGGCAGATTGGGTGGTGTGCCTATAACGCAGTTGTTCTGCATTTGTTTGGGCTAAATGGGCTAAATCCACACTGATGTTTGTTCTTCTAGCATTAGCTTTTAAATATGTTTTCTTCTCCAAACTAAACTGTGTGTGTGCGCATGTGTGTATTATAGTGCAGTGGTCGTACTATTCATTTGAACACATGACTGGCTGGTATTAGCTGGAGCCCTTGAGAATCAGAGTTGCGTCACTCCCATAGATTTCCATAGGAACCCAGGAAGTGCGTATCATGGAGCGGCCAATAGCTCTAGCATTGACGTCATTCATTAAAGTGCTTCTCAACACACAAAGTTGAGGAAATTACCGCAGTTTTTGACATTTTAACACATTAATTTACCTCTTGGATATCTGGCCAGTAGTTGTATGTTATGAAACGCGTTATAGTTGTCTGCTTTTAGATAATAGGCAGTTATGCTTTATTTAGGTAACTCATAACTCTTATTTTCCCCAAGTCTTTCTGCAATCCTTCTCTCCTTGTAGGAAGTTGAATGAGTTTCAATGGAAACTGCCCATTAAAGCAATACAAGAAAGAGTTTCCCTGAATGCAGTTGGTGTCCTTGTGTTTTTTTAAACGTTATTTAAATTTTTTATTGGGTTAAATTCCTTATTTGCTGACCTTTTTAACATTCACTCATACATGAATGTCATAAAATAATACTGGGATGTGTATAACTGCACTTTTTACATTCAACATTTTAAAAAAGCAAACCTTTTAGACAATATCAAACATTCAATGTTTATAAGCAAAACAAACAAATAAATAAGCTTTTATGACCGCTATTATGTAAGTAATATGTATTTACAGCCATACCATGGCATTTTATTATTACCAAACGCCTCTAATTTGATTGCACTGGATTAAAAAAAAAAGAAAAATCGATTTTAACCCTACATACTACGCTAATTGTAATATAAATAATAAACGTATATATAAAAGGAAAAAATGTAACTGTAAAACGTAGGCAGCGTAATCAATACACAAATGCACATTATGTGTTAGAAATCACTAGAAATTGCTGCAAATATATTGAAATTGCTGTCTATCCTACTCAAACCTATTCAAACCTATTGACAGAGCGGAGTTATTTGGAACTATTGAGCGCTCCGTGAACCACGTGACCGCGCGGCGGCTCTGGTATTAGCGCTTTATTGCGCTCATGACTCATATGGCTGTATGACTGAGTCACAGATGAGCAGTTTTCTCCCATCCTTGACCTCAAGGGCTTTCACCCGAGAGTTTTCGAAATACTTCGTCATCAGCGAGAATGCCACCGGAAGCTAATTACCGCTGTCGCTAAGCAACGAGGTGTCAACTTGTGTAAATACTTGCAAGAACCTTTTACTAGCCTGTATAGGCTACTGATTGAATCAGACAATGATATGCCACATTTCATTAAATATGTATAAAATTATGGTACATTAATTTGATGCATTACAAAATTAGGGTACAAATATAATTTTTAAAGTGTGTGTGGGGGTGATGTTCAAAATCCTTGTCGTTATTTTTGATCTCCGTGAGGAAAAAAAACCCTCAAAATTATGAAAGCTTCGTTTGAGGGATAGGTTTAGGTGTGGTCGGTTGAAAATACAGCTTGTACAGTTTAAAAACCATGGAATAACGCCTATGAAATATCCCCATAAAAATGTAAGCCCAACGTGTGTTTTAATGTCAGATCTCAGAAAATCCTCATTTCCTAAATATAACTATATTTCTGTAAAGTTCCTTAACGTGCTGAGCCAAAATAAATATTCAGATTTTGCAAAACAACAAATTAAATGCGACTGATCACATTTTAATCAAGATGTAATTAATTATTTTATCATGTGATTTAGAATTTATCATTTGAAAGGTGGCTTTTTCACATTAGACCCCAAAACCCTGATTGTTTTAGCCTCAATGTAGGCTATTACTCCAAAAGTTAAACTCATTGTTAGTTTTTTAAGGGTGTGTACATGCATTCAAAGCTATAAATGGTTTTTATAAGTAGTAGCCTGAAAAAAGTCAAATCAATCTCAATCACGTGGATCCCTTTAATCCCAGAGAGAAATGCCTGAAGGATAAATAATGTTGAAACTGGTCAAACAGATGAGATCACAGTCAATTTGAGAACATGCATTCTGAGATCTATCCCAGTGTGAAGCATGCTTGTGGAATGCAAATGCAGAATTGCCAGGTATTTTTCAGAGATCACTGGACACTTGCATTGTGCTGGGTTTCAAATAAAATGTAGTAGTTATAGTAGCATTCGGCTAGTTTTCCATTCCGAACAGTAAAACTAAATAATAGAACCAAACTGACGATAGCTGAAGAGTTTAATTGAAATCTATCATTGAAGTAGAACAGGTTTGGTAAAAAGAAGAAAAAAAAAAGCATCACCACTAGATGGTGCTCCGTTCATGTTTAGTGTAAAGTGACCTTGTGGTCTATAAACTCTTGATTTGCGCACATCTTTGTGCAGTTTAATACATTCGCAAGTTGTAAAATGGTGCCGTTGGAACTGAAATCAAAAGCAAATCACTCAGTTTTTACAGCTACATTTATTTATATAAAAATACAAAACTTAAAAAAAAAAAAATTTCCATAGGAAAGCAATTCAGAAGCAATCCCATCTCTTTCATATCCGTTTCAAATGCATCAGTGGCATACATTTCATTTCAATAATACAGATTCAGGTCAAAAATATTAATATTAACTTACTAATCAAGTATAAAATGGAAATGGTCACTGAGGAGGAAGATATCTGTATGAGTCTGTGTGAAGAGGAATATTCTCCCAGCAATCCCTTAACACTCTCCTCAAGTGAGAGGAATAAAGCTTCCTCCAACATACAGAAAACTACACATACAATTATACTTCCCTCATAGCCTCCAGTCAAGTTATCTGGCCTTACACATTTACATATAAAATTGCTAGTAGAAAAAAAAAAAAAATCAGTCACAGGACTGTGAGCCTTTCTGTGCGTCTTTCAAGGTTTGAGCATTTGCAAATTATACAAAGTAAGTAAAAAAAACAGCTGCATATAGAGCAGAAAGCTTGCAACAGCACATTTGAATAGGGTGGACCTCAAGACAGGGTTCGGATGTAAGTCACGGGAGAACTATGATAAACCGCTGTCTGAATGAGAACTGGCTCTCGCTCTGGTAGTCTGCGTCGAGGCGCATCACAGCACTTGAGTAGGGCACGGCTTGGCTGGCACTTCCAGTGTGCTCTCGCGCCCGCAGTGGGATGGCATGTTTCCAACGCACTGCTCCTCAGCAGGAAGTGCAATCCCCTGAGCATGGATCTGCTGCATACACTGCCTGCAATAAAAGAGTCAATGAATTCAGTCAGTCAAAACCATCTTCTCTTAGTCATTCTTTCAGTTCAAGATTTTTGCTTGGTGTTATTTAAAAAAGAAAAAATTTAAATGATATTATTTCTTACCATTTTGCATGTAATAAAATATTTTAAGCATAATTTCCTGGAGTTAGACATTTAATAACATTGAATTTGTTGATGTAACAGTTTATATGTAGCTTTCTTTTCTTTTTGTTCTTCGCTATCATTTATTATTTTTAATCTATCTGCAGTTTATTAGTAATTTCGTTGGTCCTGTTTGTTTAGCTTTGTTAATTATTACTTAATTATATACATCAAGATTTATCATTTTTTTCTGATTTTAGTGAACTGTAAAAACTTTAAGGCCTTGTTTCACAGACAGGGCTCAGACTATAGATCACTGCACACAGAATCCGAAATATTTGCATTTTAAAAATAAATACGACTGTGTCATCACGTTTACACACATCCTCTGAAACTTCCTCTGAGCAGGTGCATTTTTGTCTGCTTTTTCACATCCGTAGCAGCATAGTTCAAGTAGGACATTTAAAGTAATTGTTTTCAAACGTGCCTATATTTTAAGATCAGTGCACCTCAGACTAGTCTGAGAATTAAAAGGGATTACTGATTTAAGGGTGTCAAGCCAATTACTTCAGAGTTAGAGTAAGCTCTTTCGGACAGATTCATTGAACAGAATGGCTTATTTTAGTATGGCATACTTTCAACAAAAGATCTCAAACATCAAGAACCGTTAACCAAGCTAAGAGTAATGGAAATGGGTTCCCACTTCCTACTTACCAGGCTGCGCGGGACATGATGTAATGAATATCGGGTTTCTGGAAGCCATTGAAGGTGGAGGATGCGGCTACAGTGTAGGCACCCATGTTCTCAAACAGCAGCCAGTCGCCCACCTGCATGTCAGGCAGGCTGCACTGCTCCACAATGCGGTCCAGCCCATCACAGGTCGGGCCCCAGATGCTACATGGGTACATGCGCTCGTCAGGCTTGGGTTTCTGGGAGAGATAATGGGTTACAGGTTAGTCTCGGGGGAGAAACACCATCTAACAAACAGGAGTCTGATGGACTCATTACGTACCTTGTGCAGAGTTGGCAGGACGTGAGCATGGTCATACAGAATACAGTTGAAGGAACCATAAACACCATCATTCACGTAATACATCAGGGTTCTGTCATTGGTCCCATCCTCTTCTTCTGAAAACATTCACAAGAAATCAAGTCAGTTAAATCCAATCATTTTTGTGTCATGCTTTATACGTCACAGATTGCTTCAAAGCAGCACCTCAGTTATAAACAGGGCAATAACAGAGTTATTCAATGCAGATAATATTACTGAATATTAGTGTGTAGTTTCTGAATATATTATAGTCTGTCTCAAGTCTCATTTATTTGTGTAGCCCTTTATGCTACTACGTAAAGGACTGAACATCACAAAAATATCAAATAGAAACATCGGTTTCCCATCTGTCTGTGAATAATCAATCATTTTAAGAACACATTAGAAATGTTTTTACCGTCTGAGGCTGATTGCTCCTTCATGATGACCTTTTTGGCAATGATGTTGACAGCCAGCGTGTAAGCAGATGCTACATAATAGCGGCCAGGTTCAGCAATGATCCTCACGCCGCAGTCAACAGGGAAATATTTATCCAATGCAGGATTAATCACAGCAGCGATCTGCCAACCAAAAAAAAAAACAAAAAAACACAAGTTAAGTTTGTTATAACCTAAACATCTTTGGTCACTTGAAGGCATGATAGCGATTAAGAATAAATACCTCTTCAAACTTCAGTTTGGTGTCATCGGAGCCTGGAAAGCCTCCTCCAATATCAAGCAGGGTCATGTCATATCCCAGTTCAGCCTGGTAGACAATAAAATGTTCACACTAAGTATATTCTATTGCATAAATTTGAAATGTTACAGCGACAAGGCCACCTACCCCCATGTCAAAAACACAGCGTGCATCTGAGATTGCCTGGCTGTACGTCTCAGGATCGGTGCAACCGCTGCCCACATGGAAACTGACTCCAATCACGTCCAGCCCGAGCTCCTTCGCCCTCTCCAGCAACAGCCGACTGCTCCTTAACGTGGCTCCAAACTTCACACTTAACCTGCACACCGCCTTGGAGTCATCGGTGGCGATACGGAGAACCAGTCTGCAGAAACAGGACATGAGTTTAAATGACAATGCACAAAATCATTTCATTATTATGTTTACTAGTTGCAAAAAATTTGTCATTGCCAGCAATTTTTTTTTTTGTTTATGTTTAATTGTCAAAAAAAAAAAAAAAAATTAAATTGACAAATCATATCAATTTAACTTTGAAGTGGTCATTTTTTATTGCCACAATAGGTTTACGGAAAGTTTATTTAAAGTAAGTGTTTATTTTTTTTTTAAATGATACATTATCTAAATCTAAATATGTTAAACTTATTTTTTTCACTGTTGCAAATTTATATTGTTTTAATATGAAAACACTGCTCTCACTGCTCCATAAATTTTAATGTTGCTGCAACATTTCGACCATTAGGTCTTCATCAGGCACTTTTTTTTTTAACTTTGATCCTTAATATGAAATATAACCTGCTTTATATCAGCAACCCAGTTCTCAACCATCAAAAAACAAACCAAACATACTGGTTGATCACTATTTAGTAGAAAACGTTTCAGGACAAAAGTGACTCACTTGGCATTCTCATGGCTTCGTGCCACCTTCATGAGCTCCACTTCACTGTCAAATGTCATCATCTGCACCCCGTGAGCAGAGGCGTACTTGATCTGAGACACCTGCTTGCAGGGGTTGGCGTAGATGATCCTGTTCGGCTCCACACCCACAGACTGCACGAGCTGGATCTCGGTCTAGCAGAAGAGGCAAGGATTAGAAGTCGGGTTAATACAGGATTAAAGCCGCTAAACAGTCTTACAGTTTGCTGCTGATGTCAAGCACTCATTGAGACACATGGAGAAGTCACAGTCGTGATTTAAGGACCTTGAAAGATCTTCCACATACCTTGCTTGCACAGTCGAATCCTGCTCCCAGAGACGCCAAGGTTGTGATGACAGCCCTGCTGTCATTGCACTTCACTGCATAGAACGGCGTGACACGGGGTAAAACACGCAGCCACCGGAGGTGCTTCTTCAGGACGTCACCCAGGTCGGCCACATAGAAGGCATCCTTGTCATCCTGAAAGTAGAGATGTGATCATAAGATATTATAACAGCAAAATCTTAAAAAGTTTAAAAAGCAACAATTACGCAGACATGTAGGTTAAATACATGTTCTCTTACTGATAGTAATGACTCATTGATCTTCTGTTCCACGATATCACGTGCACAGAATCCCTCCTCCAGGAAGGCGAAGTCAAAGTCTGATCCAGTCAAAGAAGTCATGGTGTTTGTTCAAGATTTGATTGCAAAAGAAACTGTTAAAGAAAATGACAGGGACGTTATAAAATGTGACCGGTAAGATAACAGACTCAACTCAGTGGCCGTTCAAGACAAGGAAAAACTATTTATCTGTGCATGTAAAGTAGTATCTTATCTTTACACCAATGACAGCATACAGAGCAACTCACAGACAGCTATCACAGCTACTGTGCAATGGTGTTGATTTTGTATTATGGAGATACCATCATAGTTATTAAATGCATTCCATTTGACATTTTCTGATGTCAGTTTAATTTATTAAAAGTTTTGGGATTTTATTATTACTACATATATTATAGATTAGTACTTTTTATTACATTGATCTCATTCGTGCAAATAATGTATGCTCTCCAAAGGCAGAATGACTCACCAGATGAATGGAAGAGATGGAATTATAACGTGGCTAACAGATGTCGAACAGCCAAGGAGGTTCACCAGTGAAGTTGAATCCTTTCAGATAAGCCTCAAGGCCAGGGCCAGTGTGCACGTCTCCCAAGCAAGAATTCTGCAAGGAATAAAAAAAATGATATTCAGCAAATCAGTAATAATATTAATAATACATTTTCTTTACACGCTCATTTAGTGTGTAAAACTCATTACACACAATGCGTTGTCTATCGCAACAGTCCGTTTGGTGTAAAATTAGGAAATTGTTTCCCAATGAAGCAGGCGCGCGCACGAACATTTCGGACACTTTTACGACCGAGAGCAATTTCTCAAAGCCGCTGAAATTAGTCCCTCCCCCGCGAAGAGCGCGACTACATCAGTTACCCAATAAGGAAAAGCCCTGTTTGGACGAACTATAACAGCCATTCCTGTCAGCCAATCACTGATCAAATCCAGCCGGCTTCTGCTTTCGGCTCAGCCAATAGAATGCGCTCATTCAGGCTAGCGAGGCTATGCAACGTGAAGCTTCATTCATTGATCTTGATCTTGAAATTAACGTTAACTGTTACCGTTAATCAAAGAATCTAGTAGTAGACATTTCAGCAACTCCACGTTTGTCAACACAGCTGGCTCCAGTGATAAATGATCTTTGTTATAACATTTATATAAAAGTCGAAGTGAAACACGCGCAGGAAAGTGTTACACAGCGGCCACGTTGACTCAGAGGCCATAGTGTCATAATTTACTACGACATAACTAAACGCGTCTATATTAAACTGCCTCGAAAAACATCGAATCAGCGAATTAACTAACGTTAGAGGTCGATCGGTTAACGTTAGTTTCTTTATTTTTGACAATACTGAAAGTTTATCCAAACATAACGGATATAAGATACAACGTTAGTCTCGCTCAATAATAATCGTAAAACTCACCTTAAAACGCATTTACAAAGAGTTTTCCCATTAGACCAGAGTGCTGGAAATGAATAATGTCGGTGTTGTCCCGCACACGAACGGCTATGGTGATCTACCGGCGAACAAACGGAGTAAAAGCCGGCGCCTCATCGCAGCTCTATATATAGTGACGTGGTTTCCAAGGTGACGCACCAGCTAAAACCGGCTTCCTCCAAGCCAGCGAACCGGTTTGGTCTTGCTAGCGACTCCTTTGCGCGTGAACATTTGAAGAAGTGACTGAATCACAGTTACATTCTCAGCTGGTATAAGATTAAGATCAATAATGATGATGCTAAAACCTGTTAATGATACAGAGCTCAAAATGAACAACGGGCTTAACCATGCACAATATAACAGCTGAACTCTTCTCTGTTCCTCAACATCTATAAACTATCAACTACTGTTATCTCTAATTAGAAAGTATAATATAATAGAAGTTTATATATATATATATATATATATATATATATATAAATGTTTTAGTATTAGTTTATGCTGTCAAAATGTATTATAGCCTATTTAAATGTGACAAAAAAAACATAACAAAATACTAATATTTACGTTAAAACTGAAAAAGTAAAAGCTAATTCCAAATAGTTTTAAATAAATACTAGTCTATAAAAACAATACCGAAATATCACATCTAACGTTGTACTATTTTGGAACTACTTAGGAAAAAGCAGATATCACAGTTACATTTGCCGTTCAAAATATTATTTTTGGAATTAAAGTATAGAATTGGGCAAATACGGTCGGATTCATAGAAATGTGTATTTTACAATCTTATAGACGTACTGATACTCTTTATTGGAAAACTATCGATAAGTAAAGAATTTCAATGTGGATTAAAGATATGTTGTCAATGTAAAATATCATGCATATTGTTCAAAAGAAAGAAAAAAAAAACTGTCTGAAGAAAATGTGTTATAAGGCACAGTGTTAATGATGTAAGAAGCACGAGCTCAGAGGGAGTATCATGATGTTCTACTCGGAAAACACAATTTTTTAAACTTTTTGTCTTTTTTTTGATTGGGTATGGGAGAGAGACTACAGTATACAATGTTTTGTGTTTACATGATCTGTTGTGATAACTAAAAAAGTAATAAATATTGTTCAAAAAAAAAAAAAAAAAAGGAATTTGGCCAGTGCGGATGAGGTCATGTGGAGGATCGTTTTCTGTGCCTTTTCCTTCCTTGTAATTGGGCCATCTGGTTCCAGTTACCTCAGTTTCACGACAGCAGCTTTCAGTCAACATGCCGCAAGACCTTGTTGAAGATCCCAGAATGGATGTTTCCTCACCTTTTGCACAAACGTCCACTTCCGCCTTTTATCTTTGTTGTCGTCCTGCCAGATGTGATGAAATTAGGAGTGGACACTGTACCTAAATATATCAGTCCTAAAACTCCCCGAAATCAAAGGAGCAGGCTAATTATGGCTGTATCCTGTGCACCTGCGTATTTGGAAACAAATACATTTTTCTTTTTCTTTTTAAAAAAGAAAGCATTTGACTGCATCTCAAGTACTGCAGGCTTCATTGTAGGCCTACGCATTTTTGTCACCATCACCTTACTAACTTACAGTTCATGATTATTTCATTTTAAAAGCCAACTTTCAGTCAACTGTTATCTCTGAATGTAATGAATAGTTAATTACATTGCTGTATAATCTTTAAAATGGCTACACACACCAATGACATTATCTTTACTACCACATATCACCACAAACTGTGGTCAAATTCACTTTGGCCTATAAAGTCTGGCTCATAACATAGCAATTATCTCAACATAATATGCAAATGTAAGTCCCACATGCTCCATGAATCTACAGTTCTAATATAGTCCTAAAATGTAAAAAGTTAACAGAGCAATTACAACCCATGCTTTTTTATTTATTGCGTTTTAAGCGCCTGTGCAAGCCTATCTTCATTACTGTTGGACACTTGAAAAATCACATATCAGGCTAGAAGATGTATACAAAATTACAAAAGAAGTGTTTAAAAAAATCATCCAAGAGTCATTCAAAAGCTTTGTATTTGACACACTCGCTGTGGCTTTTACCCTGGTCTTCGACTCGAGATTTTCTATGATCCATGACGACTACATTGCTGTGGTGGGGAATACGTTTCCCAGATGCAAATGAGCCCGAGCTTGCAGAATCCAGACAGACCTTTTTCCAGAACTATGATTTTTCCTTCAGAGGTCAACTAGACCATGAGGTCATTGTTTATATCCTCAACCACAAACCACATCACTTTTTCATGAACACAATAATATTTAATGGGTAAGAAGGTTCCTATGTCAGTTTTTCCCCTTCCTTTACTATATTAAGGCTCCATACAACACTTTTAATGTGGCAACATTTTCCACTCTTATCAAGATTTCAGTCGGATTTCCTAATCTGTCAATCTTGCATTTTCCTCCCAATTCCATGGAGAGAGATCATGGAAAGGAATTTAGGACTAGCCTAGTTGATGAAGGTTCTTTATGCTGGATGTGCAGCTGACTATTAGTGAGAGCAGAGAGAAAAAACGGCAAGTGCACAATATTATCTATGTATTTGTGTTTCTTAAATAAGATATACATGACACACAGGCTATTCTACCTTGCCCTGTGTACACTACACACGGTTTTAAACTTGTGACCTTGAAACTTTATTTCTAGCAACACGGAAAGTTTTCAGTCAAAGCAGTTTGAAGCATGTGCCTTAATTAATCTAACCCAAACACTTGACATAAACACATGGAATATGAGGGGTAAATAATAACTGGGTATAGTGACACCAACGTACGTGAGTTTGCTACACTTATCAGTATAATCCCAGATAGTCCTCAAACATAACAACCAAGCAAAATCTTAAAACAATATTTTGGTAAAATATCTTTTGGTAAATTACACATAGTAAGGAGTACCCATTTAGCCACATGTCGAAAACAGGCAACAATTTTTTGCTAAGAAAACATAAACGCATTTCCCTGGAACATGGATGAAGCTCATGTGACTTAACTGCAACTGGAATAACCAGAAGACCAATCTCATTACACTCCAGCACGAAACAAGAAAAAGTCACAGGCTTCACTGAATGTTATTAATATATCATTGTTGATACTTTGTGGCAGTTTCCCAGGAACTCCAAAATTCCAATTTTTCACACAAATATATTTCACAACTTTGGATGGAAACATAGCTAGCGACAAGCCATTAAAAATAAATAAATGAAACATATATATATATATTCTTTCACACTATTCCTGAAACTGTGTGATGTGTGTGGAGTGACAGTGATTAGAGGAAAGAGGTTTCTATGTCACAGACATCCAGAAAGGTCAGCGGTAAGCCTGCTTTATTTATCAGGACTCACCAGGTGACTGATCTCAGAGACAGCATTTGTGATGGATACAGACCTAAATGTGTCTAAAGAGCATTTAGACACATTGTGTATGTCACCATGAATAACACGTTCACACACACAAGAATCACCGGTTTCATTCATGTATGACTAGTTTGATTAATTTAAATTAAAACTTTGCAATTTAAATGGATGGAAACTGCATTTGTAATTCCAGTACATCAATCTTAAATGCTTTTTTATTTGTATCTCTTTTATTTTTACATTTTATGATGTTACTTACCTCATATTAAAAAAACCCATAAAATTACATCACAATGTACAACATTAAAGAGATAGTTCACCTCTTTTTTCTTTTGCTGAATACAAAAGAATATATTTATTTTCTTCTTGCAGTATAGTTATTGTTACATCCTAATGTATTTTTAACACAAGAGGTGATATAGGTGTAATGTCAGCACAATTTAATCCTCACACATGATGTGTAAACCTGGGTAAAGAGATTCTCTCGTTTAACTAAAATGTATACATGATTCATCTGGTAGACACACTTTTTCCAGAAGGACGTATAGTATATTCAAACTTTACACATTATTAAGTGCATTCCCTGGAAACTGCAACATGACCTCTGCATTGCATTAGAAACTCATGCATGACTGAGTTTCCAGTTCAGTGGCACCTTACACACTTACAGGTCAACACACTTAAACTCAAAGAGCAGAGTAAGTTCAAGAAGGTCAGGTATTTATTGAACAGAAAGATAAGCTCACAAAGACAGGTTAATCCATGAACCGTCCGTGGCTCGGGGATTCAGAGGCAGGCAGATGAAGGCATAGGAAAAAGGTTGTTACCTTGAGCTCCCGCAAGGTGAGCTTTAACTGTGGTACTTAAACACTCAGGTAATTGTGACTGCGCTGAGATCACACTAACAGAGACTGCGTGACATCACCTCCCCCTCCTGGAAGGTGCTTCCTCACACCTAAAACCTTCCCAAGGGGAGGGTGGGTGGGTGCCCTGGAGGCCGTGCCCTGGCCTCTGGGCTGTGGCTCTTGCAGCATGAACTCAAGGGCTGGAATCTGGATCAGCTCTCCTTGCCTAGATCAGGATTGGCACTCCTGGCCTTGACTCTGGAACTGGGATCGGGATTGGCACTCCTGGACGTAATCTGGGGGCTGTAATCGGGATCACAATGCCTGGCTGAGACTCTGGATCTGGGATCGGCACTCCTGGCCGAGACTCTGGAACTGGGATCGGCACTCCTGGCTGGAATCTAGGGGCTGGAATCTGCACTCCTGGCCGAGACTCTGGAACTGGGATCGGCACTCCTGGCCGTGTTCCTGGAACAGGAACTAGGAACTGTGGTTCGGAATCCGCAGGGATTAATGCTGGCATGTCTGCCCGTAAATCTGACTGAGTAAGTTCAAGAAGGTCAGGTATTTATTGAACAGAAAGATAAGCTCACCACTGAGCATCAACATAAGCAGTCCTTCTTGGATATAGTTCATAATGTGAGCAATCTCCTGATCACCAGATAACTGACTCACTGCGCAGATACAGGTAAGTTTCTTACGAAAGCGTGGAACTTGTGGGATTCAGTGCTCGGTGCAGGTAAATGTCAAGGTAGGTGATTCATCCCACAAAGGCAGGTTAGTCCGTGAACCGTCCGTGGCTCGGGGATTCAAAGGCAGGAAGACAAAGGCATAGGAATAAGGTTGTTACATAGAGCTCCCGCAAGGTGCTACTGGTGACTGTGGTTATTAAACACTCAGGTAATTGAAGTCAGGTGGACCTCATTAGTGAGCCGGTGATTGTGACTGTGCTGAGATCAGCGCACACTAACAGAGACAGCGTGACAACAGGAATGTAAAAGTCAGAAATACACAAATAAAATGCCAAAGGTGTAAAACAGCAATGAAGAGTCAAAACTTTTTTTAAATAAAAACCCATGTTAATGCTTGTGCTAAGCTGAAAGTCCTATACCTGAGAAAAAAGCTTGTAAATCTGTCATTATACTATATTACCACCAACTCTTATATTCAGAGTTTTGTTAAGTTTATTTATTTCTTCATTTATTCAGTTTGCACACTTGTAATAATTTAGCATAATGAAAATTTTTTAACTAATTTTGGTAGGTCAGTCATTTTTATGTGACCACCACAAGTGCAACAAGGTGGGGGAAATATCCCAGAAAAGTACAAAAAAAAATATAATATAAAAATACTTATGTGAGCAAGTGAGCAAGCTTTAGTGTGTTAGTCACCCAAAAGTGAAAATTCTGTCATTAAGGTTCCAAACCGATACGACCTTATATATGGAATTAATCTGGAGTAAGCACAGTGAAATTTCTTAATATGAAAAACCAATTTATAGTATAGTCTACAAGTTTACTTGTATTAATTATGATATCTAACCAAATACAGTCACAGGTCACAAATTCAACCAAACTGCTTTTAAAATTACAGGAAACTAAAAACCAAGTGCGTTTAATGTCGTTTGAGTCTGTGAGTGTGAAATAACTCTACAAACACACAATTCTGTTTTCATATGTGTTCTGCATTTCTCATGAAACATCAAACTTTCTCAAGAGGAAACTTTATTGGCAGCAACATCAAAAGGTTATGTAATAGGCGTACATGGATGTGTGCAAACACGTCGTATGGCGTAATATAATATTGCCTTACAGACATGAGTCATTATTCACTCAGTGCTGAAATTATAGATCAAGTGATATAAATCCACTGATTTGTACCCTGTCACGAGTGTGTGCAGGTAAACAGGCAAAGATGATAGTAGCAGTTAAACTTAAACTTCTTTTTAATAAATCAGGAGAACAGGAGTATACATTGAGGACCGACAAACATGACAAAACACAACAGGCTTATAAACACTGGGGAAAACTCAAGGTGGAACAGGTGAGGAACACAGGTGGAGCAGGTAAACTAATTAACTGAACAAGAAACAGAACAGAACCAAAAAAGGAAAAACAGGAAGACAAGAAGACTAAAGCTAAATTAAACTGCGACAGACTAAAACAAAGACATAAAGCGTTACATTATGCGTCCCTCCTTGCACCGTAACAAGGCATGAAAGTACATAGTGGGGGAGGGGGGGTGGGTGCCCTGGAGGTTGTACCTGGAGGTTGTACTGGGCAAAATCTCTTTTCACCTCCAGGATGGTTTTTGATGCCCCTCACTGGTGACGAGGATCCGGAGGGCCAAGGAGGAGCTGGAGAGAGGGAGGAGCCTGACAAAGCCAGAAGGATGTAGAGACAAGGCGAAGCCAGATGAGTGGAGTCCCGAGGCAGCGGTGGACTCTGAGCCAGAGGGACGATGGAGCCCGATGGAGCTGGTGACCTGACGAGCACGATAGAGAGGAGGGAGCTAGGGCCCATTGTAGAGCCGACGGGTCAGAGGGCTGAGGTGGAGTTCTGGACTCAGAGGCTGTAGGTGGAGTCGGGGAGCACTCCGACCTTGGTGGTGCTGGATGATGGCAGTCCTGCGTGACTTGATGGAGAGCTGAGGGCAAATGGCAGGACTGTCAGACGACACTGGGGAGGAGGCTGGAGTGGGTGGGAGAGCGGGGATTTTCTGGGATCGGGATTCAGAAACGTCTTTCCTAGCTGTGATTCGGGATCCAGATTCAGAGACGGCTCTCCTGGCCGCAATTCAGGAACTGGATTCAGGAATGGCACTCCCAGGCGTAACTCAGGAACTGGACTCGGGATCGGCTCTCCTGGCCGTAATCCAGGAGCTGGATCCAGGAACGGATCTCCTGGACGTAATTCAGAAATTGGACTCGGGATCTGCCCTCCCGGCCATAATCCAGGAACGGCTCTCCTGGCCGTAATTCAGGAACTGGATCCAGGAACGGTTCTCCTGGCTGTAATTCTGGAACTGGATCCAGGAACGGCTCTCCTGGACGTAATTCAGAAATTGGACTCGGGATCTGCCCTCCCGGCCGTAATCCAGGAACGGCTCTCCTGGCCGTAATTCAGGAACTGGATCCAGGAACGGTTCTCCTGGCCGTAATTCAGGAACTGGATCCAGGAACGGCTCTCCTGGCCGTAATTCAGGAACGCCTCTACTGGCCGTAATTCAGGAACTGGATCCAGGAACGGCTCTCCTGGCCGTAATTCAGGAACTGGACTCCTGGCCGAAACCGCTGACAGGACGGCATTCTTGAAACAGGCGAAGACGATAGTAGCAGTTAAACTTAAACTTCTTTTTAATAAATCAGGAGGAGAACACGAGTATACACTCAAGAAAATAACATTGAGAACCGACAAACATGACAAAACAAAACGGGCTTATAAACACTGGGGAAAACTCAAAACAGGTGAGGAACACAGGTGGAGCAGGTAAACTAATTAACAGAACAAGAAACGGAACAGAATCAAAAAACGGAAAAACAGGAAGACAAGAAGACGAAAGCAAAACGAAACTGTGACAGACTACAACAAAGACATAAGGCGTTACACACCCTCCCTCAAAACAAAACATTTATAGTGGTGAAAAAAGTGGTCCAAAAACACTGTCAAGTTGTGAAATACAACACTTTTAAATAATTATTTTCTATTGTAAAATATAAGTCGTTGTTATGCACAGCTGAATTTTCAGCATCATTACTTCAGTCTTCATGATAATGATTCACAAATCCCTCTATGCTGATTTAATATGCTAAAACAAACAAAAAACATTTCTGATAATTTTAATGTGGAAAACAGTTGTGCTGCTGAATAGTTTTGTGGAAACCATGATACATTGTTTTATGATTTTTTTTAAAGATTGTAATGTTGATTAGAACAGCATTTACAGTATTTGAAATAGAAATGTATTTTCAAAATAAGATTTAAATATACATGTGTATAAAGAAAGGAGTCATGGATTACATTAGAGCAAATCTAGACACAAACTGCTTCTCACTGGTTAAAGGCGGTTCAGACCAATGCTGATGACATCACACATCCTCATCACAGACTCAATAGTTCTTTCTTTCTCTTTCTGTATTTGGTGCAGGATGAAGGAATTTGAAGAGTGTTTCTGTAAAATATTTCAAGGTCCTGTCAGGACGTGTGAAGGAAGACATTATTAGGCTTGAGATTGTTGATAAGTTGCCCTAAAATGAGCTTTATTCATCAGCAGAAATACTTTTAATTGCATTTGTAATGCAAATGTAATGGCATAGACTAGGATTTTTAACATCAACCCCCCCAATAGCCTTTCTGAAGATCTGTTTGATGAGGATGAATAGTAACGTTCTGCAAACCCTGTAAAAAACTAAACAAAACAAAAAAACAAAAACAAAACAAAACAAAAAAAAAAACAGCTGGTTTGAGCTAGTTTAAGATGGTTGTTAGTTGGTTTGGAGCAGAAGTTAGTTGTTTAGGGCCAGCTAATAACCAGCTCAAACCATCTGCCATGTTTCACAACGTACTGAACCAGCATGCCTTTTTTACTTATCAACACGGATGAACCACCTGCTTGTGACCATACAGTGATTAAAACTGAGTGATTAAAAATGATTTAAAGCTCTTCTGGAAGTCTTGGAGGAGAATATTTTAAATAGTTGTCTGATATGTACACAGAAGGTATGTAGCTTAGGTAAGGGGAAAAAATGCCCAGAAAG
>JAUCMS010000031.1:16631902-16642160 GCA_032357445.1 Enteromius radiatus | reverse complement strand
ACTTTATTTTCACAATTTCCCAGCATTAATTTTGGGGGGGCTTAGCCTCTCCAAGCCTCCATTACGCGCCGCCCATGCCTGTGTACATAAATATGTAAATATATATAAACTGCTAACTATGAAATGTTTCAATAAAGGTTCATTAAGCTTTTGAAAATAATAAAAAACAAAAGAGAATTGATATGTCAGGCTGTAAAGGGTGAAGATCTTTGTGTGACAGTGCTCAGATCTGCTGGACAGGTTCAGGAAGGGATAAAACAGTGTTGTATTATGTAGCATTGTATTGCTGTATGGCTTCTGGTTTGACAGGTGTTAGACAGGGACTTTTGGCCTTGTGGTTAAAAAATAGGCCTTCTATCTAAGCATATCTTTGCACACTATATAATGACACGCTTCTTCCTCTGAATATAAATGTACTGTACATACACAAGTTACTGAAAGCAGGGGGATGCTTATCTAAATCTAACAAAATGGGTCACGGAGCAATAGGCTTCCAGATAAGAGTTAAAAAGAAAAGCAGAAATGAAAACATTATAAATATGACTTGACCTAGAGTAACATCACATCCACGAAAGCAGGAAAGATCACAGGAGGAAAAACCTACTGGTGAAAGAGTCTTTTCAGCGTAACACAGGTCAGTTGTATTTAGTTAAATGATGCTTATCTTAGTTCCTTGTACTACATCTGTGAACAACACACTGAATTTGCATACAGATGCAATATGGCTAAATAGCATGCCCAAATTTACATAGCAAATTCACCATCCAGTTTAAACTAAGAGTTTTATTATTATAATATAATATTATTATTATTATATTTTTTATTTAAAAATATAATTTAGTACTGTGAGGCAAAGCTGCGTTTTCACATGATCATCACATGACCCTTTGGAAATCATTGTGCGATGCTGATTTGCTGCTCGAGAATCATCATGTGGGATAAGCCATGATAGAGGATTCATTGAGAAAGAAGAAAGTTCAAAAGTACTGCATGTCTTTATAAAAACTAAATATTTCAAACCTTTGAAACAGTAGTGTCTTTTCAGGTTAAACTGCCACCTTTTCTCTTAGGCCTTCAATCATTTTTGTGGTCCTGTGGTGTTACGAATGCATTTTTGTTGCAGAAATATTCCATAGTTTCTGAACTCACACATCTATAAAAGCAGTCACACTTCAGGATGCCTCGTGTCCAATTAAAAGACTTTCTTGATCTTACAGTCCTTTTAATGTCACCCAAATTCTTTAGCATAGGCTTCAGCAAGATTATCTGTGATAATCTACTTTATTGTGTTTCTACACAGAAAAAAAAAATAGAATAGGGAGTACATAACACCTTTATAATAAAGAATATGACACTATTTCCATATTTTTGCGGACAACTGTCCAGGACAATCTGTAATGTTAGAGTTACAGCAGTATTACAGTAACACTTAGAACTTGAGTTATCTGTGTAAAGCTAGCTCTCTTATTCTTATAATGAAGAAACAAATTATGAGTAAAGCATTACTTTACGCCTGTGATACATGAAACTTACACAAAACAAAGAATCAGTGATACAAGCAGGAAGAAAAGGGCAAATGTAGAAAAACATCTTATCTCTCCAGGATACGAGCAGGTATCTGGTTTGAGGTTTGGGAGCAGTGAGAGCATGTAACATGGCATTGATAACCACAGAGCAATCCTTATATCCTGAAGTGCACATTAAATTAAAGTATTCACATGCCATCTTAATGTAGTTCTGGTTGAATGTTAGTTTGCGCGCATCATCAAATCCATCCCATATGTCTTGCTCTGTTTTCTTTGGCAGAATGTTTGTGGCCATGCCAAAATTTCCAGGCTGAATGATACTGACCTACAAGAACAGGAAAAAAAATGTAGGCCTTTAAACATTAGTGACAATGTGAGTTTCCCTTTAATAGAGCTACTCAGGTCTTACCTTAACTCCAAAACTGGCCATCTCTACTCTCAAGCAGTCTGCAAAGGCTTCCAGTCCTCGTTTGGATACACTGTATGCTCCCATGTTCAGACAGTTGAAGAAAGAAAAGATACTTGACACATATAACATACGACCTGAGAATGGATAATGAAATGAAGTAGTAAGTAAAACTTGCAAGTTATCTGCATCACTCAATACCTTTCTGTTGGGCTGATCAGAGTCAGAAACAGCTTTTAATTTAATAGAGATAAGAAAACTTGAGAAAAATATGATTCCCAGCTCACACAAACCAAAAATCAGATTACTGGGTGCAACTTTGGTCAGAGTTTTACTTTCTTTTTAGTCATGTTTTTAACGGTTTGTGAAGAATACTAACAGGATTATAGAATCGAGACGTTTTAACAGATGTATTATTCTAATTGATTTTTCATACAGATTAATTTTTTTATGATTTCTAATTTAGTACATATGTAAAATAAATCCACATTTATATTTAAAACAAATGTTGTGCATGTTATTAAATTTAAATATAGTAATATCATAAACAATGGCTTTATATAAGCTTATTAGAAAACACAAATCAGTCGACCACTGGTTCCACATTATTTTGATCGTCCACTAACTATAAGTAACTTTGTAATCTCAACTAATTCTCATTAATTCATAATTTCATGTCTACTACTGTAACTCTCAGAGTAGACTGTTTAGGGTTAGGGTTAGTAGAATAAGTTGACATATACTTGTAAAGTTTCTGATAGTCAGTATGTAGTACTGAATAAAGTGTTAGATAGATATTAAGCAGACAGTCTACTAATACTCTAACTGCTAGTTGACATGTAGTTGCAAAGTAACTTACTGTTAGTAGAATATCTAAAGTGGACTAGCGAAAATTTAACAGTGTTACCCCAGTGACAGCCTTTGTACAGCAAAGAAATAATTTAAAGAACTCTGCTATGCCTTTTTAAATACTGTTTCTCAAGCACATCAGCAGACTATGCAAGTCGGCACATCCTGCATTGGCAGAGTTATATGTGTTCCTGGGTCAACATATTTTGTTGACCCTGGAACAACATTTTAATCCAACATTTTAGTTTTGACCATATCTCTACACCTAACCCATGAGTAATGCCTAAAATCATATTTGATGATAGATGACTGACACTGATGTACAAGGACCAGACACTGATTGTAAGCCTAAACTTCTCAAAAACTATAAACTGGTTACTCAAATCTGATTGGCTAATTACAATGTTGTTCCAGGTTCAACAAAGTGGGACATGTCACTCAGCAAAATCAGGTTCTGCATACAAGCCGTCAGAAATCTCAATTCCACTTTCATGATGGCAACACATTTACATAACACTCACCTATAGGCATTATGAACAACTTGACCTGCCCTTAACACTATATGCTGTGTCCCAGGCAACCCGTAACCCATGTTTGTCCAACCTTCTATCCATGAAAGTGCACTGGAATGACAGTCAAACCTGTGATGTCCCACCCGTGAACTAGATCGGTGTACTTCTAGTTCTGAGCTCTGGCATCACATAGCCCGCTAAACAACAATGGCAGCCCCTACAGATGCAGTGTTTATGCAAGTGGTACAATAAAATAAAAAGGTTTTCCTCCTTCGTTTCCCTAAAATTAGCATTAGAAATGATTGTAAATGAGCATATTCCCTTACATCTAGCTACCACAATACTTTGTGCCAGTTATTATCAATTCAGTCCTCATGCCCCATCGCTATGTTTCTCTTGTCGCTTCAGGCCTTTGTTCTATTGGAACGTATGTGCTCTGTGAACTGTAAATCACTGGATATTCTGCCATGATTTCAGTTCAAAGCAAACATAAATGCACTTTGAATGGAATGTATAAGTGTGCAAGTTTTTAAATTGTATTCATTTAATTACAGCGCAAATTTGTGAATGGATGTTCCGAAGTGAAGTAAACTTTAACTGATTTCCCAACAGACTGAGCCATCTGACCAATCAGTGCAGAGTATTCTCACAGAAAGGAGGGGTTTACAGACATTGACCCAATGTGTCCCAACTTGTACTACAACCTTAAAGTATGTACTCTTTTGGTAAAAAAAAAAAAAAAAAGGTACACACTTGAGTATGTGAGTAGGCAAGCGTTGCAACATACTATCTAATCTTTAATGGGCCCTCTGTTGCATAGTTACATGTTTCCCATCACTGTAAACTAACATCCTTCACATTTCATTTCATTTTAGGCAGACTTTGGGACACACTTATTCTAATCTCACATTCTACAGAAGTTAGGATGGATAGTATGAACACACAGGGTGAATCTTAGAATTAATTGTTTGAGAATCTTTGGAAAATAACATGATATTATCATTAATATTATTATAGATCATGCTTATCTTGAGAAAGCAAAAGCTATTTTTGACCTTGCATGCATATTAACCTATTGTAGACTCTCAAAACAATATTAGGAACTTTAAAAATGGCATAATAGTGGCACATTAAACAACAATGATTTTACATTGTACACAATTTAGAAAATAAGGCATCAATGACCTTTGGATGCTCTGACAAGTGATAAGAATGGGATGGTGACTTTGATAGCACCAAACAGGTTAACGTCAGCCATCTTCTGGAAGTCCTTGGCAGTGCTCCACTCGGTCTCTCCCCAGTCACTTATTCCAGCATTATTTACCACAGCATAGAGACCTGAAAAATTGCAAAGATATACAGTACAAGAAGGATTTCATCCATGAATTGTGAAGTGCCATTCAAAAGACATTTTGAAGCTTTTAAGTTACCCTTCTCTGGCAAATTTGCTTGCACAAAATCCTTGGCCGCACTGACATCTTCATCTTTGGTCACATCCAGTTGTAGCACTTTCATACGGTCAGAGCCGTTTTTAACCAGACTCTGAGCCCCAGGACCCTCAGGACATAAACATCCGGCAAACACTGTGAAGCCCATGTGGTCCAGTTTCTTTGCAAGGTGATGCCCAAATCCACTATCACAACCTGTAACTAACACCGCACGGCCAAATCCATCCGACAAGCCCTTTTCTGTCTGGAATAAGGTTTTGGCCCAGAGCATGAAGCAGATGACCAGACTGAAATATGTGTAAGTTTGTTCATCACTTAAATAGTTGTAGGAAATGAGCAGGACGGTCAAGCTGAAAAACACTGGCTTCATTGTGAATTAGGAGATCATAAAACTAATCCTTGAGCTCTGACTGAGGAACCTTTAAATGACCAAACAGAAATATTACAACATTAAAAAAATAATTACAACTGAAAAGAGCATCAAAATATCACAACTATGTCATACAGATAATATCATGCATTGTTACAGCATACTTTTATCATTAGTTTTTCCCTTGTGGTATCTGTTGACATGCAAACACACAATGAGTAAGATTGCACTCTACTGCAACTAGGTCATGCCCAAAGACAGATTGATCAAATGATTAAGAGCGGTGAACAGATATACTGTAAGCTACAGGCAGTAAATGCAGTAAACACAAATGTTCCCGTTTCTGTTCTGTGGGGGTTTTTTGGACCAAAAATGGCACCTATTTTGCAAAATTCACTTCTACACATTGTTTGAATGTAAATGTTTGTTGGCAGTTTGTGTATGCGGCAGCATTATTCACTTGCATGGCTTGTGAAAGTTCAGTTTTGCTTAAATAGCCTTGCTCACTGAAAGAAAAACCTCATTTTGATTTGATTTGGCAGCAATGAAACAAATTAAGAAAGAAAGGACAGTATGTCAGTTTTTTGAGTCTTAAATCTTTTTACAAATAATACTGTGAACATGTAATTTTTATATTGTCTTGTGGGTCACTTACTTGCCCACTCCTTGTTAACTGCTCAGATTATTAACTTAATGGTTCCCAACCTGTCTTAGAGACACTCAAATACCACACATTTTGAATGTATCTTTTCTCTGAAAGGCACCAATTTCAAGTCTTGGAGCCTGTAATAATCAGCTGTTGACCTAAATCAGGTGTGTCTGATTAAGGAGACAGGCAAAACGTGCAGTGTTGGGTGTCTCCAGGACCAGGGGTGGAAACCACTGCATTAACTGACACAGGCCCGTTTACACGAAGGGAAGACACAGATACCCCGTTTTTAATCACAGAAAATGATTATTTCTAATCAAGAAAGAAACCGGATGGTTTCTCATGTCTGTAAAGAGAGGCTTGTGGGGAGAATGCGTTAGAGATTTTCTGTAGTGGAGATACGCGAGGAGAGTTTGGAAAGGTTTGATAGGATTTTGGACATTAAAAATTAAAATCCGGTGGGCTTTTTTGAACTGATCGGTTTTGCTTTGCTTGATGAGAAAGGAGATAGAGTTTATATCGATGACTGACAGGTCGGAAACTGTCGGATGCGTTTTTGGATCGAAATTAGAATTGACGGTAAATTCAGAGAATTTGAGAAAGCCAAAAAAAATAAACATTGGGTCGAGGGTGCGATCCTTGTGCACGGAGTGATAGCCAGAGCAAATTTTATGGATGCAAATAGAAAGCATTTCTAATGTGATATCTGGAGTCGGGTTTAGGACGATTTAATCTTTGTAAGCCTTTGAGTAATAGAGAGGTTTGCGAACTGGCGATGTGTTCAGCTGGGCAGCCGAAAATTAATTTATGCATAAACTGCAACCCGCTGAGGTATCCTTTGATAGAGCCGATTTGCATGTTTTTTGCTGAATTAAGGAGGAATATATAAGACGTTATGGTTAGTAAGGAAAAATCAGGGAAAGGGAATGTTGAATTGTGAATGGAAAGCTTTAAATGATTGATGCAATGCACAGCAGCTTCGTTATCACAGTGGATAACTATGCTGGAAGCTACCCATTCGCTTCCCCAGAGAAAAGCTGCAACGACTATAGGAAATAGTTCAAAAAGAGCTGATGAAGCGAATTCGTGCGGGATGGACGACATTTCAACGGGCCATGTTGAAGCGAACCAGCCATTACGGTAGAGCCCGCCGAACCCGATGGAAAGGGGCTGCGTCAGTAAATAGCTGGATATCGATCAGTGATTCCAGCAAGTCGTGATAGAAAAACGAATGGCCGTTCCATTGGTTAAGGAACGTAATCCATAGCTGAATTTCGCAAAGGCAAGGGTCACTGAGGGAAATGGTGTCTTCCAGATTAGGAACTGAAGAGGCTAGGGTAAGCAGGTGCTTACCTGCAGGTGCCTGGGGGATAATGCACATAACGAAGTTGAAATGGCCTAAAACTGACAGCAGTTCGCATTTAGAGCACAAAGGATTCTCGAGGAGATTTGACGCTATAAGAATTATTCTGTCTACTTTCTCTTTTGTAAGGGACGTGATGAACCTGTCGGAATCAAGTGTGATCCCTAGGAATTCGATCACTTTACTGGGGCTGCAAGTTTTTTCTTGGGCGATGGGAATGCCTAATTTGGAAAAAACTTTTCCGAGTTTTTGTTAGGTCTGCTGCGGGCAGAGCATGAGGTGGGGAGATGAGACGAAAATTAAGAGAATATTCGGCTAGCAGAATAAGGCTATTGATGCTGGGGATCGGAGAATTATGGGGTGCGGATAAATCGATGATCAAGCACTTTTTCCCAGAGAATTTCCTAGTCACGATGGCAATTGGGTTGACCAGAAAGGTTTTAAAAGGAGGGGCGTGGAACGGGCCGATCAAAAAACCGGCGTTGAGCTCTATTTTGATTAACTGATCGACCGAGTCGGGATCAGTAGTGGCTAACTGGAGGTTGCTGCATGCGTGAGAATGAGAAAGGATCATATAATGTCGGTATATCTGTGGAAGGCAACTGAGAATTCAGGAAATGACAGGATGTGAGAAGGGTTGTTATTGCTTTGTTTGGGTAAATTGCAGTCAACTTGTCGGTCTGCAGGTGCGGGTGAAACGAGGGAAAGGAAGAAAAAGAGGTCTACATCAGTAGCTGATAGAATTTGATCTCTGATGGCGGGGGGTACGAGGGTAGGCTCTGCAGCGATTGCATTTGCTGGCATTGGGAGAGGGTTAGCGGAAAACAGAGAAAAGGGGGCAGATTGGTGGGGATTTTGTACAATAGAGGTTGCAGTTGAAGTAGAAGGGAGAGCGGAGAAGAAGGATAGGGAAGAGGGTCAAGATCGGGGGGTGGGGGGGACAGCCAAGAGAGGAGGCTGAGGGAAGATAGGACCCAGAGTGGAGGGAGCAGCAGGAAAATTGAGCAGCTGATTGGGTCCCTGGGCGGTGGAATTTTAGAATTTGCTTTAACGGCTGGGGAATTATGGAGCGGCTGCATGTTACCTGGCTGGTGTTGCAAGAAAAGCGAGAGAAGGTCAGCTTTAGACGCCTTCCATTTGAAGCTAACCCCGGCTTTAACTAGGGCCTGGCAATCAGTGAATCGGTGGCTTCAGTAGGAACGGGCTCCTCGAAATGAGATGAATCAGATGCCTCGTAGTCAGACATAGTAGCCTTCGTTTCGAGACAAAAAACGCAGAGGCCGGGTAGAAGAAGGCAGCGGCATTTAAAGCGGTGGGGTAATTGGTAATAAGGAGATTGGAAGCAGCTGTGTTCGTTCATGGTCCTCCTGAAACTCGATTAATTAATTAATCGCCATTTTTTGATATGCTGATTGAAAGTGTCTGAGATGAATGAGATGATTGTACTCCCTCTGACCCTTTTCGAAGGCTGTTCTTTTGGCTTTTGCCCATGTCAGGTTATTATTCTACAGTTCTTCTGTGACTTTCCACCTACACATTCTCCTCTGGTGGCCTTTTCTTCTGTGCCCCTGAGGATCACAGTCAAGAGCTTTCCTGGTCCTTTCTAAGGGTGTATCCAATCCGTCCCCATTTATCTGATGTCCTTTCATATTTGTCCTTGCTGCATCCTTCTCCACAGGTCTTCATTTGAGATCACTTATGGCCCCAGATTTTTAGAATTTATCAAAGCTTCCTGTTGACCAATTTTATTCTCTAGGGCAGATGTCTTGAACCCTGTTCCTGGGAACCCACTGTCCTGAAAAGTTTTTTTACAACTCGCTTCTACACACCTGCCTTTGCATTGAATTGAGCATTCTTGAGGAGCATTGTTAGTTGCTTTATTAGGGTTGTAGCTAAACTCTGCAGGACAATGGGTCCCCAAAAGCAGGTTAAAGACCTATGCTCTAGGGATCTGGTAATGCCCTAAGGTTCTGACCCCCTCCTCATCCTAAACAACAGCCTGAGCCCTGTCAAAACATTTCTACCTCCCTCTATCCTCTACGACCTAAGCTCTGTCTCTCCTCCCGCCGAGCTCCGCTCCACGAGCCTCCCTCTCTCCTTCCCTCGAGCAAGGCTCAATGTCTTTCCCTCCCTAGCATGGCTCACTTCCCCAATCCCCGAGCATGGCTCACTTCCCCAATCCCCGAGCATGGCTCACTTCCCCAATCCCCGAGCATGGCTCAATTCCCCAGACCCAGAGCATGGTTCACTTCCCCAGACCCCGAGCATAGCTCATTCCCCCAGACCCTGAGCATGACTCTTTTTTCCCCAGTCCCCTCAGCAAGTCCACAAGAATCGGAGCTATTACTCCCGCAGCTGTGGATCAGCTCCTGCTGGGAATGGTCGTTCTACTCTTATGACACAGGGGACCTGCCGAAGCACCTGCAATGGCCGCACCCAATGCATTCTCTGTCTTAGTAGCGGACCTCAAAAGTTGGAGCCCCCGCACCTCAGCTGCGGACGGCCCCGCCGGAGAAGGCCGCTTCTCTCGTATCTTTGTTCTTTGCATCCCTCCGCTGCCCCTTACACCACTTAAACTGGGAACCAGGTGTTGGGTTTCCCGGCCAGAGGAGAACTGGCCCTCGCTAAGCCAGGTTCCTCCCAAGTTTTTTTTCCACCATCATTCCTGTCCCAAAGAAACCCAAAATCACTGGACTTAATGACTACAGACCTGTAGCTCTAACATCTGTGGTCATGAAATCATTTGAAAGATTGGTGTTGGATTTTCTGAAGGTCTTCACTGGACCCTTACTGGATCCCCTGCAGTTTGCAAAAAGGTTGGTGGATGATGCAGGCAATATGGGACTGCATTACATCCTGCAACATCTAGACAGACCAGGGTCTTATGTGAGGATCCTGTTTGTGGACTTCAGCTCTGCCTTTAACACCATCATCCCATCACTCCTCCAGCCCAAACTAACCCAGCTCTCTGTCCCTAGCTCTGTCTGTCAGTGGATCACCAGCTTTCTGACAGATAAGCAACAGCTAGTGAGAATGGGTAAAATCACATCCAGCACCTGTATGACCAGCACTGGAGCCCCTCAGGGCTGTGTTCTCTCCCCACTGCTCTTCTCCCTGTACACCAACGACTGCACC
>JAUCMS010000031.1:16559295-16573176 GCA_032357445.1 Enteromius radiatus | reverse complement strand
CAGCCAGGTGAAACACACCAAATTGAGAAACTAATGGAATGCATAGCTGATATAAAAAATTGGATGACAAATAACAAAACAGAGGTGTTAATTATCGGACCTAAAAATCTATAATTTTTGTAATGTAATAATCTAGAACACTGTCTATCACTTGATGACTTCTTTATCAGTTAGAAACCTAGGTGTGCTGTTTGATAGCAATCTTTCATTTGAAATGGCCTCGAACCCGAGCATTCTTTCTAAATATCTGTCTGAGCCCGGCCCGTCGGAACCAGATGCACATACACACACACACTATAAGTCCTTGCACAATCTGACATGTGCTTAATATTGAACTGGAGATTAGGTGCTGGGCGTCCGGCCAGAGGAGAACTGGCCCCATCTAAATCTGGTTTCTCCCAAGGTTTTTTTTTTTCTCCATTCTCTCACGGATGGGATTTTGGGCACCTAATTTCTAGTGATTATCGTTGTTTTGATTGCATTTGATAAACAAATAGTTTAATCTCATCATTATACATTACCATCACTCTGTTCTCCTATTTGATAATGTTCAGTGCTTTGCTACAATCTTTATTTGTTAAAAGCGCTATATAAATAAAAGTGATTGATTGATTGATTGATGTTACACTGCCACCCACTGGCAGAAAAGGGAAAAGACAGGGTCGTCACAAGTAACAGATAGTAAACTCAGGAATCACAAGTTCACATACCTATTTAGTCATGGATTTGCACACTTTTGCAGCTCATAGACAGTTTTTGTATGTGAATTACAGTAAAAATCCTGAGGGAATATATTGATTATGTCCTCTATGAAACAACCATGAAAGCCTCCACCAGGCTTGAATTAGGTGTGGTTCATGATACCATCTTGGGTAGGCAATGTCTGTCCTAGATTGCCGATGTCCTGCAGAGTTTAGTTCCAACCCTGAAAAAACAAACTCACCTGCCTGTAGCCCTAGTAATCCTGAAGATCACATCTAAAAGTTGTCCAATCAAAATCCTCGCCGAAGTGATCTCAATAACCACCGGGAAAAGTCCCGCCCGTCCCGATTGCCACTCCGCCCCTGCTGGAATATGAACGGCCCGCAGCGATTTCAGCCACGTCTGACTCCACAGGAGGAGATGGCGGGCAAGTTGCGACATGCGGCGGGAGCGTAGACCACCCTGGCGGTTGATGTACGCTACGGCTGCAGTGTTGTCCGTCCGGACGAGCACGTGTTTGTGGATCGGACGAAAGCGACGAAGGGCCAGAAACATGGCTAGCAACTCGAGGCAATTGATATTAAACAAATATGTGCCTTTCCAGGGATCCGAGGCCGCTTGCCTGTTGCATGTAGCACCCCAACCCGTGGATGAGGCATCCGCGTGTACCACAACATGCCTCAATATTTGCCCTAGGGGCACTCCTGTCTGTAGAAAGGCAGGGTCTGACAAGGGCTGAATAAGTGGCGACACTCCGGGGAGATGCCAATCCGAAGAGTGCCCCGGTGCCATGCCCATCTCGGGACCCGATCGTGTAACCAACGCTGAAGTGGTCTCATATGGAGATCGAGTCCAACTCCATGCCGAGATAAGAGATCCTCTGTACTGGACAGAGTTTGCTCTTCTCTCAGTTGACCTGAAGGCCCAAATGGCTGAGGTGCTGTAGCACTATGTCCCTGTGCTGGCACAACAACTCTCGCGAGTGAGCTATTATCAGCCATTCGTCAAGGTAGTTGAGGATGCGGATGCCCCTCTGCCAGAGGGCAGAGAGAGACCCCCTGCGAGCTTGGTAAAGACTCGGGGAGACAGGTACAGGCCAAATGGGAGAACCTTGTACTGATACGCTCAACCCTCGAACGCAAACCGTAGAAGAGGTCTGTGTCGAGGTAGAATCGAGACGTGAAAGTACACGTCCTTCAGGTCGATGGCTGCGAACCAATCCTGGCACCGAGCTTCGGCATGAGCATCAAGATTTGCGTCATTCCACAGGACGAGAGTGTCTTTTGAATAAGATGTCAACACGTTAACGGAGCAGGATAATTTCAGCGATTACAACCTTGTATTTTACTCTCTTCTTTGCAAAAAGACATCGTATGGCTTCAGAAGGACTTGAAATGCAGCAACTTGTTTGTAATATATATTTTTTTACTGCTTATAGTCAGTTTTTGCAATAAATACCCGTGATTGTGCTTATATTGTCTGTGTGTATTTTATATTGTTCAAAAGTGGGTAGGTTTAGGGTAAAGGTGGGGCTAGGTGCTACAATGAAAGTATAAATTTTATATCAAATGAATCCAGTTATCCGTGAGTGGATCACAGCTGATGCCTGTCACTGAATTACATTGTAATCTTTTACGTGGTTGTCACGCCCAGCTGAAAAATGCACCTCTCCCCCAAAAGTTGTTGCTAGTCCGGTTCAATTATTCAATCAGTACTTCCTGTATAAATACCAGTCTGTTTGTCTGTCTAGTCACGGTACATTTTCACTGTCATCCCAGTTCTAGCCTGTCGTTTGTTTTGCTGTCTGTTTCTCTGTCTGGATTTACTTGTTGCCGACCATTTGCTGTTTTACTGATCAGTCTCAGTCTACGTTGCTTATGTTTGCCGGTGTTTGACTTTGTATGTATATTGACCATGAGCTTGAATAAATTCAATTTTGCATTTGAACTCGAATGCTTCACGCCCCATTCGTGACAGTGGTAGTATTGCGCAATTTTTTAACACTGAATTATGCATTAAGAGTTTGTGGTTATTTCACGCAGTTCTGTGAGATCAGGTTGCATATTGTCGACTAATTTTACAGTCATAGAAGATGTCTAGTCAAGTCTGTGGCAACACCATTTTCTTTATTCAGAGTACGATGTGTCAACATCCAGCATGACAAATATTGTACAAATTTCACAATTTAAAAATGAAAAATCACTGTAACTTGTGATCTCACACATTTATAGTAAAATTAAAACAAATTCATGCTGTATCGTACAAAAATAAATCAAACTCCAGTTCCACAGAGAGCACAATAGTTTATACAAAATCCTGTCTTCATTGATGATTAAGCAAATCAACCTTAAAATGAAGGATTTACAATAAATGAATTCACAATAATTCATATGAAAAATCAGCATTCGAATATGTGACTTCTTTCATCTTACGTTGAGTAATCAGTCACATATTTGTTTAAAAAAAGTATTATGAACCGACAGTAAATGAGCAGCATGTTTGTGCTTAAATTCCCATTTCCATTGTACCGATGACGATAATCGATTCAAAAACTGATACTAGCTATTTCTCTATCGAAAGCATTACTATATTGGCAAAAAGCTGCAGATGTGATGCTGTGCGTGAATGATGAAGCCCTAATAAGGACTGATTAGTACAATGGTCGAGATCCAGTGAAGTACAAGCACCTTTGCATTAGCTCTCAATAAGGTATTAACAAGGTTGCTACAGCTAATAGTACAATGGAAATTAGGGGCTCTCGTAATGCCGTAACACCCCCGAACTCTACCGCTGACTTGAACAACCGATCCCATTGCAGTGGGAGATTTTTTTTCTTTAATTCGATTGACTACTCTTTAATGATTTTGTACAGTGATTAGACATAAAGTGCTGCTGGGGATTATTTTGTATGATATAGAACATACTCAACGAACTAGCATTGCTATTTAAAAATGCACAATATTTCTCGTAAAGATATTGTCCTCATTAATATTTCAAATCCCTGTAATCTCTGATCTCCTCAAACCACTGAACGCCTGTCATCATGCCTTCCTCGTGCCAAAGAGACACCTGGAGATTGCACATCGACCGAAGGTGGGATAAGTGCAAATAGTCTTCTGGCACAAAAGTGGGGGGCAAAAACCCTGTAGGTCCCGTTTTCATTGTCTATATTCTCTACAGATACCTTCTGTTTGGGTTCCCATACTGTACAAACATCCAAGCATGGAATCAACGGTGTCCCTGCGCAGCACTGTATACAGGAACAAAATGAAACTCATAGAGCATTGTACGTCTCTAAACCTAATTTTCGCCTTCTGTCCCTTTAAAACATTTGTATTAAAAGATTTATATAAAAATCAATCATTTACATATAGTAAAAAGATTTTGTAGCTTCCACTGTTTACAAACATGAAATTGCATATACCCACCACATAGATTGCATCTCTTTTTTTATACACATGGTTAAGTCATATATTGCTGAGACAGTTCCATTCTGGCTACTGTTATATTTCAAGGAGAGACCAAATCACGATGTGATGTTCAGAGCCGCTATTGCCGATACATTGATGCAGATTAAATGAGGAAGCCACAAATAATCAAAGCATTTCTTTTTTGCCTTCTGAAGCAGTAACAGGGTCTCCACCGTAAGCTTTCATTTCTATGATCTTTGTTTTTAACACCAACCCTTTTTTCTACGTTCTAGAAGGTAATTCTCCCCTAAAATGAACATTTTCTGACATTGTTCCCACCTCGAGGCCTTTCAAGATGTTAGATGACTTTGATGGAATTACACATTTCTCCAAATCTGTTCTGATTAACAAGTAATTGTCCAGACAGCACATTCAATATATAAGCACAAATAATCCATACCACTGCAATTTGTGATGCAAAACCTGCATGTTTTAAGGAAACATCCATCAAGTCATTTTTTAATTTCAAGCGGTCACTTCTGGTCATGTCCATAATCCATAATATTGCTCCTCCAGTGAAAAAGTTCCTCTCTTTTTAACGTCTCACATCAAAATCCATCCACATATTTGTTACTCTATTGGAATTATAACTTATATGGCTTGTAATCTCTGCATATTTCTCCCATGATTCAGGCAACACGCAGGCTTCACAAGAGTGTTGTGGATTATTGTGATGTTTTTTCCGCTTTTTGGACTCTTACTCTGACAGCACCCATTCACTGCAGAGCATCCATTAGTGATTAAGTAATGTAGTGCTACATTTCTTCAAATCTAATGAGGAAATAAACACATGTACATATTGGATGTCTGAGGATGAGTGCATTGTCAGCACATTTTCATTTTGGGGGAGAACGTTTCCTTTAATGAAAAAAATAAGCTATCGCCATTACATTAATGGCACAAAACAGAAATGTTTAGTGGCTACCTTTTTTCAGCAAGCATCAACTACTGTTCAGTATTGGGTGTGTTACTGTTCAAAAATATACACTAAAAAGGTGCATCAATGAGCAGCGAGATGGATGAGTCACATTACATTAGCCAATATGAAAACATACAAAATGTGTATACTTTCAAAAACTATTTGGCAGATCAATTTTTTTTTTTTTCAAAGCAAGGCCAGAAAAATAAACCCAAAGAAAAACCATATTTAGTCAGCATAACACATTTTAAAAGAACATGAATTTAACACTGTTTGATAAACTACAACAGCAAAGCATGAGGCATCCCATATGAGTATTAGTTTCTTTTTTCTCTTTTTTATTTCTGGAAGTGTCGTCTTTCCTCAGCATTTCTTTGTTTTCTGAGATGCTAGACTTGAATGCCTTGTACAGCTTGTTTTATATTTTCTAGCAGGGCCTTGTTCTCTGGACTCTGATAGTGATCTTGATTCGTGTACATGTCCGTTAGCGTGGTCACGTATGCATCAAAGTTCTGTTCGCTCATCGGCTCCTGTCAAACACAGAAAGATCCTGTCAGATAAAATACTGGGCAATACACCTCTGAAACCTGTCGAAAATTCTAATTGCATCATGTAAGTTCTTCACTTTATTGTTATTCCTGTATACAATTCACTGTATGCAAAATTGTAGTACTAATTTATAAAGAGAGAACTCAAATGGATTGAAATTCAAAGAAATTAATGTGAAAGTAAATGCAATTTACTGTCAGTATAATGGCCAACAACATAAGAGCTATTTGCTGAAACAATCAATGATAATAATCAAGCAAGCTTTCAGTATAGCATTTTGGAAAATTCTTTCTGTAAATATTACAATCAATATTAAAACAAAACTATGTGATATTTTCATGAATCTTTTGTGTGACTTTCATTTTAAATGTAAAATGTTCATAGCAAAATCTGGTGAACTCAAAAGGAATTTACTAGAAATTGCTGGATTGCTGGAATGGGGAAAATGTGTGAAGAACTAAAGCTGACTGATGGTTAAAACTGATTCAGTGAAAAGTCAGTATTAAGCATATATAACAAAATCAGTTCATGTGGACATGAATGAATGAAAGAATAAATCATTAATGACTTTCAGAGTGACTAACACCAACTGTGCACTTAAAAAATTAAATGACACAAACAATAGTATTCACAGCATACAATTAGTCACATGGAAAGTGTAGTAGTTCAACTGTGGTCTTACTCTCTGATGTAAACAGCTATTATGTCTAACTGGAGCCTCTTTGTGAAGTGATTTCTAGAGGTAAAAAACAAAAGTGCATTAGCTTACAGCAAATAACATGCTCAATACATACACGACCTGACCACATTCCAGACACATCTGGAAAAGCCTTTGTTTTAGATGATGATAATGAATAATGTGATGCTATATGATGACATCTGCTAGTTAAAGCAGTTAGTGGCTAGCTTTGCATTGACATTTTGTAAGGATAAGCCACTAATTATTCTTATTTCATAAAAGTTGAAATAAAAGCTGAAATAAAAGTTCAATGAATTCACCTTTGAATAACACACAAATGTTCAATTACTTAAGCTATAAATATACACATCTGCAACCTCCTATTTTATCCAGTTTGAAAATAGTATTTACAATTAAATGAAAATGTATAGTTTAAATTTAAATTAAATGCACTTAAACATCCTTTTTGATCAATTGCTAAACTTAAATATTGATTAACAAGTAATTAATTATTAATGCAAACTTTTGAAAAAAAAAAGATAATTAATACAAACTCAGTGAAGATATGTTATACAAAAACAAAACAACAACAAATGGTCATTGCAACTTTTCTTAGAATTCATATATAATTTAAAATTGCAATTTATAAAGTTAGAATTATAAGATATAAAGTCACAATAGCAAGAACAAAAAATGATATATACTGTGATATACTCTAAATTTGCAATTGCGAGTTTAAAGTCACAATTTATGTTTAAGTTTAAAGAATTGCAACATTATATCTCAGACTTTATAACTTAAATTTATGTGATATAAAGTCGCAAAACATTTAAGTACTGAATAATAACTACATACACGTATATGTTTAGGGATAAGAATAGGGTTTGGCATAGGTTACTTGCATGCAATTATGTGTAATTAACTGTTATTATAATAGTAAATACTGTACATGTAACGTGTAACACGGAAACTTAAAGTCCACCTAAATGGCCTTTTATTAAAGTACACTACAAGTAACAATAATTAAGTACACTTTTTTTTTTTTTTTTTTTATTTAAGTTTAGCAGTAAATGAAATTGAAAAAAAGAGAGTCACTATGACGTTACATCATAGGATCTGCCTGGGAGGCCAATCGACTCTGATCTTTAGAGAAAACACCAATGAGAATTGACCAGTGGTTTTTGCATGCCTAGCCACTCCCCCATACATACAGGTACATAAGATGGTGGCATGCAAACCACCATTAGCTTTTCTGCTTTGGAGCCGATTGCATCGAAGGAGAGCTAAGAAAGAAAGAAGTTAACTGTTGCTGTAAGAAGATTTTTGGCCGGAGATCGTCCTGCAGATACAGTGGAGAAGATCGTCCTCGTTGCATGTACGCACGCAGACCAGTCTAAAAGAGCAATTTACTAACAGCTGCACGGTCACAAAAGCATGTTTTTTCGGCTGTGTACTTCTGGGTGCAGTGGTTTCCTCACCTCGACTCACGGTCACTGTTTCAATCGTCTGGGACTTGATACATGAGCGCACAGCCATGGCTTACCGTTGCAGCGGCTGCTCAGAAAAAAATCTGATGCCGAGCTGGCGGCCTTGTTCCACCAGACGATTGGTCTCTGAACTTCTTCTGGAGGTTCATGAGAAGCCCGACAAAGAGGTGGTATCCTCCGTTTGCCACCGTAATCATGTCTGAGCTCTACTTTCAATGCGTGGTCCCTCAGTCAGTTGATGTCCACTTTGGTCAGGGACTGTGCCCAGCACTTCTCAGCAGCAGACAGAGGTCATTAAGTACATCTTGCATCGGTGTGATTTCAAAGCACCGGGTGCCGTACCTTCATCTGACCATTGCCGAAGACGCCCCCTGGTGGCTCCGGTAATACCTCAGCAGGGGCGTAGCCCGTCCGAATCTGGCAGCCGCTAAAGTCTCCTAGACTGCTGAGATGTGGAGATTGTTCTTCGGGGACACCAATTTCTACACCCTGACCTTGGGAGAGGGCAGAGGGCTTTCTACCCACCCACTCAAAAAAAGAGCAAAATTCCACATCGCCATGTTCAGTTTGTGAGTGACGCCCACATTTCTGTTCATGTTGTCACAAAAACACTACTGCGGGGCGGGGAGGATTTGGTGAGTGCCACATATGGCAGCCCGTTTCGTCTCCTGGACACATCACTTCTGGGATGATCCACTTTTTTCTCCCTGGCCTCCTCTACTGCAGGTACGCAGTTAACTGTGCCTTGATCTTGTTTGCTCACAGACTAGGGCCTAGTCTACACTTCCCGGTCCGTCTTGCTGGTGGATCGCTACAGTTCAACTATGGCTATGTGGTTCAGTTTGCTAGGCACCCGCCCAGGTTCACAGCTGTCCTTTTTCTCCTCTGTTCATTCAGTGAAGGACACCTCTGTCCTTGGTGAGCTGATTGTGACCCTGCTGGTGAAGGACGCAATTGGGCCTTCCCTCCAGCCAGGATGAAGGTGGGGCTCTTCGGCCCCTACTCCATCATACCCAAGCAAAGCGGTGGGTTACGGCCAATACTGGATCTACCAGTCAGGATGTTATGTATCCTGTCTTGCATTGATACCGGGATTGGTTTGCAGCCAGTGACCTGAAGGACGCATACTTTCACGTCGATTTCCCTGCCACAAGCCGTTCTTCGGTCTGCCTTCGGGGGTCGGGCGTGCCAGTACAAGGCCCCCTCTTTGGGCTGTCTCTGTCTCCCCCTGCCTTTACCGAGGTGGCGGGGGGGTTGCCCTGACCCCACTCTGGGGGACAGACATCCAGTTTCCCAACTATCTTAGCTACAGTTTTGCAAATGTTGGGACATGGTGCTTTGGCATCTCAGCCGTTTGGGGCTTCGTGTCAAATCCCGAGATGGACATGGTGTCGCGTCTCACTCCAGATGGGCGTTTCCCGGAGTGCTGCCGCCTCTTCAGCCCCTGGCAGGCTGGGGTGCCATGTGCATTGGCAGGCAGCCTCGAGCTCCTGGATGGGACCCCGACTGCAGTGTCACTTTTGCCTTGAAGTTGCTGGCCGTACTGCTGGCCCGGCTCTGGGTTTTAGCCACTGTTGCAGGGCAGGCATATGCGGGCCCATACAGACATTGGTAGCGACCATCAATCATTAGGCTGGTGTTCGCTTCCATAGCCTGTTGTAACTTGCCCGCCATCTCCTCCTCTGGAGTCACTCGCGATTGGAATCACTCTGAGCCATTTATGTTCTGGGAGTTCTGAATCATGCAGATGGGGCCCTCTCAAGTCGCCCCTCCCCAGTGAGAAACCTGTGCAAGATCAGGGAGCACAAGGAGCAGGTTCCATTGGTTGCCCCACTCTGGCCCACACGAGCCTGGGTTTCGGATGGTTTTAGGATGGTTACGTTCGAGCTTCCATTTGGCTTGACAAGCTGTTTTGGTCACAGCCGGTCAGCATTTGGGCCTCCTATGTGATGCAGTCCGTGATGCAGGACCCCATGATGTAACGTCATATTGACTGACTGAAAGGGAACGCCTCGGTTACGTATGTAACCCTAGTTCCCTGAAGGAGGGAATGGAGACGTTACGTTAGTTTGCACGCCACCATCTTATATACCTGTATGTACGGGGAGTGGCTAGGCATGCAAAAGCCACTGGCCAATTCTCAAATGACACTGTTTCCTGAGAATAAGCTTAATCATTTCAGAAACAACCAATCAGCATTGTTGAAGAAACTGAACACAAAGTGAGTGAGCCATGTCATCTTCAAACCCTATGAACAATAATCAACACTGTGTAATTAATGAAAGAGACATAAAATAATATGATCCACAGGAACTCAAATATTACCACAAACTCAGTAGAACTGACTATATCTGTTCAGTGGTTTGTCACTGAGTTTGACCAGATATGACAATCAGTGAGCAAGCTATGGAGATTCAAATGAGATTGAAGTTAAGATGAGATGAATGAAAGTTTTGATCAGAATGTATCTGTGGGACTGATTTGAAGAACTTGTTTTCAAGCTAACTCAATGCTGAGTAAACCAGTTTAAGATAAAACCAGCCTGACTGGGAGATCAGCAAAAACCAGCAAAGCATCTTAAGCTGATTTATGCAGTTTGTTTAAGCAGAGATGGTAACATTTAACAGGCATTAAATAAATTCAGATCACTCCTACAACGTTCCACCTATTGACTAGTTTGAAGCATAGACTGTTAGGCTAAATTTGCTGAATGTACCAAGACCAGCGCCCTCAAGCCCAATAAAGTTCTTTATATTATTTCTAAATTATAAGAATAAAGTAATAAGCTCTTTGTCCGTGACTTGTCCTCTATCGGTTGGGGATGGTGGCCCTTACCATATGAGGTAGCTGGAAATTAGCTAAACTGTTTATCAGTGAATGGCTGAGGCTGGCCAGCTCATGCAGGAGAGATTCATTTTGCTGTTCAATCACCTTGTTTTCTTCCTCTAAGGACTTCAGATTAGACTCCATTGTGGTAATCTGTGGGACATGAATTGGCAGATTTGTTAAATCTATTGTGAGAACGGCTTCAGAGCATAAATGATTATCTTGTTTGATTTAAGTAAGACTGCAGTAAGTACAGTATGTTGTGGGAATGTTCAAATGCTTGAAATGAAATGGTTTATTAAATGATCAATGGGAAGAAATGTCTCACTCGGTTCACTTTCACACAGATGCTGCATTTATACTGCAAACCCTAATGTACCGTTTTTCTTTTTTTTTAAATGTATTTATTTTTATTATTTTATTTATTTTTTTACATACACTAGTATTCAAATATAGAGTAGAGTCTTTTTTTCAGCAAATTATCTCTAGGAAAAAAGTAATATATTTAATTTATTTTAAACTTCAAATCTATTAATATATTTAATAGATTATAGATAATAGATATATCTACTGATACAGTATAAACATTTTTATTAAACATTATTTGGAGTAGAAATAGGAATAAAATGTGTGTTAATGTCACTTTTAATGAGGATTGTGTAATATTACCTTTTAAATACAAAATATTTAAAGCATACCTAAAGTATAATTGCAATAGTTCCACATTTTCACAATCCAGCTTAGCATCAAATATACTAAGTATGTCTTTAATTGGACTTCAGCACAATTGAAGTGCATTTAGTACAAAATGAGTTCCAATTTAGCAGACTTTAAGTATACCACTTTAGTATATTAAAAGTAAAAGTACAATTGTGTGGCATTTTATTAAGTTCATGAATATGAAAATTTATTTATAGTATACTAAGCATGAATTCAAATACATTTAAGTATATTTATTTTTCACCAGGGGTGATATGTGATTGTTTGTGATTAATTAGATTATTTATTAGCAGTAAAAATTAATGACACTTTTAAAAATGCTCTAATTACTATCCTGACAAGACGGGAATTTCACAGTGCATTACAGTACCATTGAATGCTCATTACGAATGTCGTCATAGACTTGTAGAACTTGAACATTCAGCTGTCTGCCCTGCATAGTTTCTGAAGGAATTGTCACGCATTTACTACCTTCACCTGAGTGTCATGATTTCAGACCAGACATATTCCTTACCGCAATGTTTAAATCAGAACACCAAATGTGTAACTAGATGACAATGAATATATGCACATCTGAGTATGATTAAAGCAAAAAATGTTCCAAATCATGGCCCATGCACTTGAGTAAATAAGAAACGTTTAAACGTTTTAAACACCTTACCTGTGTTCTAAGTTTGATCATATCTGCCTCCATCTGCGGATTTGATTCATTTAAATCTTTAATGTCCTCGTCAAGCTGTTTAACATCTGCATCACAGTCTAAACCTGGAGCGAGAACAGACGAGCGCAAATTACAGCAGAAAAAAGCATACATACCTGCACATAAAACACTGTTTTGGTTTACTGCATGCCGCTAACTAATTGTACTCGCATGAACTCTTAGTTGGTTTCAATTATGTCCAAGCATTAAAAGCCATGCAGAGGCTGACAAGATTTTTAATTACAATAAAAAATCTTGGTGACTGAGCTCTGCGGTGTAATGTAAGACTTTTATTCTGTTGTTTTACCATTGCTTGTTTGCTGTTTTATCGTGAGCATCTCCACTCCTGATAGTCTGGCTTTCTTCATCGCTGCTGTGGCGCGTGGGCAACCAGAGAGACTGCAAAGAAATGGAGGGCTTGAAATATTAGAACACTTCTGATCTCTAAACAATGTACAAAAAAAAATTAAATTAAAAACCCCAAACCTTTGATTAATGATGCATCCGATTCTACATTTTTTAAATACTTTGTAATAAATTAATACTTTTATTTAGTAATAACATTTATAATGTTACAAAAGATTCCCATTTCAAATAAATGTTGTTCATTTAACCTTTTCATCAACAAAAAGTTATAGTAAATTCTAACAATATTTCACAATATTACTGGTTTACTGTATTTGTGATGTAAAAAATGTAGCCTTGATGAGGAAGTTTCAAAAACAATTACTGACCTCAAAACAATGAAAATATTTACTATACGTTTGAATCACTATATGATATGTGTGATTAATGCACCTGCTACAGCAGTGATGCAGCACCAGAGGGCACTCTGACTAGTGCATACTATCATACTTCTCTTAGCTCTCTCTGCAGTATGTATACTGTTCGCTTGCACAGTATGCATATTCTGTGTGCATGGAAGGAAAACTCAAACAAAAATAGTATAGTACACATTATATGTTGAAGGATGCTAAATACAAATAGTATGCATAACAATACAGTATGCAGTAAACTAGCATTCCATTCTCAACACAGCCCCGAAAGCATCTATCTGTTCATGCTTTTCAGTAAATCTATAATGTTTGCAGATTCTGAACATCATGATCTCTCATAGATAGTTAATCCTATCTTTTCTGATATACAGTATGTAACTGGAATTTGTTTTGTTATATTTGACTTAACTACATAAAAAAAAAAAAAAAAAATTATGAAAGATGTGAGATGTGTTTTTGTTTAACCTTCTGTGGGTGAGGAAACTGCCGCTGACGTGTCCAGAGCCGTCACAGCCTGGAGTGGGACACGACATGCCGTCTGTCTTCCCAGCCTTCCATGTGAACTGGGATCCATTGATGTAGCCGTCCTTCTGTCGCTTGGCAGCTAGAGGGCAGCCTGAAGCGCTGCGGTGTGACGCATATTTGCCCGTTATGTGACCCTGGCCATCACAACCAGGGACTGGACACCTGAAAACATAAACATAATCCACTGTTTTCATCATCTCTTTTAGATGAAATACAATACTAAAATAACACTGTTTAGCGCCACCAAGCAGAAACTAGCTATCAGTGTCCATTTTTCAAAATTAAAGGAGCAGTATGTAAGAAATGTATTGTAATAATCATATAATGTCTCTGTTATGTTCAACAGGCATTAAGAAAACATGTTAATTAAAAGTACTCATATCACTGACAGCAGTCATACAGCCTGGATATTCTCATTTAAAAAGCGCAGTTGCAGCCCTCAACTGATGTGTATGTTGTCATTTTTTGTTTTGGTCTGAAGCGCCACCCTCCATCTATCTCCCAATCACGAAGTTAGTAGTGTTTCGG
>JAUCMS010000031.1:16529470-16552063 GCA_032357445.1 Enteromius radiatus | reverse complement strand
TGAATATTTTGTAAATGATTAGTTGATCATCTACTAATCACTTATGAATGCCTTGCAACTGAACGTTATTATAAAGTTGTTGTTTGTTTTTACAAATGATTAATTGGTAAACTAGTCTAATAAGTAGACAACATTCTATTTGTTTGTAACTTACATGACTAAGATATCCAGAAAAAATAAAAACATAAGTGCTTGAACATAGTTTAAGTAGACACACTAACCTCAAGGACGGTGACAACCAACAAATGTTAGAAACATCTCTTTACGTCACAGTGCAACAAATAACTAACAATAAGGAATAAAGCAAAAAACAAAGTTTAAATTAAGTCAGCAAACAGCAATATTCCTAGATTATAGTAACTGAGAACATGAAATTCTTTGTTCAGACAAATGTGTTTGACTAGTTTGGACAACATTTGGGGTCATTTTGTTGGTCTGACAAGGGTTTTTAAGTAGTTTAAAGAAAATAGCATTTTTTTAGTATTTGAGACTCAAAAGGTTTTGTGAACAGGAAAATGTGAAGTTCCATTTTTTACAGTGAATGCACAGAAACACAACTCACTTTACTCTCGATGTGTATAACTGAACGCTCCTAATCCATGTGTTCTGTTGTCGTCAGTGGTGTAAGCATGTTGTAAATAGAACAAGTCATTCATTTTCTGTCAGAAACGTGACACACTGCACTGTATCAAGTGAACTGCTAATTATAATCATTTGCTTTTGATGCAACCCTTGCGTCCAATGCAGACCTTTTAATGAAGAAAACTTTTTTTTTCCCTTCTCCATAAAAATAGTGTTTTAAAAGGTTACTCGACACCAGCAGATACTGAACTGAATAGTTAGTTACGAACTGAGCTTTTATGGGTTTGGGTGATTAATGGCAAAATTATCATTTTGGTGGAGTAACCTTTTAAGGAGTATAGAAATTCAAATTAGTAATTTATTAGTTGCTTAATTCACATTCCATGTCATCAAAATAGCATGCTTATGTTGTATTCTGTGATGGTGAAAACAGCACAATGATAATTAAAGCAATGTCTTAAGAAATAGCGCATAAGAAAAACTAGACGACCTCACTAATTAATCCTTTTCTAGACGTCTAGTCAGTCATGACTCAGCCCTGTTCAACATTGTCTTCAGCACTTCCTTAATGCAGTGAATATCACAGCTGCATTGCTCTTATTTGATAATATGACGTTGTTGTATTCAGCTCCTCTATTCTACTCCTTAGTTTTATTGTATTTGTCAGCTTTTTCTCAAATATTGTTCTTTCAATTTTTTTTTTTTTTATTTAGACGTTTTCGTACATTAGTTGTAACAGAGGCACCCAGTCAGTCTCTCTTCTGGAGCGGTGGAGCAAACTGCCCTAAGGATGACCACCCTGCTCCATCAAAACACCCTCAGCTCCTGTTACGTCTCATCTCAGTCAGGCACACACTGTCATGCAGGCTGAAGTGAGTGTTGACATGTTATCTGTGCCTACGTTCCCATTATTTTTGTCATCGTACAGTTAAAGATACTCATCACTGTTTCTTGTCTGCACTGATCTCTTTCTGTTCTATTTTCCTTTTTTGTTTCTTCTCACCTTGAGGCTGTAGAAGAGAGGAAATATCATTCATTTTTCCTTTCTCGTGTCAAAGAGCAGGGTCTATTTCAAGTCGTTGCTTGAACAAACAGCTCTTGTCAAATACTTTTTAATTGCTAAGGACAAAAGACTTGCTACATGCCGGACCAGAGAGACACCGACACATTGTATTGTATTTACAGAGAGGATCCCTCGAATCATGCATTATGCAGAACAAAGCATAGCCGGATGGCAGTGGTTCATATTTGGCTGCCGTTCTCCAAGGACAGCCCTTTATTAATTGAATCCTAGTTTTCTCAATAGATTCAGCATTGTGTGTCACACACCAATATCTGCATGCACACACTTTTACATGTGTGCAAAGAAATGATTCTCAACTTTCACAGTAGCTGTGAATACATACTGTATGAATTTTTCTTTTCTTTTTTTTTTTATATACTGCTATTAGTTAGTGAATTAAACATTGCATATATGTGACCATGGAGCACACAACCAGTCATACTGTAAGTAGCACAGGTATGTTTGTCAAAAATACTAGCTTTTTCTTTCATGACAAAGATCATTATGATATTAAGTACAGATCATGTTCCAAAAAGATATTTTGTAAATATCCTACCAGTGGTAATATTGGTTATATGCATTGCTGAGAACTTGATTTGGACAACTTTAAAGGCATTTTCTCAAAATTGAGATTTTTTTGCAACCTCAGATTCCAGATTTTCAAACAGTTGAAATATTGTTTATTCAGCTTTTGGGTGACATAAATATACATTTCAGAACAATGAGCCCTTATGACTGGTTTTGTGGTCCAGAGTCACATATGTAACAATTAGCAAAACTAAGTACAAAAAAAAGCAGATTTCCTTTTGTTAAGAGTTTTTGTTGTTGTTGTTATTTTTTACTGTAGTCCTTATCTATGTGCACGGCAGTCACAAGACTAGATTCAGAGAAATCCTGCTCTTCCACTGAGGTCTCGCTTTGTTTCACATCTTTCTCATGCATGTGCTATTAAAGATGCAATCTGTGTCGCTCTTTGTTTGTTTGCCTGCCTCTCATTCTGTTCGCTCACACTCTCTCCTTTCTCCAAGGGTGAAGCTGTTGTCGCACTCGGAAGTGTGTCTCCTCATCAAAAGTGTGACATTAGCATGCTGCTGGCCACTGTCAGATTCCCAAAACATGGTCTTTAGTGGGCTAGCAGGGCAATACATCATGCCTCACGGGGAAGGAGTTCATTATCACATGTGCACATCTGTCTTCCTCTTTATTTTCAGTACAGTATTTTCCTGGCAACCTCCAATTATGAAGCTTTAGGAAAAAAAAAATCAAGGGATATCTTTTGAGCCAGAGCCAAACGATGGTAAACAAGAAGATTGCCACCGGTCCCATCATCTGAGAGAAGCAATACTCGTGGGAGACTAAACATTATCACTCTCAGGTTATACTGATACTCTCATTCAGAGGGAACAAAACAACATGACTGCTAATGTTAGGGTAATAACGCTGATAGGCCTTTAGGAGCTCCCTGAAGGTGAGGGTGATTAGTACTGAAGCTAATGCAGTATGATCCATGCAGTGTTTGTTTGAGGCGCTTTTTCTGAGCTGCTGTCCCGGGTCCTGAAACACAACAGCAGCTCAAATCATTGTGACAGAGTCTGAATTTATCACACAAAAATTGATAGATGGAAGTAAGCCATTTATTAATTAATTTATTATTATTATTATTATTATTAATTTTGTGATTCTGAGCAGATATTGGGTTTTTATTTATACATTACATGTCTGTTTCCCCCCTTTCTCCCTTTTTTTTTGCATTTTAATTTAATTTTATCATATATTTATTTATAATAATGTCTTACTAATGCAAAAAAATTATATAATATAGTTTCAAATCGTACATAATACAGTATAAATATTAATGCATCAACAGCATTTGTTGTACTGCCTTTATGCAAATTTAAATGTAAAATTAAAAAAAATGCATATATATATATATATATATATAGAGCTCAGCGTCCTCACATACAGATGCGGAGGAGGGATGTTTGTAATGAGATAGGGAATGGAAGGAAATTCCTCCCGAAATTAGTTTGGCAACGTCACAAAGTGTTTGAAGTACTCCATTCATACGGATCATTTTAATGATGCCTTTATGCACTTTTTAAAGCTTTAAGTATGATTGCATGGCCTTTCAATGAACTTTGAAAAATAAATTAATTTGTGGTTTGGAGTAACATTATTTGTAGTTTGGTGTTTCGGATGCCTCTCGGACGCCTCCCTGGGGAGGTGTTTCGGGCATGTCCCACAGGGAGGAGGCCTAGGACACGCTAGAGGGACTATGTCTCTCGACTGGCCTGGGAACGACTCAGAAGAGCTGGAGGAAGTGTCTGGGGAAAGGGAAATCTGGGCGTCCCTGCTTAGACTGCTGCCCCCGCGACCTGGTGGAAGAAGGTGGATGGATGGGTTTGGAGTAACGTGGGTCAGTAAATGATTTTTTCATTTTTGAGAAAAATAACTAGCCCTTCAGTAGTACAACAAACTGCATTTCATCAGTACATTTATATATGAGAGAGTTCTCTTGACTCTTGAATATTTGGCCGATAGAGTCTATGTTAGAAGACTGTTTAGAAAACATCTCATGATGTGTTGGAACAGAACTAATGTTGTCAGTCACTGAGGATAAATGGCATCCTGTCTCTCTCCCTCCACAATGACTGACAGAATAATTTTACTTTGTCCAGTTTTCACAATTCTTTTTGAAACACTGTGTTATCATTAGACCCCAGAATAACACTAATAACAGCACACATGTCATGCGGTTCACATGAGAGTGAGTGTGAGGTTGTTATAGACACTCCAGAGACTCAAACATATGTGTCCTGTCCTCAAAAACTGAACATATGCACTAATAACCCGACATGGACTCATGAATGTTCATATGTATATTTATGTGAAGTGTGGTTCTACTGCATGAACAGAGACGGTGAAATGTGCAATTCTGACAGCATCTAAAAAAAGGTCAATTATTTGCCTATGAACAAATAGTTATGAATATTGAAATCGGGTCATTAATATTTAGATTGTATTTAATTGTTTCAGTTACATTTATTAAATATAGTTTACTCATTTAATTTTTATGAAATAATACCATTTTGTTCTTTTTTTTTTACTTCTGCCAACTCATTAAGAAGGATTACATGAAGTAATTAATTTTTGTAATTCTTTAACTATTACTTATCATGTGATATGTATGTTGTTTGCTGTGAATACATAGTTTTTTCCTACGCTGTGACTAAAAATAGAGTCTCTTAAATAGGAAATTAATTTTAATTAATTTAAGTAATTTAAATGTTTTTGTTGTTGTTTTACAAATCCATTTTTAATTAATCTCTGAGAGGTATTTTTGAATATGTGTAGCTTTCTAGTTAATTAATTGCATACTCTAATGTTAAAAACAACACGCAGAGCAGAATAAATGCATTTTCAGTGTAAACATATCTTTACTCAAAGTCACCTCTAAAAAGTAGTTTTTAAAGGCAAATAACTACTTTTGCTGAAGAAACCTCTACTAATGATTCAGTGTGAGAGCCTCCAAATGAATCGAACTGAATCACAAATCGATTCTGATCAAACCTATTTGGCTGATTCACCAAAAATAACTCACAGATCATTCATCTGCAAATGTAATGTAAGGTAGGCAAAATGTGCACAGCTAAAGGCGCCAATGAAACAAAGCTGCAATAATATATGGATTCTTCTTTCTTCCTCTTTTGCATCAAACCTTGAGATGGCAATGAAAGCTGGAGAGGAAGTGCGAGAGCGAGAGTGAGTCTTCGAGCTGTCAGCTCATATCTGTCTCAGACAGGAACACTCTGTGTGACAGGTGTTGCCCAGCAGTCACGCAACCAGAGCCCTACACCATCCTGCCGTTTGATTGACGGCCAGAGTCAGCCAACAGCAGCAGCAGGGGGCGGGGCTACAGCAGCCATCAGCCCTCTCAGCAGGAGCAGCCAGCCAAGCTAATGCACTACATGACATGCCTCCACACTACAGGAACCAGCATTCATGACCTGCACCAGAAAAAAAAATCAGCATCTCTATCTGAAAACAACATTGTAACATAATTTGTTTGTTTGTTTGTTTAAAATTTTAAGTATTAATGTTAGTAAGCAAGCATCCTTACTGGTCATTCTCTACTTTGAAAAACCCTTAAAGGCAGGGTAAGCGATTTCTGGAAGCCAATGTTGATATTCAAAATCACCAAAACAAACATGCCCCTACCCCAAAATCGCCCCTATTTTGATAGCTCCACCCCACACGTACGTACCCCGCGCAACTCAGGCAACGATTAGTTCTGTGAAACAAAGCAGAACCAATGTTACACCGCCTACACGGGATGCGAATGGTGTGACAATATACTACAGAAGGCATTATAATCAGTGATGCTGTCTACACAGGACACAAGCGGCTCAACAAATGGACAAATTCTGAGGTGAGCTATCCCTTTAATAGGCTGTAGGAGGGCAACAACCCAGCAGCAGGACTGCTTCCTCCGCCTTTGTGCAAGGAGGAACAGGAAGGAGCACTGCCAGAGCCCTGCAAATGACCTCCAGCAGGCCACAAATATGCATGTGTCTGCTCAGACGGTCAGAAGCAGACTCCATGAGGGTGGTATGAGAGCCCGACGTCCACAGTGCTTACAGCCCAACACTCTGCAGGACGTTTGGCATTTGCCAAAGAACACCAAGATTGGCAAATTGACCACTGGTGCCCTGTGCTCTTCACAGATGAAAGCGTCTGCTGCCTGCAACATCCTCCAGCATGACCGGTTTGGCAGTGGGTCAGTAATGGTGTGGGGTGGCATTTTTATGGAGAACACACAGCCCTCCATGTGCTCTCCAGAGGTAGCCTGACTGCCATTAGTCACCGAGATGAGATCCTCAGACCCCTTGTGAGACCATTTGCTGGTGTGGCTGCCCTTGGGTTCCTCCTAATGCAAGATAATGCTAGACCTCATATGTCTGGAGTGTGTCAGCAGTTCCTGCGAGATGAAGACATTGATGGTATGGACCGGCCACCCGTTCCCCATACCTGAATCCAATTGAGCACATCTGGAACATCATGTCTCATGCCACAGACTGTCCAGGAGTTGGCGGATGCTTTAGTCCAGGTCTGGGAGGAGATCCCTCAGGATTGTAGGGAGGTCATACAGGCACGTGGAGGACACACACACTACTGAGCCTCATTCTGACTTGTTTTAATGGCATTCCATCAAAGTTGGATCCGCCTGTAGTGTATTCTTCCATTGTTTGTGGGGGGAGTGAATATCCAGCCCTCTCTCTACATTCAATAGCATGACTGAAGTGAGACCCTTGAGCAAGGCACTGATCCCCCAACTGCTTCCCGGGCGCCACAGCACTGGCTGCCCACTGCTCCGGGTGTGTGTTCACTGGTGTGTGTGTGTGCACAAATTCCAAGTATGGGTCACCATACCTGGCCACATGCCACTTTTTTCACTTTATGTCATTAACAAGCTACATTCAAGCTGCAGTCTCCCACAAACACCGCAGTCTGGTTAAAGTAAAGTAGAGGACAAGTTTGAGAAGGGAGTACAAAAAACAATGTAATGCTTATTGCTGTCATATTTTAATGTCAAATGTTTTATTATAGGTGTAGAGCTCAAATAATCCACTGCTATAATTGTGACTATGACTATGTGTGAGTCAATAAATTAATTACTCAAACGATTTGTTCAAAAACACTGATGCAAACAGGAGGATGGCTTTGTCAATGAGTCATTGTATAATTTACTCAACCAGTTTGTTCACAATGCTGAATCGTTAGGAAACCAAATAGCTACCACTCTTTGTAAATAATTCACTGAATCATTAACTCAACCTGTTTCTTTCAAATGTACATCATTCCATATTAACCTATGGAGTTAATATGGAGTTATGTTGAATTGCTTTATAAAATACACTCTCATGCTCATGTAACAGTGTTAGTAAGCATCAGTGTATAACTCATTCACTCATTCACAGTTTGTGTTTCAGACATGAATGATTCCTCAAATCATTGTGTCTTGTTGAGGAGAGCTGTTTTTCTTATTAAATGAGTAAACAAAGTCCCATAGACCCACAGCATACACCTCAGGTTACTTTAGATGCTAAACAATTGTTTGAGTCAGTCATTCACACGGTTCCCTTGCATGCTCAGCAGCTGGATGATGGCTTGCCTTGCACAGATGTGGATTAGCAGTTAGCAAGCTTATGAATGTCAGAGATTTGGAAATGAAATCCCCTGATGTTGGCTGGTCTATAGTCACAATGGAGTCTCAGACACATCCACACTAACTCTCACCAACACGGCTCTGCAGCACTCGGGCAGATGTATCCAGAGAGGGCCGCCTGCCAGGCATAACAGATTCAAGTGCCCTTCACGCTTAAAACAAACCCTTCACCACAAACCAGTGAGCTGAACAACACCAAGAGCTAATGCACAGGCATGGAGACAGTAAGAACCTCAAACCAAACAAGACCTTTCAGACAGGATTGCTGTCTGATCACTGAGCTGACGCACATTTTAAAGATCCACTTTATGATATTAATCTCATTTCTTTACTAAACGATTTTAACAACTTAATTACCTACTCTTGGTTGACAAATTCAATTTAGTCTATATTTATTGGAATATCTGTGATATTTTCCTTTTCAGAACAGTTACATTTACAAAAAAAAAGAGCATTTTTATTTCGGTCTACTCTAAAAGCACAGATTTATATCACTTCCAAAGATTTTATTTTATTTTTTATCTTATTTTATTTGTTTTTCAAGTATTTTGATTTGGCTTTAAAGTTGTGATGTGCAGTTGATGTGTAGAGTTTGTTAATTGTTGTAGGTTTTATTCATATCTATTTATAAATTTCTTTTTACAGTAGTACTTAACATAAATGATGCATATTTTAAAGACACCTTTTAAAGAAATAATTTATATTATAATTCATTAGAAGAATTAATATCAGAGCTAATTTAGTTTTTGCTTATGATAAGTAAATACATAAATGAATAAATATATAAATACAATAAAATAATTACATTCACCTGTATCATTATCAAAGTAACATTTTGGCTTAAATATTTATTAAGTATATAGTCTTTATGTCACGCCCAGCTGGAGCTGCCAGCTAAAGACTGTGTTTGGAACTCCAGCTTTCTAGGAACTCTGTGTTTTTGGGTCTGTTTTCATATCCGGACTCCATTTCCCAGAATGCACCTCTCCCCCACAGCTGTTGCTTGTCAGGTTCAATCGTTCAATCAGTACAACCTGTATATATACCGGTCTGTTTGTCTGTCTAGTCACGGTTCATTTACACTGTCAACCTGCTCTAAGTCTTCCATCCGTGTTCTTGTATTCTGTTGGTTTGTGATTCGGATTTACTCGTTGCCGACCTCTGCCTGCCCCCGGATCTTCGCCTTTGTCTCACCCTTTGGACACTGTCTGCTGGTGTTTTTGACCCTCGCTTTGTTATAGGTTTACTCTATTGTCTATGCCTACTCTGATCCTGTTTGCGGTGCCCTAGACCCTGAGCTTTAATAAAACACAGTTTTGCATCTGAACATAAAATCTTAAAAGGTAAAAAATAAACGACAAAAAATGTATTAAGGCAAACATTGTTTAGGGAGTGTGTTCCATCCAAATATCGCCACAAATATTCTCATGTTATATAAAAGACAGTACAGAGGAGGAACAGCTCTAACACTTTAGTTGGCAATAGCTTTATGAATGATTCATCCAGAAGAGCAAGAGAGAAAACATGCACATGAATGGTAATCAAAATGTGAAGCAGCTGATCCACATTTGGGAAAGATAAAAACAATCCACAAATCTGAAGACTATGAAGTCCACAGCAATACATTTTTAAGGATAACCAACTACAGAGTCCTCTGAAACAAGGGGGGAACATTACTAAATTGAGATCAGCACACACTACAGATAGAGTGTTGTTTAAACATAGAATCTAACTTTCTTTTTGCTACACTCTACAAAAAAGCTACAGTAGCCTTCTAGTCCTTTAAACAGTGCTGTTAGATTTCACTGATGGAAATAAGCGCTAGCATACTAGCATTATTTGGTCTGTCAAAAGAGAGGGTTTGACGAATCCCCTCCCAGCCTCGCAGCGCTTGGCTAAAATGTGGCACTACAACAGTCTAGAAACGCCCTGATGCAATTATCCGCCTGCTTGTGTTACTCTCAGTGTACACTGCACTATTTCTCAGTGCCTTGGCTGGCCAAAAGAATGATCAGCCTGTTATGCAAGATGGAAATGCTTGCACCACTTTTCTTACTGAGCTATTTTGGAGCTCCGTACAGCAAGTGTTGGGCAGGGCTGTAGAAAATAGGTCAGAGCAAGACGCGGGCAGCACCTTCCTCTGCTTTCAAAGAGACCGTGCTAAAACAGGCAATGTTGTTTGTGTTTTCTAATGCCTCGTGCATGTTTTTATTGAAACACAAAGACACTGCAAATTAACGCCTAGAAAAAAATAGCTGCATTTCCTGCAATATACCACCGTAGTAGACCAGCAGAATAAAGAAAACAGGGTAAAATATCAGGTGATTTGTGAATGTTGTTGGCTCAGTGCTTAGTAAATCCAGGGCGAACAATAGCAAGAGGTAGCTTTTGGAAGTAGGGCAATTCCAACATGCAGCTGGGGGTCTCAATCGCCTCTTCACAAAACCGCTGACAAAAGCGCCCCTGGGACTCACTTTTGTCTCTTGGTCTTACAATTCTCTCCACACCTCTCTGTGCATTTGCCTTAGCATTTGATGAGGATAAGTATGGCTATGGTTTGTGCATGCAAACAGGTTCTGGGTATGTCATTGTCTCATAAAATTACCTTTAATAACCCAACCACTAGAGGGCAAAAATAACTTTCATCAACTACCTCAAGCTACAATGACCAGCTCATCATTCAGACAGGATCATTTTTTTTTGTATATAAGTTTACATTTGTTACTGTAGGCATCTAGAATGTTTACCGGCCATTTGCACAGGATATGCCTGATCTCATAGCATAAATGCACTTTTTAGCGAAACATAAAATTCGTACCAATAAGTATTGCTGCAGTTTCCAAAAGAAATTAAGTCCAGAGGCAGTAAAACTCTATTCCTTTTCTAAAACTGTTATTTCTTTTTTTGACACAAATTTACAGATTTTCAATTAATAAAGCATAATTTTCGCACAATTACTTGAAGAATATCATGCGACAATATTACTATGCTGGGAGATTTGAAAACTGATGCTTTCGTACATTAGCATCACACATATCCAGCTTCATATCTATGTGTTTTCATAGACGGTAGGTTTGTTCGGTAGCTAACGGAGTACAGAGACATCCTTGAGAGCTGAGGAGCTCCGGTTCAATTCTGTGTAACTATACTTCAACAAAACAGTTCAAATGTGTGTAAAAGGAAGTTGAAATGACACGGTTCCATCAACAAATGCATTTTTATATCAGTTTTGTATTTGTCAACACTATTGGGTAGGTTTAGCGTTGAATTTGGTTTACGACAATCCACAGATTATCCATGTTATTTTTATGTAATAAAACACAGCAATAAATACCTATATCAATGTAATAAAAATGTGCCAGGGTTCACATACTGAAGTTATGTTTTATTCTCTTTGAAACTGAAGCGAAACCTCCAACAAAAAACGACTCTATAGGTCATTTTGAAAGTACTGTTTTACGAGCTATATTTACGTTTTAAAAGTAAGGGCCCTCTAGCGGGCGTAAAAATAATGACAGTGTAGTATTGTATCTGCGTGTTTTGTTTAAACGCAGCATGTGGACTGATCTCAGTAGGTGTAATTTGTACGAATGACCACACAACCCACCCCTAAACCTACCCGTCACAAAAAGGCAGCAAAATCATGTTTCGCAGGGATTCACTAGCGCATACATCCCCTGGGTTCAAACCCACGATCACATGATCAAGTCTCGTCTTATAACACATCGCTCTACAACCTGAGCTACACCAACCCCGAATCACATGACCAATAAAATAGTACAAAACATTAATATGCAAATGTTCTGTGGGCGCAATTGTTGTATACGCTCTGATGGGTCGTATTTCACTGCTAGTGTAGAAACGACCTATACGAGCGTATTAGTTGGAGGACATGTTGATTGTAAGTCAAAGCCTGGAAACAAGCATTTAAGCACTTTCTGCCTCAAACTCAAAGGTTTTTGGTTTAATGCCTTCATGTTATTCTACAAATTAAAGTAAATCTGTAAGACCCCCTTGTGATTTTATAAAAACTTTTTATGTGTGTGTGTAATTATGACTACAGAGGTTGTTAATGGAACAGAAAAAAACATCTACTAATCTACTAACTAGCTCCATTTGTTTATAATCATGCTCTTGCAAAATATTCTAAAAAGTGTTTACAGACACAAATGTCAAATAAAAAATGAAAACGTTTTAAGTGTTTTGGACATTCATTTATGCAACAACGGTGTTTTGCGGGGGTTACAAAAGCAAACTTTTGAAAAGGATGCTCTTATCGTCTGTGTAAACTATGAAATAGCGAAATTGTGAAAACGGTGACATCATGCGCATGCGTAGCTATTTGTATTCGGTATATACTGTAGAAATGGATATATGCATAGACACATAGTTATATAGTGTTTCTTATTGATCTGCGTAAATGGGGTTCATTTTGTTAAGTTTGTCGTTACAATCTATATTTTTTTTAATTAGTACATCACTGTCATGTAAATATACCCCTCCATCTACTCCAGCTATGTTTTGATCATGATTCTGCATCTGATCCAGACCTAATCTTTCACAAATGTGAAAAAAGTTCCTATTTTTTATTTTTTTTTATGAAACTTACCCATATTGAAAAAAGAACAGACTTTTTATATATTGCATGTTTAGATACTCACACAACAAATATCAGTGGTTGATTGGATGTATTTTGGACTTGTAGTGTTATAATGTTGATTTAAATGTTCAGTTTTAACAGCATTTAAGTTGATTGTAACTTCTTTCAAGACATGCTTTCACAACCTGATCTCACGGCAATTCGTACATATTTTACGAGGTGGCTAATTCGTACGAATTTGTACGACCTCACTCTTATGAATTCATACGATTTATTCTAAATCGTACGTATTTTACGAGAGGACAATTTGTATGAATGACCTAAACGTAACCCCGCACCTAAACGTAACCATCACATGGTTTTATACAAATCGTACGAAATCGCACGAGTGAGGTTGTACGAATTAGTACGAATTGGAACAAATTCGCCACCTCGTACAAATATGTACAAATTGGTCGTGAGACTGTGTTGGCTTTCAAGAACACACTGTTAAACCACGCACCTTAAGTTACTTTTGTAATAAATACAATAGCTCTGTCTAATACCACATAGTTTAAATGTATCATCTATCTGCTGATCTGATGTTTACTGCTGTAATGAAGATGAATGAACTCACTCACACTTTTAATAAGCAGGGAAAAGCTTGCAATGCATTAAGCCAATCACTGGCATATCGTTTCTAGCCTAAATCATGCAACCAAATAGTACACAAAAAGATATTTTGTTTTGTGTATTCTAATATTGAATTTTTACAAATGGCCCTTTCATAATGTGTGACATGCTTTGAGATGGTTGTCTTCTTTCCAGAGCTTTAAGTTTTATTTAGGGCCCAACCTCTCGCTTGCCTGCAAACAGTACAGGCAGTGCACTTGATTGATTTAGCGAAAGTCAAAATGAGCTATCCAAGTGTTCTGAAAGCCTAAAGAGCAGAGGCGAAAAAAATCGATAGCTCAAAGTAATTGCGCTCGTAGCTAGGTGAGTAATTTCAACACACAAAAAAAGTTTTCGGACAATGAAAAGAGATGCAATCAACAATAAGTGAGCTTCATTTGTTGGCTGACAGAAGTCACCATTTCAGCTTTTCATTCTCCTGAATAGTCAAAACTGTATGGGCTTTTTAGATAGCTTTACTTAAAGAATATTGGTCTGTCATGGAGTTTTGTGATGCTCTCACACTTTTTTTACAGAGCTCAGTATTTCAAATGTTTTCATTGAAATCCAAAAGCATTTTCACATATACTGAACTGCATCCCTCAATCTACCAAGTGACTGGGTTTGGTTATCGGTCACTAAATTCATTGCATTTTTCATCAGAAATTATACCATCAGACTGCACATTCTGTTTATGCTTTGATGTTTCCCCTTAAAATTTTAGCATTTCTTGTTCACACTTACATTGGCCTCAGAGAGTTCAGCTTTGTTACTGGTAAATCTCAGCAATCCACTTTTCTCAGCAAAAAGCAGAAAAATGTTGAGTGCGGTGTGGGGTGATGCAATGATACTTGCTACTTAAGCGGTTGTAGAACTTCATAATGTTTTCAGTGTAACAAAAGAAATGAAAGAAAAACGTCATGGGTTATTAATGTTTACTTCAATTATAATGTGCACTGAAACAGCAGAATGCATTCAGTTCACTAATCAGGTGTTTAGTTTAAAAGTTTATGATTCTGGGATTTAAAACATTGCACTTTTACAATTTGCTTTATTTGTAATGATAAATGGCTTTTTGATTGAAAAAATTAGAGAACTCATTTGTGGACCCCTAATTTTCTTTTTTCAAAACAATCTGAAAAGCACCGTTCCTTAATGATAACAATAGCTTACAATCATCATCCCTGATTACAGTTTGTATTTGATCAAAGTCAGATCCAAGAAAATCGGCTTAGAAACAACCATCAGATCACGATTGTACTCTTACCTTCAGCTATTACACATTCAGTCCCAGTGGTATCACTTGTCCAATCAATTATCCATTAGACTGGGTAATATTTGCCCAATATTTCAGTCGTGTGACTAGAAGACTTTACAGTGATCAAAACCGACAAATCTGATTTAAAGAGCAGCCATAATAAGAGTCTTGCGCCCTCACCAATATGCTTGATGAATTATGGATGGCTGTTTTGTAATCATTTTCCAATATCGCTCTGCTCTTCTTAGCCCTGTGTGGGGAGGACTATTTTTGCCTCCATAACGTTTCATCTCAAATGCGTCTTTCCATTGGCAGACATGCGCTGAATGCCATTAACATTCAAAGACAGAGGTTAAAAATCCAGCGGGAAGTCTTGAATTAGCATTTCCAGGGATTTTCTGACTGTTTTTTCAACCCTGCCTCCACAAAGAATGGCCCTGGCTGATGGATGGGTTAAATGTTCACAAACATGAAAATGTTCATATTTATGTACATTATACCCAAAATACCTAACCCGAATATTTATGGAAGCTGTCACAGTGAGCCATGCCAGCAGTAAAGGAGTTGTTGACAGCATGACACCCTCATGATGTTAGTGATATTCGTGGTCACATGATTTTTCACATGAGTTCACATGCTGCCAACATCTTTATAGCTCAAACCCTGCACAACCAGCTCATTTAAACTGAGCCAAATAGCATGTAGTGGCCAAATATGCAACGTATTCATATAGCTTGTGGCAAAGAGTTACGAGTGTAACAGCCAACAAACTGTAAACAATCAGCTGCTGCAAATGAGTTCGAAGGCTTGCTGTGCATCAGATGTAATGACATGCAAAAAAAAAAAAAAAAAGGGAAATCTTGGTCAGATATTATTTTCAGAATCATCTTAATCATAATTTATCAGCATTAGAATGTTTTTTGATGAAATTACATGCATTCATTCATTCGGTTGATGAAAACATCCTGAGTAAAACAACAGAGTCTTGTTTTTAACAGTATTAGAACATGGCTTTCAAATTAATGAGATTGTATGTTCATTGTAGAGCTTTGGTTTTAGTTATTAATAGACAAGTGAGGCCTATTCTTTGTAAACAAAAACGCAATAAAGGGTTAGTTCACCCAAAAGACGTGCAGTGCATACCTGTCACTAGCCGCGCCTCTGTGGCTCTCTCCGGAGCTCAGCAGTGGGAACCATCACCAGAGTTTTAATGTTCCTACCTGGACCCTTATTACCCACGTACCTTGGCTGATTCCGGTGCCAGGTGTCGGCCATTTTGCGGCCTATATAAACAATGAGCGGACGCTACTTCTTCGGTTTTTTTTCTCTGGTTTTCATTTGGACTGTTTATTGGACTCTGATTCTCGCTGCCTGCCTAAGACCTTCTGCCTGGATTATCGTTTACTCTCTCTGTCTTGTCTCTGCCATCACTGTCTGCCTGTGCTTTGACCATTGCCTGCCTAACCACGAATAAAGAACGCTGCACATGGATCCAAACGACTCGAGTGATCAGTCACAGAAAACTTTGCCTGACGCGGATCCAGCGGCGCTGTTGCAACTTCAAGTCATGAGCGAGGTGAGCCGCCAAGCGAGCGTTCTGCGTTCACAACTGGAGAAACTCACCACACTTACTGAGGAGCTGGTACGCTCCATTCAAGCACTAACTATGGCTACCGCCGCTCGCGATCAACCGGCGCCACCGCCAGCTCAAGCCCGCGCCCGCTACCGTCATCAGCCCAGCTCGTCTATCACTTCCGGAAAAATACAACGGAGCTCCAGGCAAGTGCGAGGGTTTTTTATTGCAATGTGAGATATATATCAAGCAACAACCCAACTGTTTCACTAGTGATGATAGTAAAGTGTCACTGATCTGTTCACTACTTACTGGTAAAGCGTTGGACTGGGTTACTGCTTTGTGGAAAGGCCGACGCATGTCGTTCCCCTCTTATCAGAGCTTCCTAAGACAATTCAGAGAAGTCTTTGATCATTCCGTGGATGGCAAGGATGCTAAAGAGGAGCTTATGACTTTGAAACAAGGAACTCTATCAGCTGCTGAGTACACACTGACATTCAGAACCCTCGCTGCACAAACAGGCTGGGACAGCGATCCTCTGCTCACTTTATACCGTCGTGGTTTAAGGGAGGATCTCCAAACTGAACTGGCCAGCTGCGATCAGGACAAAACCCTTGAGGAATATTTGGATTTAGCCATTCGGAGAGATCACCTCCTTCGTTCTTGCAAGGTCCGTCGCACACCCACTATGCAACCTTCAGCTCGATCCAGTATGGCCACCGTGGAACCTATGCAAATCGGTTCCACCCACATTACCCTGGAGGAACGTGAGAGGCGACTCCAGAACAACCTCTGCCTTTACTGCGGCCTCGCAGGACACATCCGAGCCACCTGTCCTACGCGACCCCCCCGTACTAGAACTTACAGGGTGAGTGCGATTACTATCAACTCTGCCATGCAACTTGATGTTTGTCTTCTAAATAATGAAAAATAAATTCGTACTAAGGCCTTCATTGACTCAGGGGCTGCTGGGAACTTCATAGATGAGAACTTTGTCACTAAAAATAACATCTCTCTCATTTCATGTTCACCCACCATGGCTGTGGCAGCCCTCGACGGCCGACCCTTAGGATCCGGACGGATCACCACTCAAACCCAGCCACTTACTCTACTCACCAGCTCACTCCACTCTGAACTAATCCAGTTCCATGTAATCCACTCACCTGATCATCCTCTCATCCTGGGCCTACCCTGGCTGAAGCTACACAACCCCGTCATATCCTGGAGCCAACACCAAATCACTCAATGGTCGGATTATTGTCACACCACCTGTCTCACTCACACCCGACACATCAAGCACAGACTCCCGATAGCCACCGAGGAGATCATCGACCTCACTAACCTGCCGGCACCCTACCACGATCTCCAGGTCGCCTTCAGTGAGAAAAGGGCTACTCGTCTTCCTCGACTTGTTACCAGGCAGTGTACCACCACGTGGCAGAATCTTCCCTCTGTCCCAGCCAGAAACAGAAAGCATGACACAGTATATACAGGAAGAACTGGCTAAAGGCTTCATCAGGCCCTCCACTTCCCCGGCTTCAGCAGGGTTCTTTGTAAAAAAGAAAGACGGCGGACTTCATCCCTGCATTTACTACCGAGCCTTAAATGACATTTCAGTTAAATACCGGTACCCTCTCCCTCTGGCACCAGCGGCTCTGGAACAGTTACGGTCAGCTCATTACTTTACCAAGCTAGACCTACGCAGCGCCTATAACCTTGTCCGCATCAGAGAGGGGGATGAATGGAAGACGGCCTTCTCCACCACCAATGGTCATTACGAATACCTAGTCATGCCCTTCGGACTGTCCAATAACCCTGCAGTATTTCAGTCGTTGGTCAATGAAATCTTCAGGGACATGGTGAACAAGTTTGTAATCGTTTACATAGATGACATCCTGGTCTATTCCGAGAACTACACCACCCATGTGCAACATGTCAGAAGAGTCCTCCAAAAACTCATCGAACATCAACTCTACACTAAGATGTCCAAATGTGAGTTTCACCAAACAAAGATCTCCTTCCTTGGCTATATAATCAGTTCTGATGGAGTCGCCATGGATGACAAAAAGGTGTCTGCTGTTGTCAACGGGCCCCAACCACAGACACTAAAAGAGCTACAAAGATTCCTCGAGTTTGCCAACTTCTATCGAAGGTTCATTCGAAACTTCAGCAAGGTAGCAGCACCTTTGACAGCTATGACCAAAAAAGGATATAAGCGTTTACCCTGGAGTGAGGAGAGTGAAGCTGCCTTCCGTGATTTGATAACCCGTTTCACCACTGCTCCCATATTAAGACATCCTGACCCTGAAAAACAATTCATCGTTGAAGTAGACGCCTCCAACACTGGCATCGGAGCCATCCTCTCACAACGTCAAGGTGACCCAGTCAAACTTATGCCATGTGCCTTCTACTCCCGCAAACTGAATCCAGTCGAACGGAATTATGATGTTGGGGACCGTGAGTTACTCGCTCTGAAAGCAGCCTTAGAGGAGTGGCGCCACTGGTTGGAGGGGTCCAAAGAACCATTCCTGGTGTTAACCGACCACAGGAACCTGGAGTATTTACGGACAGCCAAGAGACTGAACGCCCGACAGGCACGCTGGTCCTCTTCTTCTCCAGGTTCCAATTTCTAATCACCTACCGTCCCGGATCAAAAAACGGAAAAGCTGATGCTCTCTCCAGAGTGTTCGACACCCCCACACTACCTACACAACCAGAGAATATAATTTCACTTAAATTCACTCATCCTGGCGCCTGTACAGTGGGTTATCATGAGGGAGATTACCGACGCCCAAGAAACTGACCCTGTTCCGCCAGAATGTCCATCCACTCACATATTCGTACCAGAGCCCTTACGTCAACGAGTACTTCATCTCATACATGATAGTCCCAGCGCCGGTCACCCTGGAATACTGTCTACTACAGAGTTAACCATGAATCGTACTACAGTACATGGTCAACTAGCAGTCATTAGAGTATTAGTAAACTGCATGCTTAATATCTTCTAACACTTTATTTTGAACAAACAACATGCTGACTATAAGAAACGTTGCAAATATATGTCAACTTGTTCTACTAATCCTAAACCAACCCTGACAGTCTACTCTGAGAGTAGTAGTACTACTCTGTCTTAGTAGACATGTAATTGTGAATTAACGCAAATTAGCTGACATGTACTGTAGTTACAAAGTTACTTATAGTTAGTAGAATGTTAGTGGACTATCAAAATAAAGCGTAACCAAAGTTTTTGTAACCTTCAACGTTTCAGAAATTGTTGTCACATGACCTCACTTTCATAGCATGTTTCATTTAGTGACTTCTCATCTCATAAAAAAAAGTTTTAACCCAATTTTGAATAAAAACGTGGCAAATTAAAATGACATTTTATGTTAACATTTTTAGGTCACAATATGTATTGAATTGAACTGTATTGAATATGTAATGTCAAAAGCACTATTTGGTAACAAGTTATTTAAAGGTGGCATAATTACACAATATACAAAATTACAAGATCAAATCCAAATCTTAAAGATGCTGTAAACAGCTGATGATGCAAAACAGTATTTACTTTTGTTATAGTTATATAATAAGAGTTCTGTACATGGAAATTACATACCCCCAGGTTCAAACACCAGTGTTTCCTCCTTCTTGTATAAATCTTGTGAATAAAAAAGACCACTGAAAAACAGGAGATTCTGAACATAACACCGACTGTGACATCATAGTTGGGATTACTATGCCCCCAATCTGTGCGTAACATATATAAGCCAATTACAGACCATTTCATACAAAAGACAAATCCTAGGGTTGTAAATGGACATGTAAAACAGTTTCTGGAGATATTTTGCCCTTACTTAAGTCACATACAGTGCCTTCTAGGTAGATATCAGAGAACAATATAAAAGACTGTATCAATGCATTCTATGACACCTTTAAAATACAAATAAAATACATATATTAATATAAATAAATACATAAATAGGTGCAGAAACTATTTTACTTATAGAAATTGCAAGCAAATATCATAAAAGAAACGGTAAGCAGTACATTTTAGTAGAAGTAGAAAAACTGAAATAGTATGTTCTTATAAAATGTAATCCAGTAATCTTTGTTTTATTTTATATAAAAAAAGAGTGTATAGTCAGTGCATGTTGTTAATTATTATTATTCATTCCTTATTAATGTAGCTACATTGTAATAACATCCCCTTAAAATAAAGTATAACCCAGTATTTAGTGCGTGACTCTGAGGTCAAGTTAATCAGTAAAGTGAAATCACACCGAATGACGTCCCTCTCTAAACATCTACATCTACATCTGCTGGAGCAGAGTAACAAAGCTTTCAGACACAACTCTCACAGTGCTCCAAAGAAGTGCGTAACACCAGAAAGCATTGAACGCATCCTCTTTTAAAAGCAGTGCTCCACTAAGCCTGGTCAGAGGAAACTTGAGTCCTCAAAGAAAGGCAGCGGTAATCCTCCTCCTCTTCTGCTGAACGTGACACCACACAGCGATGACTAACCGGCGCTGGCTCTGTCACAGGCCTACAGAGCACATAACTCCTGCAAACCTCTGTGTTTTTGACACACGTGACTGTCGTGCGCTCAAATGAACGCCCGCGGGTGTGTGTTGTGCCAGTAGGTGAGCGCTGGTATTATTCGCCCATCAACTTCGCACTCTTCCATACAGCCCTGCACCAAAGTCAAGATTGATTTGGCTGAGCTATTCAGATATACGTGTAGATCATGTTTTGATATGGATTATGATGGGGAATGAATGAACGGATGAATGCCGTGCATAGAAATCGTGATAGCAATTACTGATGTGACCTCGTAAACATCACTCGTTTCTCCTTCACCTGTTTACTGACAATACTGTTCAGTGACTGTTCAGCGATTTTGAATAAATTATTTTATTGATCTTTTTATTTAATCAATTTGATTTATCTGAACCACGCAAATGAAGGCTTATACAATTATTTATTAGTGTAGACCATCTTAAAGTATTCCTAACATTAAATTGATGAACACATATGGCACTCCCAAATTTACATAGTTTCCTATAAATGTTTTTTTTTTTTTTTTTTATCTAACCCTCTGTCATAATCACAGGTCTTTCTATACATCCAAATTATATATAGTTTACATGGTTTGGTTTAAACATTACAATTTATTCAATTTTATTCAATGTCATTGTTTAGACAAAAGCCAAAATGCTACTTAATGTAGGTCTATCTATCTATCTAGGCATTTTACCATTTAACTTATAACCATAAACAAAAGCTATATTTGTCACGTCATCACAAGTACCCAAACTCAGTTCAGCCACTACACCTCACGCAAAAACACCAGCCACAGATCCAGGATCAGTTACCATCACTCAATCCCAATCACCGGAATTCTGAGCACCTGTTCCCAATCACCAGTGCACTTCAAAAGGCCCAAAGCCTAAACCTTCATGGAAGGATTCGCTGAGCCAGTTTCCTCACTTAAGGATTCACTTCACTGAGCCCATTTCCTCATGAAAGACTGAGTATACTCAAATTCCCTTTCTATACTTACCTGTGAACACCTACAAACTATTTGATCTGTGGACTACCTGTGAATTGTGCCTGGTGATACTTACCTCTCAATCCTGTCTCCTACCTGCCTATCTAGTTGTTTGAATTCCTGCTGTGTAAATAAACAAACCTGATTTGATTCAAGTTTGTGTTGACTGCCTTCACTGAGCCTGACAGAAGCTCAGCCAAGTACAGAATTACAGCAGGACAACACGGAGAAATGGAGACTGACGAAGCACCGCACTCAGGTGAACCCTATCACAGTTTTCTACAACTCTCGGGCGCCCATTGCCAGCCCATTGCATTGATTACTGTAGTTTAAATGACCAGACAGTTAAATTTGCCTACCCGTTGCCACTCATTCCTGCCTCCCTGGAAGAACTCCACCAGGCCAAAATATTCAGCAAGCTCGATCTTAGGAGTACATATAACCTCATCCGTAGAGGTGACGAATGGCAAATGGCTTTTGTGACACCTACCAGGCACTACAAGTACCAGGTTATGCCGTACGTGCTTTCCAACTCACCCTCCATATTTCAGAACTTCATGAATGAGGTTTTCCGTGACATGCTCCATCAATTTTTGATCGTCTATATCGACGATATATTAATCGACTCACCTGATCTCCGCTCTCACATCCGCCATGTACAGCAAGTACTGCAACGTCTGAGAGAGCATCAGCTTTACCCTTAAAGCCGAGAAATGAGAATTTCCCAATCGGCTTTTCAAAGGCTGAAGGAAGCATTCTGCTCTGCACCTCTTCTGCGGCATCCTGATCCTGATCGTCCCTTTGTGGTCGAAGTGGATGCTGCCACATTGGGAGTCGGAGCTACTCTCTCTCAGTGGCACAGTGAACCAATCGCCAGTTACTCGCCATCAAACTATCCCTAGAAGAGTGGTGACACTGGTTTGAGGGAGCTCACCACCCATTCGAGGTTATCACCGATCACAAGAACCTTCAATACCTGAGCTAAACGACTCAATCCCAGTCAAGCCAGGTTGGCCTAGGCCTGTCACGATAACAAATTTTGCTGGACGATAAATTGTCCAAGAAATTATCGCGATAAACGATAATATTGTC